>OU342946.1:16691290-17271290 GCA_910592295.1 Andrena haemorrhoa | reverse complement strand
AATAACCAAAGTGTCGAGTCGTACTACTGAGAAAAAAAATTTGTGAAAAATTAAAATCTCGCTGTTGTACCAGTTTGTACTAGGTTTGTACCGCGTTGTACCGTATTTTCAAATGATAATAAAATATATTTCATACTTATTTAGCGCTTTATGCATAGGAATATATAGGGTATTATGTTTTTCGTGATAGGAGCAGATTTAGAATAAAAAATGTACTAACAACTATAAGCATACAGAAAGGAATATTTCTTGGACGTTTCATAGTAACAATAATATACGTGAAAGCGATTATTTTATTATTTTAAGTTAACATTTAAGATACATAATAATTGCTGTACGTTCAACTCTCAGGTAATAATTTTTTCATCAATCATTAGTATACAGGGTGTCCGCGGGAACTAGAAACACCTGAATATCTCCTAAACTATTGGAGATAAAAATATTTAAAAAATAGGGAATTGCATGGTTCGAGGGGGCAAATTTATTAGCCGGAACGAATTTTTTTTCCGATTATTATTTTAAAAGATACGATGGTCAAGTTCGGTTCTGTAAATGGCACTACGTTTTTTGAAGAGGTGAGTTGATAGTGCTTTCCAAGACAAATTCAATAAGCATTAATGTATACACTTGATTTCCACTGGTTTTTGAGATATTGCGCTTGCAAATTTACTGATTTTCACTGGAAGAAAACGCGCTGAAGTAGCAAGGACCGGGGACGGTCAGACAAGCACCACGGGTGGCACTGCCTGTTGAAACTGATACCTACCTGCCAAAGGTCAACCCCGAGAGTGGCAGGCCCAAAGGCTGGACAATTCTTTTCCGTCAGAAATGCTACTTAGGTAGGTACATCTGCGGCACCGAGATGCGCACCGTTAGTTTTATTTCGCACTTGCTTCTACGCTCGGATGGCCGGTTCTTTTGGAAGGGATGCAAGTTGGATTGGTTAGGTTAGGAGGTGTGAAAGTTGCTAGACTAAATTTCAACCATAGGGAGCAGATTGTAGTAGAACCAATCGGATTTGCATCCATCCCAAACGGCTGCTCAAGCTGGAAGAGGCCCTCTGCACACCCTAGTAGCATTTTTGTTGGCCAGCGGTTGCCAACAGTTGGGAATCAGTTGGGATATAGTTAGTGTTTTTGCCTACAAATTCCCAACATAGGGCCACGGCAAAAAAGTTACGACAGTTTGCCAACGAATATTCAATGTTGGGCCTACAATTATTATCGTTGGTGAATTAACAAAAAGTTACGACAGTTTGCCTACGAATATTTAATGTTGGGCCTACAATTATTATGGTTGGTTAATTAACAAAAAGTTACGACAGTTTGTCTACGAATATTCAATGTTGGGCCTACAATTATTATGGTTGGTTAATTAACAAACAATTTACAACGATGATTAAATGTTGTCTTACAAACGTCAGAAAATTTGCTACATCCTAAAACTTGTTATTATATTCCAAGTTGTGATTTTTCTTTTGTTATTTATAAATACGTAACGAGGACGTCTGTCTTAAGACGAATGTGAAATTTTAAGGAATGAGTCGAATGATGATATTTTGTCGAATATTTCGCGTCAGTGTGCAGTTTTTATAAACAATTAATACTATTTATGTAACTAGAAATTAAAACTGTTTGTAAGGAAATGTGTTGGGTAGTTGCGAACAGCGGCTGCTTCGCAATCGGAAAGCCCGTGTTCGATTCCTACTCACGGCAAAATTTTTTTTTTTTACCTAAACCAGACCAGGCAGTCCCTATAAATAGTTGGGAAACAGTAGGGAAGCCTATCTTGGCCATCTGTTGTTGGCCCAGCCTGAAAAAAAAGTGCCAAATCTAACTGTTGGCCAACTAATATTATGTGCGTGGCCCAACTGTATGCCAACCCAAAATGCTACTAGGGCAGCAATACCTCCTCCCCAATGCCCACCTTCTCTCGCACAAAATACGTCAACGCATGCTTTTGTTTTGATATTGAAATTCGTGTTTATACTCGTGTAACGTTCTCGAACGAGACGTTGCCGTTAGTTACAGGAAGTTCCACAAGTAGAGCGGTTTACCTGTAGAATAGTGGGATGGTTCGGGTGGCGTGCGATAAAGAAATGAATTTCACGAACGAGAGTCCTTCTTTTAACAGTAAATAACAAAAATAGTTTATTCAAAAGAATTGTTGAATTTGTAACATAATATAAAAAGCGAAATTGACCCGTTGGTCGGCAAGAAAGAATACTGTTCTAATGTTTGTTCGCGACGCTAGGTCGGTATCACGGATAGAACGCAAAATTAACTAACTTAAATATCGCTTCGTTGTTCGGTAAACGGAAATAGAAGTTGACGCTTATTCGAAAAGAAATAGAAATTGACGCTTGGTCGAGATAGAAATATAATTTGACGCTTAGTCGAAATAGAAACATAAATTGACGCTTGGTCGAAACAGAAATATAATTTGACGCTTAGTCGAAATAGAAACATACATTGACGCTTTGGTCGAAATAGAAATATAGAACATAAATCGTGGCTGATCGGAATTACGACGCCTTTGATTATTGAAATATAGGTTAAACTGTGTATTGGATAAGGTCACGACACTAAGTCGTTATGGTTTAACACAGAGGGATTGACGCTTTTCTGGTCGATTTAATGTTAAGTGAGAATTTAGAGAGTTCCTTCCTTCGGTATTGGATTGCTTCCAGTTGCCTATCAGCTGGTCCACGCTTTCTAGGATTGTTGCCAAGGTGCCTCGTTCCAAAGCGGCCTCGGTTGTAGATTTCTCGTTGCTTAGGTGCCTGTTCGAGCGGCCTAAGATGGTAGCCAAGGTTGTAATTGTTTGCCTCAGTTGTAGAATGTTATTGGGTAGGACATTGTAAGGAACTCAAGGTGCCTCGTTCCAAAGCGGCCTCGAGCGCAGGAAGGTGAATTTTGTTGAGGTGCCGGTTCAAGCGCCTCGGAAAGAAAGGTATCAAATACTGGATTGTCTCTAGGATTGTCTCTCGATGTCCTTTCTTGAGGATCTCTCGGAGCTCTGCTTCGACTGCTGCTGGCGGGCCTCTACTTATACTCATTTGTGGAACTTGGCCCGCTCCAATCACTCGACGCGCTCTACGCGCACCAATTAGCTTGCGTATTTGGTTTACGCAGTCAAGCGTAACACTCGCGTTCACTAGGCGTTCGAATGATCGTACATTTTCACGCATGCGCACTCGATCCGTTCGCGATCTGCACTCGGTTCGCTTGCTCGGTTGAATGACACTGCGCATGCGTTCACTTCACTTAGTTTTTCCACTGACCGCCAGATTGCATCCATCCATACGTGCATTCATGTCTTATAGCTAATACAAACGTCTTAAGCGTAATATAATATAGTATAAAGGTAATAAGAATTAGTATTTAAAGCAAAGGAAAAGAATTTTTAATGGCGACTCGTCGCGGAACGTTACACTCGAGAGAACCACGCGTCGACAGCGGGCTACCCCTTTTCTTCCTGTGTCTCTCCACGAGGAGTATTGACGGTGGATTGTAGGAGCGTAGATGTCGGGATGCCAGTTATTGAATTCAGGAGACGATAGAAAGACTTTATTACAAAACACACATGTACTGTAATTGAAGTAAATCGTATTCCTCTCGGGCAGGAGTACTGATAACGATCGAACTTGAGCCCCACTTCGCGCAGACCGATTACACGGAGGGTAGTCGAGTCACACACTGCACAAATGATACAGGGTAATTCTGGAGCAACGCCCGTCAAGAAGATGCGGCCTGGTACCCCGTGGCGAGGACAGACCTTCGCAGTGCCTCGCCCGATTTTTATGGCTTTTTCCGGAAAAAGGTATGAATCTTGGGCCGAACGTAGCGAAGTGAAGTCGAGCCCCCGCAGTCGAGGGTGCAATATCCAGTACAGCGTATTAAGAAATTCGCGAAGTGACGCCAATGGATTCCTTATGTTTTTCTGATGAAAATCATACCAAATATCATGCAAATCGGACTACTTTGACACAAGCTATTTGTATTCCCTATGCAAAAGTAGTCCGATTTACACGACATTTGTAATGATTTTCATCGGAAAAACATAAGGAATTCATCGGCGACACTTCCATATCCATACGATAAAGAATAAAGAATTATTTTATTTCCTAAACAGTTGAATTTATCTGAAAAAAATTTGTTTGGTCCGTGCAGACGTCCAAACTAAGCAAAAATTTCTGAAACTTCGTTTCCTGCGCTTCATCTTGATAAAACAGTATCATAATGGACGAAGAAAAAAAATGAGTCATTGTTTCAAAAACTAGAGTCTTCAAGCGTTAAAATGCTTTTTCTAAATATTTTTTGCGACTATTTTTCGCGGAGATACAGCCTTTTGAAAATGACAAAAATTTTCGGGATATTGTAGTGTTCCTTTAATTTTTGCCAGAAGTGTATTTTAGACTATTATATCATAATATGTTTATCTAATCTACCACCCTTGAAATACTTATATATGGGTCTAATCGGATCACTTCATCTGGGGCGAATCAGATCACTCTTTTTTTCATTTGGATATTTTTATGATTATAAATATGATAATTGTTTATATACAGATGATTCGTATCTACATAAAAATGAGCAATCAGGGATCATGGTGTTCCCCCAAAAATAGAGGAAGCTGTGATAAAAATTGAATTTAAATAAATGACGAAAAAAATATATAAATGAATGGTCTTAAGAAGATGGTATTGTATCTACTGTGGTGAAAAATTAATTCATCCACTTTCAGCAGATTGACTGAGAAATGTGGTGCCATGAGAATTTTGCTGATAGAGGCGACGAAAAAACGAAAATATCCTTCCGATCTGTGTGCTAAGTAGTGTCACTTGACTTCACTGTCATTAAATTCCTTTTTTTTAAGTTGATTCTAAAGATTTTATAAAAATTTCATTTTTTTAGAAATGTCTGGGTTATCCGATTCACACCAAGTTTCGGGGCGCATTAGGTACGGTTACGCTATGCAAAAAATATGTTTGCGTACAATATTCAATCTTTCGAATGTCTAATTGCAGAGAAGATAATATTTAAAAAGTATCGCGTATTGCTTTTAAGCGAATAGTCTAATCAAAAATATTTTTGTGCGTTGAAATCCACGGAACGCAGCTGGAGAATCACCCTGTTTAATAGTATACAATTTTAATACTTACAGGTGTCATATCGATGTCCTTTTCCGCCATCGAACTTGCTTTGGTCACTTGTAACTTTTCGAACTTATTCGAACTTGTGATTTGCTACCACTGATGGTTATTCGAAGACTGACTTCCGCACGTCAGGAACAGGGATGCTAAACGAAATTTTCTGTGGTCTTATTTTGGGAGGGGGAACACCTACAGGAGTGGTGGTAATGTGTGCGTAGTCAGGAAAGTCCCATCGTCGTCGTTGACGATTCGCGTTGCCGGGAAGTGGGTACCTGCGAACTATTCATACTGGAGGGGGAACACCTACGGATCGCATAGTTTGCAGGAATCTACTTTCCGGCAACAGTTCTGGCGGAAAGTCATGTTAAAAAGTCGTTAGGGCCCTTGACTAATTAATGATCAGGGCCGGCGGAACCCAGTATGCAAGTTATCTGCCGCATAAGGGCGCCAGCCGAAGGGGGCTCTAAAAAGCTATATCGGACGCTTAATAATAAAGGAATCCAATTCCCACATAAACAAAATGTTAACGTAATTCTTTTTCTTGTACTCTGTAAAGGCAAAACATATTAAATAGAAAATAGGTGCAAAAAATTGAGGGGCCCTAAACATTTTCTTGCATGAGGGCGCCAACCATCCTCGCACCGGCCCTGTTTGTGATGGGCCTGGCGTCCGGACCCGTCGACGCCGTGCTCGCTTTAAGGGGGGATTCTCGTGTAACAACCCTCGAAATTTATGAATATTTTTTAAAGAAACTATTGTTAATATTGCATTAAACTCTTTTGGGATATAAGGAGGCATATTTTAACTTGCAGAAAATATTTTATGTCGATCATTCTTATTATTTATTAATTATTATGGAATCATGTTAACTTCTTCGACGATGATGGCGTCAGGTGTAGCACCTATTACGGTCATCCGACTGCGAAAACAAGACAATTTTCTGAATGTTAAATAATTTACGCTGGGGCTGGAACTAAAATTTTAATTTCACTTTTTATTTATAATACTTTTTTCGTCGATATAAAGAATAATATGAAAAAATTGTCGAAGGAAATAACTCACTTTTTCTTTCAAACGCTATAACTCTTTCAATTTCTCATTTCTTATTCTTTAAAGTGGACCAATCCCGTAAACTATCTAAGTTTAAGAAACTTCTATTTCTTTTGCAATCAGATGACTGTGATATGCTAGAAATAAGTTTTCTTCGTTCCATATTGTCCACCTGTAACGGAACTCTGCCTTTCAATATTTTCTACAGCCGTGTACGCTTTTCGCTTTATAGCTTTCATTGTTCAATATTTTCTAGCATTCAAATATTTACGACACCTTAGAGTCCTCAAAAAATAGGCCGTCATCTGGTCAACAGTCGGTCTCGTCCGTGGGGTAGGTACTACCGGGGCACCGAACAACAGGATCGTAAACCCGTACCTTCAGCAGGCGCTCGCGAATTCGGCGCGGCCAAGTTAATCCTTGACCTCGCATATTTATTACTTTCACGTGCATGCATCACGCTACTAAGGAGTGTCTGACATTCAAATGAAATTGATTACTATTTGGACACAGGGTTACAACTACGGTTTCCACCGTATTACTGTAACCCGCGTTAATTCGACACCTAATTAAATATGGATGTTAATACACGTGAAACCGTATATTTCGATACACGTGTAGGGGAGACTGGGGAGGGTTGATACGTTTCTGAGAAAAATGATTGTGTAAACGAAACTAAATAATATTTTAATGATCTTTTTGCATACGTACATTCAGCATTCTATTCTTTAACAAAAATGATCATAAATTTTTTAAAATGATATAAAGAATATATTAACAAAATGTTATATTAAAATATACAAATTTCCATCATAATTTGTTTGCTGGAGAATATCTATTACAAATTACGCAAGGTTAAATTACTTTTGGGAGGTATGATACATGTATCAAACCGCCCTTAAATGTATGTCTCATACCTCCCCAAATGTAGAATTTTAAAACAATAATTTTAACAACAGGGTCATTCCACGCCAACTCGATCACTTTACTGCAGATATAAATGACACCCTCATGATGGGTAGGTGACCTGTCGTTATCTAGAGACGCGGTAGCGTCTCGACGCCAAGTACATGAAAGACACCCGGTATATGTGTCGATGTCGCTACCGTGTATCTTTACTCGTCGCAGAGGCATTCCAACCTAACTTTTTATTTATTTCACTAATATCTCATCACTCCTGCGATATATTCTAAATTTAATGGCATTTTTCTTATGTAAACCGCATGTGAGCTTTTGAATAAGACCAAATTCAATGCAATCGGTCCACGCATGACAGAGATATCGTAATATCGTCTCATGGATCTGTCAGAAATGGTAAGGTTTGTCTTCTTCTTCTTCTGATTCTGATTCTGATTCTGATTCTCCAGTCAAAATTTTCGGCGACACATTACGTATACGCGTTACACGCACACCTTCAGCCAAAACGATACTAATATTCGGATCTGTATTAATCGCCGTCCCGCGAATGCGTGAGAGGACGAATCACCGAATGTTATACAATAAAAAGCGTTGCGAACAATAAACTGTATATATATTTTAACTCCCTGCTGTTACAGGAGAAATTACAAATAGTTACAGGAGGAATCGGGAGCGCCGATTCCTAGCGCGTATACGATGTAGTCGCGTTGTAACCAGAAAGACCCGTGAAGCCCCCAAATGACGATCGGGCTTCCGTGCAAAAGATTGCACGCGGCTTTAAGATCTGCTTTCGCCTTCCATGAGAAGGCGCCCGTTGCTGAGGCGCAGGTGGCGCACTCTGGCGGCGGGAAGGCGAGACCGCCACATCTACTCCCCCCCCAGAGCCCTTCGAGGAAGGAGAAGGGATCGAGAATGAAACTCGCTTGGTAGTAGTAGTAGTAGTAGGTCTGGTAGACGATTGAACGAGTGGCTGGGAGGGTGGTTGTTGCAGCTGTTGTGCGACTTGCCGCGCTGGTAATGGCGGCGGCTGTTGACGTGGCAACTGGACCTCGATGCCTTCTTGAGCGATGTGGGCCGGCTTCAAACAGTCCACGGATACGGATTTTTCCTCCGAGCCCATCCTGATGATGAACACTCGGTCGTTGACTCGCCTGACCACCTCATAAGGGCCAGCGTAAGGTGGCTCGAGGGGACGCCGGACCGAATCGACGCGCCGAAAAACGTGGGAACACGTCAAGATATCCTTGAACATAAAGGCTTGCTTGTCTGAGTGGTGACTCGTGGGCACCGGCCGCACGCTCTGCATGTGGTGGCGAAGCTTCTCGGCAAAACCTTGCGGACTTGCCGGTGCGTCCTTCGTCACGAAGAACTCCCCTGGGACGCGGAGGGCTGTACCGTACAGCATTTCCGCGGGAGAGGCTCCAAGGTCCTCCTTGTACGCCGTGCCTAATCCAAGCAGGACAGTTGGTAATAGCTGGGGCCAAGGGACGAGGGGGCTGCACATCATGGCCGCCTTGAGGGTGCGATGCCACCTCTCGACCATCCCATTTGCCTGGGGGTGGTATGGCGTCGTGCGGATCCTACGAGCCCCGACCATCTGCGCCAAGGCGGTGAAAAGCGAGGATTCAAATTGGGTCCCTTGATCCGTGGTGATGGTGAGCGGAGTGCCGTGGGTGCAGATCCAGTGCTCATAGAACGCCGCAGCCACGGTGGTCGCCTGGATGTCCTTGAGGGGGACAGCAATCGGCCATCTCGAAAAACGATCGATGACCGTGAGGCAATAGCGAAGGTCGCCAACCAAAGGCATGGTAATCAAGTCCATGTGTACATGATTGAAGCGGCTGTCCGGAACCTCAATGTTGTTTGGGACAACTTTGTTGTGCCTGTGGACCTTCGCTCCCTGACATGGGACACACTCGCGTGCCCAGCGAAGCGCGTCTCCCCTGATGCCTGGCCAGACGAATTTCTCTCGAAGTTTTCGAGAACTGACTCGGCCGCTGGGGTGAGCCAAACCGTGGACCACGTCGAAGGCCCGTCTACGAAGGCTCCGTGGGAGATATGGCCTGACGACGCCGGCCGTGACGTCGCACCAGACGGTGTCATCGCCGATAGATAGCGACTGGAGGGAAAGAGACGTATCAGCACGCGCCAACTCCAGCTCGACGTCTTGTTCCTGTTGCACGCGTGAGCGCGCACGAGATGGATATCTCGACTCCCTTCTATGAGGTCTGTCGTGCAAGTCCCTAGTTATCGCAATGAGCTCCCGGTTGAGAGAGATGAGGTCGCTCAATGCCCGCCTAATGTCTGACAGGTCGTCAGCGAAGGCGGAGCCCTCTGCTCGGTGGACATCTGGTACTTGACGCGCTGGAGATGTCCGACGTGAGCCTACGTGGGTGGCCATGACAGCTGGGCCATGGACGGAGACACCCTCCATGAGCTCGTCTGCTGCGTTGGCCAATTCGTCGAGCCTGGTGGCCCTGAAGATCTTCAAGAGACGCTGGGTGTTCACTGGCAAGAGGTCGAGCCACTTGATCCGCAAGACATCCTCTGATGCCTTGTCGCCTGCCAGGATACGCATTTGTCGCAACAGTTGCGAGGGCTTTTTGTCCCCTAGCTCAAGCTCATTCAATACCCGCTGCAGCCGGCGGTCTGTAGTTTCGGCAAGACGATTCATAATATGAGATTTCAGGTATTGGTACTTATCTCTGCTCGGCGGATTTCTGAGGATGTCGGCGACGTCCTGTAGAGCCTCGGCATCAAGCGCGCCGACAACGAGGTGGTATTTCCCGTCGTCCGAACGGACCTGGTTAGTCTGGAAAATCGACTCGACCTGGTAAAACCAGAGATCTGGATTCGTCTTCCAGAAGGGAGGAACGCGACATCGTTGAATCGCCTCAGTGTGTTGACCGCCTGTGGCGACGGCGTGGCCGCTATGCTGCGAGGTTCCCGCATGGCCGGTATGCTGCAACGTGGACACGTGGCCGCCGAGCAGCGGCGTCAGCACGTGGTCGCTGAGGTGCGGCGTCAGTCTCGATGCTTCTTCACCTAACTGGGTCGACAGCAAAAGATTCGCACTACCGTCTCCTCCGCTGGTCAGCGCGTCGGGCGCGAGAGGAGAATGTGCTAGCGGCATGGTACAACGCGACGCACTTTTTCGAGAAAAGTTTTCTCAGTCCCGATGTCGCGATTTCGACTCACAATCACTTTTCGCGATCACGCTTCAGCAGTCAAGTTCTAGCAATCACGTTTTGCGATTACGTTATAGCAATCACGTTTTGCGATTACTTATAGCAATCACGTTTTGCGATTACTTATAGCAATCACGTTTCGCGATTACTTATAGCAATCACGTTTCGCGATCACGTCGGGGTCACCAATATTCGGATCTGTATTAATCGCCGTCCCGCGAATGCGTGAGAGGACGAATCACCGAATGTTATACAATAAAAAGCGTTGCGAACAATAAACTGTATATATATTTTAACTCCCTGCTGTTACAGGAGAAATTACAAATAGTTACAGGAGGAATCGGGAGCGCCGATTCCTAGCGCGTACACGATGTAGTCGCGTTGTAACAAGAAAGACCCGTGAAGCCCCCAAATGACGATCGGGCTTCCGTGCAAAAGATTGCACGCGGCTTTAAGATCTGCTTTCGCCTTCCATGAGAAGGCGCCCGTTGCTGAGGCGCAGGTGGCGCACTCTGGCGGCGGGAAGGCGAGACCGCCACACTAACACATGTTTCGTTCGTCGATTCGTCGACTCTCGGGACCATTCGGCAGGGATCGTCGTCCGTCATTGTACACATACCTATTTATACTATAGTAACCTATAACCTATGTACTATTGAACAACTTACAGTTTTATATAACGACTGGAGTAAATTCTTTGAAATTTAATTTTCTATGCACGTGAGCACCTCCAGGAGGTGATTCCAATCGTTAATGTGCTTTGCAGTTAAAATCTGACTGAAAGTGGAAGGTTCCGTGAAGTCAAATTTGCTTGTCGAACCTCAATTTTCAGTTTCATGTAACGACTACTGTAAATTCTTTGAAATTTAATTTTATATGCACGCGGGCATTTCCAGGAGGTGATTCTAAACGTGACTGTGCTGTGTAGTGGAATTCTGGATGAAAATAGAGGTTCAATATGTCAAATTTGATTGTCGAACCTCAATTTTCAGTTTCATATAATGGCCAACGTAAATTCTTTGAAATTTAATATTCTGTGCACATGGGAACCGCCAGGAGATGATTCCAATCGTTAATGTGCTTTGCAGTTAAAATCTGACTGAAAGTGGAAGGTCCCGTGAAGTCAAATTTGCTTGTCGAACCTCAATTTTCAGTTTCATGTAACGACTACTGTAAATTCTTTGAAATATAATATTCTGTGCACGCGGGCATCTCCAGGAGGTGATTCTAAACGTGACTGTGCTATGTAGTGGAATTCTGGATGAAAATAGAGGTTCAATATGTCAAATTTGTTTGTAGAACCTCTATTTCAGTTTCTTATAACGACTGGTGTAAATTCTTTGAAATTTAATATTCGGTGCACGCGGGAACCTCCAGGAGGTGATTCAAAACGTGACTGTGCTCTATAGTGGAATTCTGGCTGAAAATAGAGGTTCAGTGATGTCAAATTTGATTGTCGAACCTCAATTTTCAGTTTCATATAACGACTGGTGCAAATTCTTTGAAATGTAATACTCTGTGCACGCGGGAACGTCCAGGAGGAGCCTGTAAACTCGTTTAGGCATTGTTGTCGATTTTTGTTAATAATTGAAGCCAAAGCAACATTGAATTTACCCTTATAATGCAATTGAGATTCAGTATACGTTCATATATGTAGAATTTATCCTTAATTCTGTCCTATGATAAAGTCTTATCACAGTATTTCAGTCTGAACAGTCGTTCATGGCCGTTGATGATGATACGAATTATCTTTGCATGGGGAAGAAAAAAGAAGTGAGATCCCCATAAAAAACTTCAAAGAGTAAAAAAATTACGCCAAGTACATGAATTATCTTTGTAAAAAGAAGTGAGATCCCCATAAACAACTTCAAAAAAGTAAAAAAATTACGCCAAGTACATGAATTATTATCTTTGTAAAAAGAAGTGAGATCCCCATAAAAAACTTCAAAAAGTAAAAAAATAAGGCAAGTACGTGAATTATTATTATCTTTGTAAAAAGAAGTGATTGTAAGATTGTAAGGGAGTTATTGTAAATTATTAATAGTAAGACAATTAGCGTTTCTTCGGTTTCGCAGCGCCAAGTATTTTGAATAAAATATTTATTCGTATTAAAATATTTATTTGTATAAAAATATATCTGCTTAATATTATTTAATACATTTTTTCTTTGTATTTAATAGCCATTGTTATAATTGCCGCAATATTTGTATATCATTAATTTTGTAAAGCTATTAATTTACGACAATGTTTTTAAATGGAATTCTTTTTGATGGGTTCATTAAAATGTCCGCGATATGAGTAATGGAAGCTATGAACACTGCATTTTAGCTGTGCATATGTAGTTGTGTCATCTTAAGCGCAGTTGGAAAGCACCTTTATGTACTTGCAGCTCATTTTGATTTCACACCTTTTTTATTTTGTAATTAGTATTAACTTCTATTTTTTGTGATTTATTTGATTTCACGTACTTGCCTTTTTTTTTACTTTTTTGAAGTTTTTTATGGGGATCTCACTTCTTTTTACAAAGATAATAATAATTCACGTACTTGCCTTATTTTTTTACTTTTTGAAGTTTTTTATGGGTAGTTTCTACCGTGGTTAGACCTGATTGAAGTAATAGAGGGTGCGAGAGTTACGGCCAGGCGACCGTAATAGCGGAGCGCGCGGATCGCTTACCTGCAACGGCGCGCGCCGCTGTCTTTAACAACTTTCTGCGACATTGAATATGCAAATTACCAACAAGAGATAGGCTGATTTTATAGAAAGTTCTTCAGCGAATATAGTGGTATTTTTTTCGGATTTTTAAAATCGTGACCTTGAGCCTCAATTTGCAAGAAAAACTTTATTTATAATTTTCGTTATTGTAAAAAATGATTTTTTTAACCGGAATCAAAAATATTCAGGAAGGCCGATTCTTCTAGATTAAAATACCGCCAGAATCAACTAAATCCGACAAATAGTTTCCGAGATAAAAATTCATAAGTAGGTGCAACCCATTTTCACGAAAATAGGCAAAAATCGCAAAATTCAAGGCCCTATATTTTGTAAACAAACTCGAAATTGACAAAATGGTGAATTAAACCCCCTATAATTTGACGAGGACTACAACATATTCAAGTTTGAACAAAATCCGAGACATCGAGGGAAATAAGTGATCGAGTTGGCCTGGAATGACCCTGTATCAAGCCTCCATATGCATCAATCCTACCCCTTGCAACAGTCCTGCAAGAGGTAGTAGGGGGCATGTTTATCAGCCCGTCTCCAGCAGGGTATCGGTTAAGACTCCGCTGATTAGATGTGGAGGAATCACCAAGGTTCCTGAAGGGGTGGTTGTTTTCGCGGACAACCCTTGGTGTGCGTCACCATGTGGAATTTCCCTGATCCACTGCAGAGAAAGTTCCAGCTCTTTGTGTTACGAACTATAGTAAAAACGGGGACTTCGAACCATGGTGCCTCCTGCCACATCTGGCAATAGCCATAAAACAATTTAGTCTTAAGCCTTCGCGACATAAAACGGATGCGATGGACAGGCTGAAGACCCTAACTAACCACGATGGTCCACAATAAAGACGACGCAGTAACAAATATGATCAAGATTTTGCTTGAAATGTAACGAATACAGTGTGGATCTTGTAGCAATATATATATATATATATATTTGCTAAATAAGAATATATAAAATAGAAATATAACGGTCTTAAAAAGCTCTATCTCGAAATCGATTGTCCGTCCGGTAAGACTGTTGTACACCAAATTCCCGGTCTTCAGTTCCTCTTCCCCGGGATGTCCCCCGGACCCATCGTTTTCATGTGCGTCTCCAACAACGGAAAGTATGGAATCGCAGCAGTGACCATCGCAAAGACGAATTAACGTAAAAAATGCGAGCCGTCATGGGCTGAAGCTGAGAGCCAGCGGTCGGTGTTAAAACACGCTCTCAATCTGTAACACATTATGTAATGGAAATACTTAAATCTTGTTTAATAAGCTTACCAAATTTTATCGTAGAATTAGAAGGCGTGAAACATTACCTGAAATATGGTATTTATTGCTTTCTGCTTTTAATACCGATTGTTTTTAATTTTGTAAAAAGTCCGCCTGTAACAAATGATCGTAGACATTTCGGTAAGTGTGGTATAAAAGTAAAAGTTTGTTTCAATACTTCGTGGAACATCATGCATACCTGCGACACGCCCGTACCAGCCTGGAGTAGGTTGACTGAACCGGACTGGGCACCCTTAAGGGGGTATACCCGTTTGAACCCTCGGAAAATGTATACATTTTGTGGATTTTTTTACAAGTCAACGGTTTGATGCAGATTTCCCGTTTTTTAACTATGTTTACATAGTATTATGAACTACTTATAAAAAAAGTTTCAGTTAAAAAACTATTGTTTTTCGGAAGTTACGGATACATGTCCGAAAGTCCCTCGATTTTAGACGGCTAAACGGTGGCCCTAAAAACTCGTGCTACGTTCAACCAATTTACTTCAAATTTTGCATGCACAATCATAATAAGATTCCACATCGCGCAACGAAGGCGATTTTGAAAATTTTGAAAAATAAAGAAATGGTGAGAGATCAAAGGTAAAGTTAAATTTTTCTAAGAGAAAAATCCACTTTTTTCCTTTATAAATAATAAACGGGGAATCGAAATAAAAAAAGCCTTCGTTGGGCGATGCGGAATCTTATTATGATTCTGCATGCAAAATTGGAAGTGAATTGGTTGAACGTAGCGCGAGTTTTTAGGGCCACCGTAATGAAAAATATAGTTTCGAGAAAAACGCGTTTGAAGTTTTGACTCTGATGCTTTGCTGATAAACTGTATTTTTCGTATCTCACACTTAATCAGCGATTCCAGGGGCATAAAGTAAGCCTTCAGCAGACGAAACAGCTTCTTCAGCAGCTATTCTTGACAATCGTTTAGCAGTTCTGGCTTCTTTAGTGGCTTCATGCGCTCGAATCGTACTGAAAGTAATGCGGCGATGATCCTCCGCCCAACACCCTTCGTAGGCTCCAGGGCCGATTTTAATGTTCATACTGTCCAATATATGTAAAAGACTTTTATGTCCATCATTAAAGATTGCAGCGCCGATAAAGGCCGCTATTTCAATTATTGTTGCACCACTGAAGATGGTTTTAGGAGCAATTTTCCAGAAGAGCGCGTTCAAGCTTTCATTACTATTCTGAGTAAAGCCGCCGAGACATCGTTCCAATAAATTATCACTGCTCAGTTCTTCATAAATAGGACGTATTGCTTCGGCAACTTCGCTCGTTAAAGCAGGCTTATGCCTGTATTCGTGCAATTTGTTTTCAGCTTTCGCCTTTTGCCATGAACACCAGGAACCGTTTCCTGCAGGACAATTTTGATGTTGCGGCTTATTGTCCGTAGAAATTTTGTGGTAGAAAGTTGCCCAAATTCCTCTTTTCATGTGTGTAATGGAATGACAGCTATTCCTAATTGCCTTCCCATAATAAACTGTGAGTTCGTCTATTAACCTTGCTGTTAATTTTCCGTGTCCTTTTCCGCCAAGCCCTTTGGTTTTCTTTTTCAAATTGCGCAGCCTTGTTCCCATACGCTTCTGCACATGTCCAACGCATTCTTTCTTTTTTACAGGTTCACCATATGGGGAAGATGCTAATAGTCCTGCAAATGTTTTGCTATCCCCATCTCCGATGTAATTTAAATATTTTGTTTCGTGTAGTCCTTCGGATCTGTGAAACATCTCACTAATTCCGTCCATTTCCATTTTGCTCGCACTTCCTTCGTGATTTACAGAGCAGTTATGGGTTTCTTTCCACTCTTCATATTCCGCAGTATTAATCTTCTCTGTCATGGTTTCGCAGCCTTTGCAAAAACTTGATTTAATTACGACATCCAGAACTTTTCCTGAAAAATGTCCAATCAAAGCTGTAATGCCGTATAACGAGGAGAAACCTCTTTTTTGCCAGGTTCCATCCCCAGAAACAGTTAGGCCTGCAGGTTCTTCAACTTGGTTATATTTCGCAGTAAGACATTTTTCTTCCGTCGCCGCACAGAGGATTGAATTTCTACACACAGCTTCCGCGGCGCAATGAATGTTCTTTACTATGGCGTCGTATGTTGATTGAATGACAGGTTTAGGGAGATCCATTAGTCCACAAAACTTTCTAATCCCTGATGCTCCAATTCCTAAGATCCGCATTACAAAAACTAATCTTTTATTTATTTCGTACGCCTGATTATCGGTAATCGGACAGGAATTTATAAATTTAGAAGGACACGAACTACACTTTATTTCCACTTTGAAACCAAGTCCACGGATATTTGATTCTGAAAATTCTACATTGCTGTCACAATGTTTGCACTTCACGTAATCACTAATTGCAGAAAACACAGGAATAAAATTCAACATTCTGTACCCAAATGAAGATTCCACGGTCACGTCTTGATATTCATCCATTTTTAATTTCTTAGCTGACGCACTTGTGTTCGTTTCCCCTTTCTCACAATCAGGATAACGTGATGGGTGCCTTTTTATAGGCTTACTGGCCCGTCGATGAGATTTTCGGCTACCTTTTCTGTTACAGTTTGGAGCCGAATTCATGACTTCGTGTAGGTATATTTTTCGATTTGGAAACACTGAGAACCGATGCACACTGTTGCTTGCTATGCAAAGCATTGACTGATATGCTCATATTTTTGAGGTCTAAAGGTTCATGGCTAATACTCTTTTATACCCACTGATTGTATAAATTTATTACTAACTCCACCTCTTCCCCTTGGGGGATTCCCGGACCATTTAGACCCAAAAATCACCCTGCACGGCATCCGCTGAAGGTGTGCTATAAATGTAGAAAAACGGGCTGGTTTCTTAATCAGGGGTAATTAATAGTAGGTGTAAGTATCCGCGACGCGAACGACCGAACCGCTGCGATCGGTCGAGCCGACGTGCCGCCCCATGCTACCTGGGTTGTTTCATTCAAATGCCTATAACTTCGTCAATTTTTCGAATTTTTACATCGGACTTGTTTTATAATATTTCTAAAACATCAATCTATGAAAATATGTAAAAAAAAAATAATCTGATTTTTGACACTTTCAAACGGTTATACCCCCTTAAGTATGCAAGTAATTTGCAACGTAGATCATCACCTGCACGTTTTCTTCTGTCTTCTGTCTGTCTGCTCCTGTGAACTTAGAAATGGGTCTGAAGAAATTAATGGGTGAATTAAATTTATTATTTCTTTCGCCACTTTCATGGTAATGTTACAACGGCGTCGATCCACTCGCGTGATCGTATGATCCGCGAGGAACTGTGCAGACAGTTTTGACCACCGACTGCGTCAGTGGTCCTACGCTTTACAGCGCGATGCGACGCCGGACCGATACAATAGTTTTACTATTTTTGGAAAGTCGAATAATACGGTTTCCTTACTACATCGTATATACGTACACGGTTAACCTAGCTTGTGTGAGCGCCATCCTTAACATATATACATAAATGCGGCTTTAATGCTAGCTTCTGCTGTATGTATCTCGGCTTTTTTTTCAAGTCATCGAACTCGAACCAGCGATCTTGCTGGTTTACGAGCGCCGTGTAATGACCAACGGTTCTCATGCTTGACCCCCCGTAGTAACGCACAACACCTGCCAACACGTAATTATCGGTCTCGATTTGTAATGTTAAAGGAAATTCATATAATAATACACTTCTACGATGATCTTCGTAACTTATCTCAATAAAAATAAATAGTCCGTAAGAATATTTTATATGCACATGCTTGTCGCAACACCGTTCCTGAGATTTTGTATCATTGGTGATTAAACTTTGTAAGTCTTTCAACCCGCTAGTTAGCATCGTGTTGTGATTAATTGGAAATAACACAGACTTTCGATCGGATGTTGATCCACATATATCACAGCGTGATGTTTTAATCACACTTGGAATATCGATAAAAATTTTTTCGCACAAATACGCAATATTAGATGCAGCATCTATAATCTGTATATTATCTACCACTGTTGGTTTGACAAAAATTTCGACGCTTTTTAATAATAATGCTCGCATTTTATAAATGCTGTTACACGGGCCTTTCCTTAAAAATTCTCTTAGAAATTGGAAACATTGTTTCTCGCTATTTTCTATATAGTTTCTTATATTATCATTATAACATGAATGAGCTAATATTTGCATTATACAATCAAAACCACACGTATTTTTAACTACTGTTTTTTTGCTCATCATCGTTAGAATTGCACACTGGTTTCCATTCCTAAGGATTCCAATGCCAAAGGATCTTGCTGCTTTTGTGTTCGGATCCCAATCAGGCATCGTATCTAAGTACGTTTGATTAACCTTTTTGGGATCGTTTTCGTTGCGCCAATTTTGTTCATATTGTAAATCCTTATTTGAATCGATTGCGGAGTTTGGCTCAGGTGTATCAGCTCTTATAGTAGGCTCGTTTCTGAACACAGTAGTCGTTGGTTCTGCTTCATTGTCGTCTTGCGCCACTTCTTTTATTTCAATGTATTCGTCATTCCCATCAGTGTCAGATGTATGTGCATTTTCTCGAGTTTCATTGTCGTCTTGCGCCACTTCTTTTATTTCAATGTATCCGTCATTCCCATCAGTGTCAGATGTATGTGCATTTTCTCGAGCTTCTGTCATTGCTAATTTTGCTCTACCAGAAAACGATTTTATGTGAATACTTAAAAATTTGTCCACGCGCAGCGGTTTTGGTAAACCATTTAATAAACGATGTTTGATATCGTTCATTTCTGATTCGACGGCACTGGAACTAGCGTGTAATTTGCCAAATTGAAATTTCTGAATCATTAACCCAGTATATAATGGAAAATATGGTAGTAAATTAATAATGCTTCTAGCCATTTGCGGGCTATAATATGGATTTATCTCTGTTGATTTTTAATATTTAAGCTAAACTCCCGACACCACGAGAATACCAACGCTTCATCGTCAAAATCTTGTGACTCTAATTCGTGGACTTCAAAATTAGACTCGCACCCGGGATCATCATTTGTTTCGACATTTCCGCGAACTTTTCCTTACCCTTAATGACATTTATCATGTAAATGCGAGCCTCTTCCGATAATGTTTTTTGTCCACATTCGTCTAAACCACAAGTCTGTGCATAACATAAAATTAATAAATGTTTGACGAAGATTTTAAAGTTTTCAAAAGCTGTTTGATTCGTCAGTTGCCCCATAGCCAGTAGATAGAAGGTTTTGACTTGCGGATGAAGAGATTTTATAGGCTTCCAACGTGATACAAAATGCATGTAATGGCAAATGTCGAGTCTTACGAATGAACGTGGCAAAGTCATAAGTGACTCGTTTGTTAAGCATAAAAAACATTTGGATAAATAATCTTTTAGATTTTTACATTGTGCGAAAACTCTCGTTATAGCACCCAAAAGCGCTTTTTCGAAATCACAAGTTATCTCTTGTGGTAGTGGAAACTTAGTTGTGTGAGTGGAACCGAGACGAATTATTTCATACAGCCAATTTTGTATTGCGTTCGTATTCTGAGTAGAGCTTAGCATTTGGAACACTGGCATTTTGTATGTAGGTGTCTCGGCAACAATTTGGTACAAATAAATGTGTGGGCACAAATTTCCATCAGGCGTACGCAGTTTTTTAACAAGTGATCCAGTGGCATCAATACATATTCTTCGATAATATTGAATATAAACGGCTGTTTGTTCTACTGTCCAGTAATGGACGAAAAACGGATCTAAACCTATAGAGTGAATAGAACCCGGACAATACTTATATTTCATTTGTAAAATGCTATTTACTGGATCGGTTGAGGTAATTTCTAAATTCTTGTTTAGTAATTGCTCTTTAGCTTTTCGCAACACGCATGGTTTCGGTAAATGTGGAGGCTCGGGATCACCCATCTCCATCAGATTATCTGCTTCTGCTCTTCGCCACATGCTAGGCAAAGTTTTATTCTCGACCATCGTTTTTGCAATTGTAATTCTGCGACTGCCTTTTAACTGTCTTCTTTTGTTATGTTTGATGGTCGCTTCGAAACCTTCCACTTCGCATTCAAAAACCACTTCCGATTGGGGCAATGGTTTATTTATGACACATGCTGCAAATTTAGCCTGGCATTCGGAACAAGATCCTGATATTTTCAAATACAAACCCTGCTCTGAAACTTTACATCTTTTGAATGTGAAGGGACATGGCAGTTTTACTTCTTTATATGCAGCAGCAAACAGTAGGTCAGACCAAACTTTTCTTTGAAGCGTTGAATACGCTCGATTTTTACCTTCTTTGTTTGCATATTCCACGTTTTCAGGTTTTATTTTTATCCACTCTTTATGTAGCAGGATCACATTAAACCGAATTACGTTATTAGAAATGCTCTCCGTCGAAACATCTAAATCAATAAAAGACTAATCTTCTTGAATATTGTGGAGATCTAATACTTTTTTCCAAATATCGTATCGATTCTGCTTGCACATGACATAAATATACTTTGGTTTGAGTATCTGATTCATACGATTCGAAATTTCTGTATAAACTGCGTCACTTGGAACAACAGGCAAGCCACGATTATCAACCAGATGTTTATAATCTTCTGAGAGAATTATATTGAAAAGTTGATCTACAGTATTCATTTTGAAGATCTGTATAATATTCTCAATAATGGGAACCCTGAATGAAAAAACTTTTGGTAAACTAGTAACACACATATAACTGGAACTTAATTAACAAAAAATGAACGGAACACCACCTAACACGAACAAAACGAAACACAACCTGAACAGTAACTTTAAAATGCATAAGAAATGCTTAAAACGTTTCACTATGCAGTTGCTGCTTGAATGGTTCTGTTTCAACTGAATGCAGAGAGAAAGTCGAAGGCTTTTCGGCACCATAACATAAACACATGAAGTGTCTATCGTCTAAGAGCAGTTCCTTCGGAGGAACTCCATAGCTCCATACAGAGCCGCCCTTAGAGTTTGCGGGACCCGGGGCAAAATCGATATTATTGAAAACATCTAATTGACTGTGTTCACACGCAGTACCTAATTAAATTTATATTTATATAAGTATATAAAATTGTATACTTACCAAAAGCAGAAAACCTAACATGAAAATAAATAAATAAATAACACACATAAGCACAACAGCACAAAAAAAAGTAAATTGGAAATGAACAAGTTTGAAAGTATATTTCTGTTACGACCGACATTTTGTTGCATGCATGACTGTACCATGTTGTTATGAATGCTTTGGGTATTTATTAGTTTCCAAGATAATTAATAAAAAATTATTTTTACTTCTTTTTACAATTTTGTTTGAATTACATACACGTAGCTGCGAACTCCCCTAACGAGGGGCTCTCTCGTCCCTGATTCCGAATAAATACCAAAATATTTTATGAATATCTCGAAATCTAAAGGAGTCCGGCGGTAACATGTATAGAGAAAAGTTATTTAAAATGTTGATCTTGACAACATATTTCAAGGTCATTAAAGTGGGTGGTGAGGACCCTATTCCCAATAATTTTCCTACATTTTTACGACATTTCGCAATTCTGCCGCTATGATTTCTATCGAGCATTTATAGTTTTAAAAATGTGTGAGAAAAATTGATACCTTGACAACTATACTTAATTCATTTAATTTGTAGAAAATGAAATCCCTAAGCGCGAGGCCCGGGGCAAGGGCCCTGCTTGCTCAATGCTACGGGCGGCTTCGCCTCCTTACGAATTTGGGACAATGTGTGCGAACATGATACGTTTAGACCGCGTATAGACTTGAGCACGAACGCGAATGAGGCAAGCCGAGGCAGACCCAGTCATCAATAAATATAACCCATAACCACAAATCCAAACGATTTGAAATCAGCCACTCGCATTCTTTTACGAAAATGACAAAAAGCCGCTGCATTCGGGACGCTAGTCGCATCACGATTACCGAAAATACACAATTTATCGAGAAATGATCCGTCATTTATGTACGAATAGAAAAACTAAAACTTTGCATGCGTTCGTAGTATATCACCATCGAAATTGTAGTACCAGAAAAGAATTAGTTTTTAGTGACTGTAGCACTACAGCGTTTAAGCAAACTGTTAAACTGTATTCAGCAATAAAAGATATTTGTAAATAACTCTGAGCTGTGAAATGTAAATCCACGAACACTAAGAACTAGAAAATACAAAATATATACAAAAATTGTAATGCTATACGATTTCATTAAAAATGCAGTAAAAAATAAATTAAAATGCACTAAAAACTAAAAATAATTATTTTCTTGTACTACAGTTTTGATTGTGTTAATATCACTTTAAATAAAATCGTGGGGCACGATATTTCATAACAGGATATCAGGGGTGTGCGGGTATCCGACATTTCGGGTTCGGGACGGGCCGGAAAATTTCGGGCGGGGTCCCGATACTTTCATATTGCTCCAGATCCCGAAGTTTTTCTGATCCCGAGACTCGATTCGGGCTACAAGCATGATCGCCATGAGCGGGCAATTTGATTTCAGGTCGGCTCGGAAAAACTCGGACGCGATCGGCTCGAAGGCCAGCTATTAACAGGAGACCGAGAGGGAAAGGATTATGTACATCATTTATATCACTACCAGTGATAAGTTTTTACCTGTTTGTCTCCTGTTGAATTACAATTTGTATCTTAGTATTCATTTACATATATATATATATATATATATATATATATATTTTCATTGCTACCAAATAGTCTGTGAATACTGAATATGTCCATATACGTAGTTAAATAAATACCATATTGCAAACTTGGGAGGAAGACTATTTTTAGTTCGACAATATTTTAAAATCGTAATAAAATATTATTTTATATATTATTATTATGTTACGAGCCGGGGCTGCGGCAACGCAGTGGCCGGCGAGAAGGGTATTTCCCAAGGAATACGGTTTATGAGTTTGTTAGTTAGAATGCGGACGAACCTGATGCGAAATCAGGGAGCCGCTAGGATTATCGGAAGCGAGGACGAACCTGATGCTAAATCAGGGAGCCTCTAGGGATGGAGTCACACGCGGACGAACCTGATGCGAAATCAGGGAGCCGCAGGAGGGTGATTCGTCGTGAACGAACCCGATGCGAAATCGGGGTGTCACTAGGATGATGTTCACAGACGAACTCGACGCGAAGTCGAGGAGCTGTTAGGAGGTTGGATTATTCACAGACGAACCTGGTCCGAAACCAGGGAGCTGTTCGGAGGTTGGTAGACTTACAGACGAACCTGATGCGAAATCAGGGAGCCGTAGGAGGGTTAAACATGGACGAACCCGATGCGAAATCGGGGAGCCACTGGGTTGGTAAAGATTCCTTGTTTTGGATGAAAGGTTGCGAACGAACCTGATGCTAGATCAGGGAGTCCCGGAAAATGTTAGTAATGCCTCGTAACTCTTAATTTAGGCTTGATACAACTCGAGCGGTAAAGCTGTATCAGTGGGTGAGTGCTACTAATATTATAAGGATCGCTGGGTAAAAGATGGGTTTTAACGAATCTACTCGATTTAGACGGGAACACCATTCGTGTATTCAATAACTAATTATTGTACAAATGTAAGTGTCGCGATTAAATAGTGTAGTAAAAGTGTATGAATTACCACTAATTTGCACGGTGTTGACGCACTGGCGATGCGGGGCGTACGTGTGGCTATTTCAAAGTGCTGAATAGAATATGAACCGAACTCGCGGCTTCTATTAGGTTAACCTTGGTTCTGACGGAGACTTTAGCTCGATCGTACTAATTTTAACCAGCTCTGTACGAGCGTGACACGACGTACTCTACGCGTGACTGTACTGCTTTGAACCGAAGAGGGTTGAAACTGAAGGGTTTATATAGTCCAAAAATGAGTGGGGATTCGTTAGGAATTTCCATATAAGGAAATCCTTCGGGGTCGTCGTCGTGTCACTCCCGTTCCCATGGTCGCGATCCAGATGGTCAAGATCAAGAGCCCCTTAGTGGTGTATGATAAGCAAAAGGATTTTAGGGCGTTTTCCCTTCGCAGACGCGAGCTCGAAAAGTGGTTGAGAGCGACGTATGGGAAAATTCCACATACGTAACAATTATATATTATTATACTGTGCGTCTCGTTCTCGATGATTACTTGTAGTACTGTCAAGTATGCGGAAAAATACACAACGTTTAGAGTTTAAATAAAACAATATTTTTTGGCACACGAGACTCACGTGTCACGTGCGCGCCCTAGCAACCTCATATTGTTTTGTTGTGCGAACGAATATACACGTTTAGAATATTACGGTAATTTATTAATTATTAAAAGAATTTTTCTCGTTCGCGTTCAAGAGAACGTGAAAGAGAATCTAGCAAAACGTCAAAAAAGTTAAAAGGAGTACAATCGATGATAAATTCATTCTTCAATGTTTAAATGGATATAGCATTCCGTTTGACAAAGATCCTGTTCAGAATGTCGAACAGAAAGAGCCCATATGGACTTCTAATGAAAAGGAAGGAATTAAAAAAGAAATAAAAGAGTTAATTTTAAAGCAGGCTATTGAAGAATGTAGAGAGTGTAAAGGTCAATTCATATCAACATATTTCCTGGTTCCAAAGCCAGATGGCTCTAATAGGTTTATAATTAACCTTAAGAAGCTAAATAAAGGGTCTAGCAGGGTAAACATGGGCAAACGGCCCCCACGCCGTTTCTTGTTATTTTTTAAACAATGCTCCTTGCCTGAAACACCATTATGTAAAGTATCAGATCGCTATCCCCACGTTTAAGGGTAATACGGGGGTAAACACCCTTAACGTTATTATTTTTTTTCTCGGTTACTAGTTAAGATAATTTAATTTAAAAAATACGAAAATATAACTACGTACCAACTGTACTTCATATATTTTTCTCTAAATTGTAACTCAATTATTAAGGGTAGAAAACAATAATTAATTTTTTGGGGGTGGTTTTTGGAAACAACCCTTAGAGTGACAACCTCCAAAAATTCAAGAATAATGCTTTGTTATCGAGCTATTATATAAAAAAACCCGAATATTGTCAAGATGGTGGAACATAGTTAAATAATTTAAAGAAGATCATTATATTATAAATACATGGGGTTTTGTGACGAGAAAGAATATTTGTCGCGAGCCTGAGTACGTGTCATTTAAATGCGAATGGAAGAAACGATTGCGGTTCGTTTGGGAGATCGAAGTGTGAAGGTGAAGGTAGGTGCGGAACAACGCGCATGCGCTAAATACGAATATTTCGCAGATATTAATATTCGTATGAGGCTTTACCTTGAATATGCATTAAAGTGAATATAATTCTCGCGTATATTTCGTACAGTATATTTCTAATCTTCGAGACAAATGGTTTACATATTCTCAAATAAGAGAATTATAGTGTGACATACAAATATTAATATCTGGGAAATATTCGAATTTAGCGCATGCGCGTTGTTCCGCAGCTACCTTTACCGTTACGCGCTCTAACAATTACCACGAAGAAAAGACCAGAGTTTTTTGTATTACTGGATATTATTAGATTCGTTAGAATTACTTAGATTAATGATATTATCTAGAAATATATAAGATTACTAAGTAGATTACTATTTAGAAAAATGTCTAATAAACATAGTGGTGAGAAATGCATTAAATGTAACGTACAAATAAAAAAATTCACTGGAAGAGTGAAACGAATTGTTAAGGATGATGGTGCAGTTAAATATCAGGAACACTGTACCAAAAATCGCGTGAAACTAACATCAACAGTAATATTGATAATATTTCCCATGATATATTCAACGAATATTTCCCAGATATTAATATTTGTATGTCACACTATAATTCTCTTATTTGAGAATATGTAAACCATTTGTCTCGAAGATTAGAAATATACTGTACGAAATATACGCGAGAATTATATTCACTTTAATGCATATTCAAGGTAAAGCCTCATACGAATATTAATATCTGCGAAATATTCGTATTTAGCGCATGCGCGTTGTTCCGCAGCTACCTTCACCTTCACACTTCGATCTCCCAAACGAACCGCAATCGTTTCTTCCATTCGCATTTAAATGACACGTACTCAGGCTCGCGACAAATATTCTTTCTCGTCACAAAACCCCATGTATTTATAATATAATGATCTTCTTTAAATTATTTAACTATGTTCCACCATCTTGACAATATTCGGGTTTTTTTATATAATAGCTCGATAACAAAGCATTATTCTTGATTTTTTTGGAGGTTGTCACTCTAAGGGTTGTTTCCAAAAACCACCCCCAAAAAATTAATTATTTTTTTCTACCCTTAATAATTGAGTTACAATTTAGAGAAAAATATATGAAGTACAGTTGGTACGTAGCTATATTTTCGTATTTTTTAAATTAAATTATCTTAACTAGTAACCGAGAAAAAAAAAATAACGTTAAGGGTGTTTACCCCCGTATTACCCTTAAACGTGAGGATAGCGATCTGATACTTTACATAATGGTGTTTCAGGCAAGGAGCATTGTTTAAAAAATAACAACTCCAGGAATCGGCGTGGGGGCCGTTTGCCCATGTTTACCCTGCTAGACCCTTTATAGGACCTATACATTTTAAATTGGAAGATTTAAGATCGGCAAAAAACTTACTATCTAGGGGTGCGTATATGTGCACATTAGATTTAAAGGACGCATACTTTATGCTCCCTGTATGTGAAAACGATAGAAAATATTTAAGATTTAGATTTGAAGGGAAGTTATATCAGTTTAGGTGTCTTCCCTTCGGATTATGTACGAGTCCGTACATCTTTACAAAAATTATGAAACCTGTGGTAAATATACTTCGTTCTCAGGGATATTTATCAATCATATATCTAGATGATATTTTATGTGTTGGCGATAACTATGATTCTTGTAAAATAAATTTAGAAAATACTATAAAACTACTGACAAAACTTGGTTTTATATTAAATTATAAAAAGAGTGTTATGACGCCCAGTAGGAGATGTAAATATCTAGGTTTTATTCTAGATTCAGAGAAATATTCTATAGACTTGACTACTTCAAAGAAAAATCAAATATGTACATTATTAGACGGTCTTAAAAAAGATAAAGTGTACAAAATTCGAGATTTCGCCCATATACTTGGGGTATTAATAGCAGCTTGCCCTGGAGTCGAATATAGTAAAATTTATTCCAAAAGACCGGAAAGAGCAAAATGGCTAGCGTTACTTATAAATAATAATGACTTTGGAGGCTATATAAAGATTAGTGAAGGTGGCATGGAAGATTTTCGCTGGTGGAGGAAAAATGTAATGATAGGTGTTAATCCAATAAAAACACAAAATTATAGGCTAGTTATAAGCTCAGACGCATCTAGAACAGGATGGGGTGCTGAAGCAGATGGAGGTGTTACCCATGGGTTTTGGAACCAGGAAGACCAAAAATCTCACATCAATTATCTTGATTTATTGACCTCCTTTTTTGCATTAAAATGTTTTGCCGAAAACGCATATAACTGCGAGGTTTTACTTCGTATAGACAATATGACCGCAATTGCCTACATTAATAAAGCGGTAGGTATTAAATTCAAACATCTGAGCGAATTAGCAAGACAGATTTGGCAATGGTGTGAGAGCCGGAAGATCTGGCTAGTTGCTTCTTACATTCCTTCTAGGGAAAACGTACAGGCCGATGCTGCGTCTAGAATAAAAAATCTAGACACAGAATGGGAATTATCCCAGAGAGCATTTGAAAAAATAATAAATGCGTTCGGCCCTGTCACTATCGATTTATTCGCGTCCAGAATTAATAAAAAATGTGAAAGATTTTGCGCACGATATCAAGATCCGGAAGCCTTGACGCTTTTACAATTTCGTGGGAAAAGGAAAGATTTTATGCTTTCCCTCCTTTCGCTCTCATATTGCGAACTTTGCGTAAAATTATTAATGATAAAGCATCAGGTATCATGGTTACGCCATTATGGCCTACTCAACCATGGTACCCGTTGTTAGTATCGCTATTTACAAAACCTCCACTGATACTGAAACCATCAACGAACTTATTGCTTTCCCCTTCCAGGCAAATGAAACATCCGTTGGCGCAAAATCTATCACTAGTGGCAGGGATATTATCAGGCAAGCTTTCCTGAACAAAGGGGCTACAGAGGAAGCAGTAGATATAATGGTAGACTCAGTGACTCAAGCAACCATGAAACAATACGAGGGATGCTTGAAAAGATGGTTAAAATTTGCAGATGAAAGGAGTGTTAATGGCTTTAGCCCCTGTAACACTGATGTGATAGCATTCTTAACCTTAAAATTTGGAGAAGGCGCCAGTAACGGGTCTTTAAATTCAATAAGATCCGCGATCTCACTGATATCAAAGAATGACCTCTCCAAAGATGCGCTCATATATAGATATTTGCGTGGATGTTTTAAAAGAAGGCCTCCTAAACCTAAATACGATACTACGTGGGATACCGAAGAAGTTTTATCCTATATCGAAAGAATCGATTGCCTCGAAAACTTAAAACTGAAAGATATATTTGAGATAACAGCTACGCTGCTGGTCCTTGTCACAGCACATAGGCTGCAAACATTAGCTGTAATTGATATCAATAATATTTAAAAATCATCTACAGGTATACAGATTAAAATCCCAGACTTGTTAAAAACCTCGAAGCCGGGAAAAATGCAACCAGTATTAAATATACCGTTCTTCAGAGAAAGACAAAAAGTTTGCGTAGCTTCAGCTATTCTACGATACGTAAAAATGACTGAAAAGCTCAGATCAGGTACAAAAAAACTTTTTGTTTCAACAATTCGACCACACGGTCGGATAGGAGCGCAGACGGTTGGTCATTGGATAAAATCATTATTAAACAAAGCAGGTGTTGATGTCGACAAGTTTAGTGCATACAGCACAAAACATGCGTCTGTCTCCTCAGCGTACAGAAAGGGAGTAGAGGTTACCACTTTCAGAAGAACGGCGGGTTGGTCCGGCAAATCTCATACATTTGCACGGTTTTATAATAGACCAATTCAGAAATCAAATGATTGTTTTGCTCGCGCTGTATTAAGTAACTGTCCCCAGTGATGTTGTACTTCGGATTAAGATTTAATAAAGTGTTTTGAGATAAACATAGTTTATTCAAGAAATAAATAATTGGAGAAGCGTTATCACAGACGCTAAACTTCTACAAGTAATCATCGAGAACGAGACGCACAGTATAATTGACCGATCAAACGAGCCCGCCGAAGGCGGGCGAAGTTCGATCGTAATTATATGAAGCGTCTCGTTCGAAGATGATTACCACCCTCCCAAAACAAAAGTGTACCCTTAAATAACTAATCCCGTAATCATCTTCATCATTTTCTGTGATAACTTCAAAAAAAAAAATCTAAAAATATGAGGTTGCTAGGGCGCGCACGTGACACGTGAGTCTCGTGTGCCAAAAAATATTGTTTTATTTAAACTCTAAACGTTGTGTATTTTTCCGCATACTTGACAGCGCTACACGTAATCATCTTCGCACGAGACGCTTCATATAATTACGATCGAACTTCGCCCGCCTACGGCGGGCTCGTTTGATCGGTCAATTATTTTATATAAAATAATATTTTATTAAATTTATTATTTTATACGTCTTATTTAAATACGTGTATGGACATATCCAGTATTCACAGACTAATTGGTAGCAATGAAAATACATATATATGTAAATGAATAATAAGATACAAATTGTGATTCAACAGGAGACAAAAAGGTAAAAGCTTAACACTGGTAGTGATATAAATGATATACATAATCCTTTCCCTCTCGGTCTCCTGTTAATAGCTGGCTTTCGAGCCGATCGCGTCCGAGTTCTGCCGAGCCGACCTGAAATCAAATTTCCCGCTCATGGCGGTTATGCTTGTAGTCCGAATCGGGTCTCCGGATCCCGAAAACTTCGGGAAAACATTTATTTTTTAGCACATTTTAATTTAGTTTTTACTACGTTTTTAATAAAATTGTTTAACAATACAATTTTTTTATATATATTTGTTATACAGGGTGTCCGCGCGAACACTGGACAGCTGAATATCTCCTAAAGTATTGGACATAAAAAAATAAAAATATATGGAATTGCATGGTTCGATGGGGCCAATTTATTAGCCCAGGCGAATTTTTTTTCGATTATTATTTTAAAAGATACGATGGTCAAGTTCGATTCTGTAAATGGAACTATCATTTCTGAAGACGTGAGTTGATAGTGCGTTCCAAGACAAATTCAACAAGCATTAATGTATACACTTGATTTCCACTGGTTTTTGAGATATTGCGCTTGCAAATTTAGTGATTTTCACTGAAGAAAACCTACTGAAATAGCAAGGACCGGGGTCGGTCTTGCTGGCGCTACGGAGGGGCCACGGAGGGCCATGCCTGTTGAAACAGATACCTACCTGCCAAAGGTCTGCGCCAGACCCAAAGGTTGGACAATTCTTTTCCGTCAGAAATGCTACTTAGGTAGGTACATCTGCGGTGTCAAGAAGCGCACCGTTACTTTTATTTCGCACTTGGTTCTACACTCGGATGGCCGGTTCTTGTGGGAGGGATGCAAGCTCGATTGGTTAGGTTAGGAGGTGTGTAAGTTGCTAGACTAAATTTCAACCATAAGGAGCAGATTGTATTAGAACCAATCGAATTTGCATCCCTCACAAACGGCTGCTCTCTTGAATAGGCCCTCTTCACAGCAATACCTCCTCCCCCAATGCCCACCTTCTCTCGCACGGAATACGTCAACGCATGCTTTTGTTTTGATATTGAAGCTCGTGTTTATACTCGAGAGGACCACGCGTCGACAGCGGGCTACCCCTTTTCTTCCTGTGTCTCTCCGCGAGGAGTATTAACGGTGGATTGTAGGAGCGTAGATGTCGGGATGCCAGTTATTCAATTCAGGAGACGATAGAAACACTTTATTAGAAAACACACATGTACTATAATTAAAGTGTGACGTAGCGACGTCACGAGGCGCGCGTGTGCGCTCCGGGCGTGGATAGATTTAGTGCGCGCCGCGGCCGCTGGGCGGCCGCCGGCTCCGCGGTCGACTCGCTGTCGAAGATAAGCGCCGATACCGATATAAAGGCCGCCGCGAGCTCAGTCGAGGCTCTCCGTTCTGTGCAACCAGAAACCTCACCAGCTTGCTAACCGTACAAACGAGTCGCCGCTTTTTGGCTCCTGAAGTGTGCCAGTGATCGGCCATCGCCATCACTGCGCCATTACCAGCTTCTCCCGATATAGACCGAGAGTAATCTTGCGTCGTACACCAAAACCTGAGTGACCCTCCGCAGTGATAAACTCGGAGGCCACATTGCACCAGGACCTCTCCATACGACTCCCGACATTGGGGACGCCACTTACGGCCACCCAAGGGCAGTTGTTCTTCTCCGCACTCCAATTCCCCAAAGCCTCGCCGAAGCCGTCGCCGCCGCGAATCGCCCGGTACCGCAACCGACCGCAGCGACCGCGATAAACCCGCGCCTCCGCAATACGCGTACTCGGCATTTTAAACGCGGAAGTGTATTACAAAAATAAATACTATTTCTACCAGCAAATCCATCACTCTCGTTCATTTGAAGAACTTTGAGAAGGGCAAATGGACGGAAGAGTGAGCTGGATTTATAACCTGAAAAAGGCCGCACTGGTCAAAGTCGCCGAGGACTATGAATTAGACGCAACCGGGACAATCGACGAGTTACGAGCCCGAGTGGCCGAATATTGGAGGGAGCGAGTAGCGGCGGAAAACGTAGGCCAGTCAACCGGCCTACAAGATACGACGCTAGGCAATGTACCCGCCACGGGCATTAGCTTGATCGCTCCCCAGCCGACGCCAATGGAACGGATTCGGCGGTGGGGGACACGCTACGATGGCGGCCCCGGCGCCGCCGAATTTCTGCAGCGACTAGGGGACCTTCAACACGGCTACATGGTCACCCCCAACCAGATAATCCAGAGCCTCTCCGAAATTTTAAAAGGAAGAGCGCTAGGCTGGTACAGGCTGCGCCGAACTGAATGGCAGTCATGGGGCGACTTCGTAAAAGACTTCCGTGCCTTCTTCATGGCCGACGAGGACGAGGACGATCTCGAGGAAACAATCACTCGGCGCGTCCAACGGCCCAACGAAACGGCCACCGACTTCGTATTGGACCTGCTGCCCCTTATGCAACAGTACGGAAAGTACACTCCGGAACAGCAAGCGCGGCGAGTATATAGGAATCTCCGGCCGGAGTACCGCCGACACATTGGGCGAGATGATTTTTCAACACTGCCGCAACTGTTGAAATTGGCCGTCGCACAAGACAAGGTCACGGCCGAAGAAAAGATGACCAAGCCGGAGCGACGGCCAGAACGGAGTACCGGAACGGCCCGCAGTAATAGCTTAGCAGAGGTACAGGCCGGATACGAACGAGAGACCTGCTGCTGGCGGTGCGGGCAACGAGGACACCGCCGCCAAGAGTGCAGACGAGCAAGCAAGCTCTTCTGCTCCTACTGCGGCACCGCCGGACGTACTACCCGAGACTGTGCCTGCAACCCCATCTCGGGAAACGAGGCAGGGCGCGGCCCACGAGGCGACCGACAAAACGCCCCAACACCCACGCCTCGGTCCAACAACTAGAGGGGGATACCAGACTGCACCTCGCCTTCCAAGTCGGCAACGTACGCTGGTGGGCCTTAGTCGACACGGGTGCAACGCGATCGTTCATCCGACCAGATGTCGCCACTGCCTGCCAGCGGCGTGGACACAAACTAACGCCGGCCACCTTCACGGCCAGCGTTGCCGATGGCGCAGAGGTGCTATTGCAGGGGGAAATGACGCTCCCCGCCAGCATCAATGGACAGGGAGTCACGCACGATTACGCTGTACTCCCCGGTTTATCACAACCCGTGCTCCTGGGAATCGACGTCTTAACCAAATTGGGCTTAGAGGTGCAGATTGGCACTCACCGGTGGACCCGCCACGCCGAAACCGCGGCGGTGGGGGCCCCCGGTGTCCGTAAATGCACGCCGGCACAAGAAGCCGCGCTCCAACAGCGCCTTGCCGAGCACCGAATTCGCCTAATCAAGACGGACCCGATTAAGCAACGATATACGCCCCGGAACCCGGCGATGCAGGCTCTAATCAATGAAGCCGTAGACCAGATGCTGGCGGATGGAATAATTGAACCATCTAGAAGCCCGTGGAGTTCCCCCGTGGTAATGGTTGCCAAAAAGGGCGGTCAGAAAAAGAAGCGTTTCTGTATCGATTTCAGACGCGTGAACGCCGTCACAGAAAAGGACGCATACCCTCTCCCACAGGTGCAGGCTACGCTGGACAAACTGTGTGAAGCACGTTACGTTTCCACCCTCGACCTCGCCAACGGATACTGGCAAGTGCCATTGGCCAAGGAGAGCCGACCGATAACGGCGTTTACCGTTCCCGGACGCGGGTAATACCAGTTCCGCGTCATGCCGTTCGGTCTACACTCCGCCCCCGCAACGTTCCAACGCCTCCTAGATAGTATCATCGGACCCAGCCTAGAACCAAGGGCCTTTGCATACTTGGATGACATTATCGTCCTTGGCAGAACGTTCGAGGAGCATTTGGACAATCTCCGCGAGGTATTGCGTCGACTGCGTCAAGCAGGACTACGACTAAATGAGGAGAAATGCCGGTTTTGCCAAACAGAATTGCAATACTTGGGGCATGTCGTCTCAGACCAAGGAGTCAAGACTGACCCCGACCAGGTCGACGCCATCCGGAACACGCCTCCGCCGCAGAATCTGCGCGAGTTGCGCCGTTTCTTAGGGATGGTTTCATGGTATAGACCAGGTATGCACAGGACCCCCAAATCCGGGCGCGAGCTCAGATCCGAGCTCGAGCTGAGCTCGAACTCGAGCTCCGAGCTCGTCGAAGGACAAGCGAGTCCGCCACGGAGTGGGGAGCGGCTGGAGTAGTGGGAGCGGAGCGTCACAGGCTGCCACAGGGGTTTCCAGAGTTTGACGCTCCGAAAATAAGGCACATTTTGGGAAATATTTAAATGAAAAGTATTGAGTATTATAATTTCAATCTCTGTATTTTTATTAATTGAAATTTGAAAAATGTGTTCAAATTTTTGTATACAATAATAGTAATTTGGTTCAAAGTTATAATGGTAGTAGTAAAAGGGGTTTTGTCTGTCGTAATCATTTGAACTTTAGTTCATGTTGAATGAATAATGTTGAAAAGCCCAAAAATGGTTGTATTTCAAATGAAAACATTTATTTTTTGGAAAATCATTTGTTAGTTTTCTGTGTTGCAAAATTGGATTTTTGCAAATAATTACTTCATTCTAATTCACACGATAACCACACTCATATAGATTAAAAGAAAATTGCGCTTTTTGCTTCCGATGACTAGGACAGCCAGAACCATGTTCTCCAGCAACAAGTTTTTTTAAACCCTTCTTACTGCTATTATTATAACTTTGAACAAAATTATTATTATAGCATACAAAAATTTTTCAAACATACATTTTTCAAATCGCAATTAACCCTCCGTATCTTGTGCCTGAGTCAATTTGAACCCACCATTTAAGATAGCTAACGCACACAGTGATGCAGCTGTGTATGTCGGAATACTCAAGGTTTCAAATTGAAGAAAAATGAATCCACGATTAATGAATATTCACAAATTATACATAGAAATATATGTATATTCACCTATGGATCTAATATTGGACCAATTTTATAAAAGGTATCCTGTTTTAAAGGGTATCCGAACACTTTTGTGGCCCACTGTATATGTATATATGTTATTAGATACCTTCAAATGAAAATACTCAAATTTACGTATGCAAATTTGTTAAAAGTAACTTTCTGAATATAATATAAAATTCTGTACGTTTTCGTTTGGTCTTGTATATTTATCGCGAGTATGCTTGTAGTTGTAACGGGCATACGGCCTTTGCAATCATAGAGTTCCCCACCATGAGACCTTATACCGAGGAGTGGGGGATGAGCATACCACGGTCGAGCTCGAGGGCGCACCGACTGCCCTAGAGCAGATTTAGTGTGCACCCCTGGTATAGACGATACATTCCCCAGTTTTCCGATACGGCAGCACCGTTGAACAAACTGCTACAGAAGCGCAGCCGCTGGGCCTGGACCAACGAAGCCCAAGAAGCCTTCGAAAAGCTCCGCCACCAGCTAGCCACTGCACCCGTACTGACCTGTCCCGATTTCGCCAGCCAAAATGGTCTTGGCGTAGTGTTGACCCAAAACCACGAGGGCGAAGAACGAGTGGTGGCTTATGCTAGCCGAACGATGAACGCTGCAGAACGCAACTACTCGGTCACAGAAAAGGAGTGCCTGGCGGTAGTATGGGGCATACGCAAAATGCGCCCCTACCTTGAAGGGTACTCTTTCACCGTCCTAACCGACCACCAGGCATTAAAGTGGCTGCAATCCATGGACAGCCCCTCCGGACGCCTCGCACGCTGGAGCCTCGAACTCCAACAGTACGACTTTACGATAGAATATCGTAAGGGTGAAAACAACCTGGTCGCCGATGCATTATCACGCCAAGGCGAGGTTGCACAAGTAAAGGACAGTACGGCATGCACGTGGTACGACACCAAGAAGAAAGCCGTGGAGGAAGCACCCGAACTCCACCAGGAATACCAGATCCGGGAGGGACAGCTATACCGCCACTTCCCGGATACGACGGGCGGTCACCCCGAAAACGAGTGGAAACTGTGTGTATCACGGTCGCTCCGCGAGGATATCCTCCGGGCAAACCACGATGCTCCTACGGCCGGTCATCTTGGCGTTACCAAGACCACTGCACGAGTGGCGCAGAAATACTACTGGCCCGGCATGTTTCGAGACGTGGCCCAGTACGTCCGCCAGTGCAGGAAGTGTCAAGAATACAAGGTGCAGCAGCGCGCGCCTGCAGGATTCATGCACACCACTCCCGCTGCCTACCCGTGGGACGTTGTCTCGGCCGATTTGGTCGGACCACTACCACGGTCGAAGAAAGGCCACACGGTGGTGGTGGTGATGCAGGACAAATTCACTAAGTGGATCGAGCTGCAGCTCCTCCGACAGGCAACTGCCCCGGCCGTAGCCAAGGCCTTTCGAGAACGAGTGGTAATGCGATTCGGATGCCCCAGAAGGGTCATCACCGACAACGGTAAACAATTCGAAAGCCGAGAATTCACCGCCCTTCTGAAAGAGTACGGCATCGACCACCGCAAGACACCGCCGTATACGCCGCAGTGTAACCCCGTGGAACGAGCGAATCGAGTAATCAAAACAATGATCGCTCAATTCACGGAGGACGATCACACGACTTGGGATCATTGGCTTCCCGAAATCGCTTTTGCGTATAACACCGCACGACACGAGGCGACAGGAAGTACGCCCGCCGCACTAAACTTCGGCCGACAACTAGCGGCGTCGAGGAGTGGACGACCCAGTGGAGGAGCCCACGCGGAGGGACAGTCAGGAGTGGCAACAAAGGCTAGCCGATGTAAAAGAGCGCATCGAGCTAGCCCGATGGAACCTCGCGCGCGCCCACCAGACCCAGAAGCACCACTACGATCTGCGACGACGGGATTGGCGCCCGGCAATCGGCGACGAAGTAATGAGGCGAGAGCACCACCTCAGTGCGGCAGCGAAGCAGTTTAATGCTAAGCTCGCTCCAAAGTTCGCCGGGCCGTACATTGTTGCCAAATTCACAGGCCCGAATGTTGTGGTGCTGAAGGGAGCGCGCGGGAAGACAATGCGCGCGCATATCAGCGATCTGAAACCCTGTGATCGCGGAATATCGGTAAGTGACGCTGATAGCACCACCAGCTCGCCTATAAAAGGAGCTGCCGGCGAGCTGTCGGAAACAGTTGACAAGCAGCAGTATGCCACGAGTCAACCTGAAACAAGCGAACGAACGGGTCGCGGAGAACTCCGGGCGAGCCACAGCCGTGGCATTGGGGGGCCATATCATCGGCCCGCCAGAGTCCCGGCCACGCCGGCCGACGGTAAAGGAAGTTCGGGCGCTGCCAGCAACCCACACCGTTCGGGTGGAACCGGCGGTGGCCCGGCATCGCGGACCGCCGCCGCGCATCCACGCGCCACCACAGCGGCCCCCGATGACAACCCCGGTGGCGGTGATCAACAGCGGGCCCCTACCGGATCGCCAGGGAGGATCACTGGGCCGGACACCAGCGACAGGCCGACGCCGGATCGCACACGTGCCGCCCCAGACGCAACCCCTGGACCTCCGTCGGGCTGCCGGACCGGTTATCATCCCCAACCGGACGGCGGTCGCGGCGGAGGGGCGAGCACGCGGCGGCGGAATCCCGCGAAAGGACCAGCCGACCAACCAACGACTGACCACCACCGGAACCACCCAGCCAGCCTCGAGGGCGAGAAACACTGGCAAACCCCGCCACAGCCCCGTCCGGCCACCGGCTGAACACCGTCGACGGAAAGTCCCGGTGGGGCCCGAGGCCAGTCCAGCACGGGAAGTGACGAGGGCGACGGACGGTGGCTCCGAGCCACAGGCGACCCGGCCACTGACACCGTCGAATCAACCAGGCCCGAGAGTTCCACCAACGCCGGACGTCGGGGCCGCCACACCACCGCCACATCGTGCCAAGAACCGGACACCATCACCGCTGGCTCAGCCCGGCCGGTGGAGCCCGCCAGCGGCCGCCCTGACACCGCCTCGACAGGAGGCCCAGACACCGCCACCGCTGGTTCGGCTCGGCCTGGAAGGCCCGCCAGCGGCCACCCTGACGTCGCCCCGCCAGGAGGCCCAGACAACCCCACCGCTGGTTCGGCTCGGCCTGGAAGGCCCGCCAGCGGCCACCCTGACGTCGCCCCGCCAGGAGGCCCAGACAACCCCACCGCTGGTCCAGCTCGGCCTGGAAGGCCCGCCAGCGGCCGCCCTGACGTCGCCTCACCGAAAGGCCCGGACAACCCCGCCGCTGGTTCAGCGCGGCATAGCGAGCCCACCAGCGCCCGCGCCGCCCGCGACACAGCGCCAAGGACCCCCAAGCCCCGTAACCCACCCCGAAACACCGCCAGCCGTCGCAGACCCGAGGCAGCCCACCCTTAACACTGACCCCACCAACCAACCGTGGTCCTGGGGAGGGCAGCGTACCGGGATGGTGGTGTTCCACCCCGGGGCGATGAGGCCCCGGCAGACATACGCCGTAGCGACCCCGGACTATGTCATTTTGGGGCGGATACTGAGAAACGGGGATCTCGGAGTGGAGGTCCGGCCACGCCGGGCCGCCGTACTCAGGGCCCGGCGAATACCGTAGTTGTAGGATTAGGTTAGGGGAATTACAATCCCAATAGGTGATGGGTAGTTTTAAGACCGGTGGTGGGTAAGTAGGTTAAGTATTAAGTGTTCTTGGGTAATTATAAGGTTCTAGCGTTAAGTGGCGTATGCCGCCCCCGAACCTTCTGAGTTGTACTCACCCGAAGAAAGGGGGGGGGGGGGGTGTGACGTAGCGACGTCACGAGGCGCGCGTGCGCGCTCCGGGCGCGGATAGATTTAGTGCGTGCCGCGGCCGCCGGCTCCGCGGTCGACTCGCTGGCGAAGATAAGCGCCGATACCGATATAAAGGCCGCCGCGAGCTCAGTCGAGGCTCTCCGTTCTGTGCAACCAGAAGCCTCACCAGCTTGCTAACCGTACAAACGAGTCGCCGCTTTTTGGCTCCTGAAGTGTGCCAGTGATCGGCCATCGCCATCACTGCGCCATTACCAGCTTCTCACGATATAGACCGAGAGTAATCTTGCGTCGTACACCAAAACCTGAGTGACCCTCCGCAGTGATAAACTCGGAGGCCACATTGCACCAGGACCTCTCCATACGACTCCCGACATTGGGGACGCCACTTACGGCCACCCAAGGGCAGTTGTTCTCCGCACTCCAATTCCCCAAAGCCTCGCCGAAGCCGTCGCCGCCGCGAGTCGCCCGGTACCGCAACCGACCGCAGCGACCGCGATAAACCCGCGCCTCCGCAATACGCGTACTCGGCATTTTAAACGCGGAAGTGTATTACAAAAATAAATACTATTTCTACCAGCAAATCCATCACTCTCGTTCATTTGAAGAACCTTGACACCCGACTGAGTCGGCAATCTCCCTTCTCCGTCCTACCGATAACCGTCTCACAACCGGAGACGGTTACAAAAGTAAATCGTATTCCTCTCGGGCAGGAGTACTGATAACGATCGAACTTGAGCCCCACTTCGCGCAGACCGATTACACGGAGGGTAGTCGAGTCACACACTGCACAAATGATACAGGGTAATTCTGGAGCAACGCCCGTCAAGAAGATGCGGCCTGGTACCCCGTGGCGAGGACAGACCTTCGCAGTGCCTCGCCCGATTTTTATGGCTTTTTCCGGAAAAAGGTATGAATCTTGGGCCGAACGTACCGAAGTGAGGTCGAGCCCCCGCAGTCGAGGGTGCAATATCCAGTACAGCGTATTAAGAAATTCTTTTCTTCATCGTGTCGAAAGGGAAGTGACGTCAATTGACGTACAACAGAGAGATTTCAATTTTTCACAAATTTTTTTTCCCAGTAGTACGACTCGACACTTTGGTTATTTGGATTTTTCTCGCAAACCAAAAGAGTTACACAATTTCTTCGGACGGCACAGCGTGGTACAAACCTAGTACAAACTGGTACAACAAAGACATTTTATGTTTTCAAAAAAAGGGGGGCTAACTTCACAGAGGCGAATTTATATCGGTAAGAGTTGACGTGTAACCTATGACAACTTTCAACCTCGGGCGTATATATGTAGATCGTTTAAAATATGGCTGTGTACAACAAGACTTATGTTATAATGTTAATAACATTAACGACTTATGGAAAATGTGCCATCCATATATAATTCGGAGGATTGCTGCAACGCATCGAGCAATTCATCCGACGTAAATAGGATTATCCTGTTTCCGTCTTCAGCGTCGATCATGCAGCGAAACGTGTCCTGCAGAGGCACGTATTCGCATAGCGCGAGACCAAGCGCATGCAACGATCGCGGTAGAATCGGCCATTGTTTGGCTCTTTCTCTATCAAGAATGCTTAATGCTTCTGTAGGACAGCTTTTGTCCTACTGTAGGACTTCTAGAAATCGATCCAATAATATATGAGTCTCAAATTTAACTATAATCTCTACTAGAATCGAATAATTCGGATTATCTTCATGCGACGAGAAACGAATTTTTACTCGACCAATGGAGATAATTTTATTCTTCATTCACGTCTTTATTCGATAAAGTATTTGAGGCTTGAATAACTTTCGGCTGCACGACCGCTCAATGGGGAAGATTATGCAAAGCTCGGCGCAGATGGCGCCACTAGCGCATGTACTGTAGGGTTCACACTAACGGGTGTAGTAGGAATCCCTCTTAACGGCCCTACACCGTTGAGATGGATGTGCTGGTAATAACTTCACAGTTTTGGTAGTAAACGAAGATATATATATATATTTATATACAGGAGGCACGCCGATGTCTCCGATGGAGATCGAAGGCGTGATTGCCCCCTACGTTAATCTCGTAACAGAATGCGCTTAAGCGCAATATGCGTGTATCACACACGTGGTTATTGTCGTATGACAATTTACACGAGAAGGTGGACACGAGGTCCGAAGACTGAACAATAGTCTCTAGTGACTGTACTGGACGAAGTCACAAAACGAAGTGCTTTTCATGCAGACCGCATGGCCACGCACGTCGGCTCGCGCAGTCTCCCCACTCCAAACAATCCTTGGAGTGGGAGAACAACCGCTCCCCACAGTACTGCGGTTGTGCCTGAGTGCGTAGGTGTGAGTTGTTTGCGCGCGATTTTTTCATTTGTGTATTGTGTAAATGTGAATGTGTGCTGGTGGCGTCACGGGTGGGAAAAAGTTGTAGTCATCTTCCTCATTGAGTCGCTGCGTCGAGCGGCGAGCCGATAATCGAAGATTCTTGGGGACTGGCGCGCGCGTTACAATGTTAGTAACGTACAACGACGAAAATTTCAATCTTCATCCTATCTTTTTGAAAATAGTGCCAGAGGACATTTTAACGCTCGTGTACTCCCGGCCTTAAACGTCTGAGGGGTACGCGAGGTAAGGGAAATGCGTCGGCGGACTAGTAGTATATAAAGGCAGCGATCAGACAACGTGTGTTCAGATTTGAAGTTCGAAATTCAAAGCCAATTTTCCCGAAAATGAAGCGCGAATTTAAATAATGTTATTCTATGTATATTTCCGATTTATTCTTTTATATAAAGTCATTCCCTTTCCACTTGTACCAGTAATTCTTGTACACCCTGCATATGCAAAATGGAATCCCTTCAACTACAGATTTACCACAAAATATTCTATTTATGTTTAAATACAGAACAGTGACTTACCGACGGCATACCATGTCGAATACCTCTTTTGGCTGCATCATCGTTTCCCGGCACAAACGCATCATGTCTTGTCGCATTTCTTTCTCCTCGATCACTGTGGTTTTTGGTGGATGGCAGCGCGTTCCTCTTTCTTCCACAGTTTCGTCACTTCTTTTTACGATGGTAGCATTACACGTAAGTGTGGTTCGCGAGGTGCACCGGTAAATGCCCTTGCAACGATTATCCTCGCTATACGAATAACCATTGTACACGTGTACGTACGAATTAACTTTATTTCCCGGCACACGCTGCATGTTGTAGATTAAATTATCGTCCAACGCGATCGCACAAAAATCTTTATAAAGATTTGCAAAAAAAGCTGCGTTAAGTACGCTTTGTGAAAAATGCTATAAGCACGCTTTATGAAAAATGCAGACTACAATCCGGAGAACCGTATGTTCGCTTCGCAACAAGTCTGTCTACTGACGAACCGTTTTCGGCTAGCGCCACGCGAACGACCGACGATGTTCAGATTTTTTATCTCGCAACACGCCGAAACTAGAGCCGCCCCTAGAGATGCGGGGCTCGGACGAATTAATTTACCTAATTCGAACAAAAAGTCGATAATATTGAAAACGTCTAATTAGGAGCAGATAATTTCATCTATATAGCGCATGATTTCTGTAGTCAGGCTTACAAGGTGAGGACATCATGTGCTAGACATCGATTTTGATGAGTCTTGGCACGATGGATCTATGTAAAAAATAAGTAAATAGGTGTCCGAACGTTTCAGCCAATGGTCTTTAATAATAGAGATATTTACATGTAAATTATTAAACATTTCATAGTGCCCGTATAAAGTATAAAAGCTAACCTGAATTTAAGAATATGCCATGGAGCGTTCGGTAAGACGTCGGCGTAGCGTTGCTGCGATCGTGAGTTCGACGATTCCGCCTGTGTCTATATTGTTACGTATTTCTGCGGTGAAAACGAAACGCGAACGCGGGTTGGTGCCCGTGGAGCGCTGAACCGCTCTGCTCGTTGGAGTGCGGGCAATTCGAAATAAAACAAGCTGCACAGAAATTTCTGAGTTAGACTCTTGAATGTATTTTGTACTAGTCAATAAGCTGGTTCGCGACAGAATGTGAATAACGTTAAGGAAGCGGCTCCGAGCTCGACGACGAAGTCGACGACGAGATCCTCCTGATCCTCCCATAGATCCTTGTTGTCCAATCAGAACGATGACATCCCTCAAGCTTCGTCAGTGGGTTGTCCTCTAGCCGTCTCCCTTCCTTCGCGCTTCCCTCCAGTCTCGACTGGTGGTCGAGGCACGCTTTCCCAGTACATGGTTTACATAGGCTACATACATTACATACCTACCTAAAAGGTAGGTAAGCGCAACCCTCAGGGTCAAGAAGACGTCGCCCGAACAAGATTTGTGACTTTATGATTTTCGGCCTTTCCGACCAGAGTTTTTACCCTTACAGGCTATCGGCAATTATTGAAAGCGCGGACAGAGTTTTAAGTGGTTTTACGACGAGCCGCTGCCCGCTCGACGAAACTTGGCACGCAGATGTGGAAGGAAAAGTTAAGCTGTTTATTATCCTCGCTTGGCCTAACTGTGGTTTTGAAAGCTATTGAATGCAATCCTAGGCTCTCGTACGCCTTCTGAGTTCAATCATCAGCTACCAGCATTGTAAGGTCACGTTCAAAAATTAGCACGGAAAAATCCTCGAGAAACACAACGCGCTCTACGTATTTATGAGTCCTGACAATAAACTCTTCCTCGTCCTCCGTTTCAAATCTCACTCCTACATACATATCGATTACATGCAAATTCTCACGTTCAAGCGATAGCGTAACACCTTCCCCCTTATACATGTTGCGTGGCCGTTTGGGGTCCTCTGGAACCTTCGCAGGGAATTCGGACGCGGGACGTCGCCCGTGGAACGCTAAGGCGTTCTGCTCCTTGGACGCGGATTATTTTAGTGATAAATATAATGAAACTAATAAGAAGGACAAAATAAAACGATTTGAACAGGAAATAGCTTATAACTTTAATCAACACAAACGATTCGAACACAAAATAAAGAATTTATGAGAGGTTTTAATGATACGTTCGCTAGCTTCTGCTTTTGGGGCTCAAGTGACGCTTCCAAAGGTCCTTCGCTTTTAGCCTTTTGTTAATGACAAAATGTCTTAGATTCTAAGAGCCAATCGCAAATTTACTAATTAACTAGATTAATTCTTATTCGTCGATCCGATTCCTTTCGGTTATCGATTTTTGCAAAAACAAGCGTTTAACTACATTGCTCTGGAATTGTACGCTTAGGAGAAGGGATCAAAGTGGAGTTCATTTATTCAAACCTTAGAGCATATATACATTAGGGTGGTCCTTATATATATGGAAAAAAATTAAATTTTTTAAAAATTTCTTCTGACCCTCTCAGAAGCTTCCAAATAGTTTAAAAGAATTTCGTCTAAAATTTTATTAAAATATATTAAGGATTAAAGGTCGCTCGACGGCAATGAAATATTACTATTTTGATATAAATTTAAAAAAAAATTTTGTTTTCCTTCACAGCTTGTTCTAACTGGTTGGGGAACTGGAGAATTGGATGAGTTTCGTTGTTATAAGTGCTAGGGCCAGTATCTAGTATGGTACCCGATTTTACCTAGGCCACGGTGTAAAATCGTAAAATCGTAAATACGGATCATATCTTAAATCATTATTTTTTTGTATTTTTTCTTCTATTAAACAAATTGGATATGTATTATTATTTAAAAAAGAGTTTATTTTAATGAATCCCAATTGCAATTTGTTTTTTACTTAATAATGTCAAAGTTATGAGATTTTATCCTTAACGTCCCGATTTTGCCCCGGTCTCCCCTATATGCGAAATATAAAGTCCTTGAGCGACCTTTATATATAAAAATATACAAATAAAAAATACGGAGATACTTTTTTTTTGTCAAATAGAAGATTTTAAGAGGGTCAGACAATATATATTTTAAAGTTGAAAAATAAGGACCACCCTAATATACATGGAGGTCTCATTGAGAGCTTGAAATTGTCGGGAACATGGTGCGAGAGAGAAAGACATGTGCGAGCGAGAGAAGTATAAAAGACCTTCATCGACCGTAATGCGCATGCACCGTTATCGCCGGCGACGATCCGCGGTTACTATGATTATTTATCGTTGTTTACGCTCGTACTTTGCCTTTTGAAAAACGGTTATATGTATCGAGTTGAAATTAAAGAATGCCAAACCGATATTACGTGTTGTGCGGTAATCGAGATAAATCGGCTTCCTATTATTCGTAAGTAAATATACAGGGTGTCCCACGGTAGACTGGACAGCAGGATATCTCCTAACACATGGGAGATAAAAAATAAAAAAAATATGAAATTGCATGGTTCGATGGGGCCAATTTATTACACAGTTCGACAAATTTTGACTTTTTTTCGGACTTGTAACATTCAATAGCCGTTTCTTATAGGTTTTCGTGCGCTGAAAACGAATCCGCAAACCGTTTGTCGCCATCACCCTCAGTTTTTGAGAAATTCGATTTTGAAAAAAACTGCAAATTTTCGACTTTGAACATATTTTCTGTCGAAACGGTAATAGTTATTCGGTTGCTCGTTGCGTCAAATTATTCTATGAACCCTCCCGAATACAACGATATAAGTTATTATTGCACTATGAACATTTAAATATGTTTAAACAACGATCAAAGGGAAAAGGACACCTGAAATACACCCATTTTTGCAGATATATTTCAATTTATTTTGAAAACTAAGGGTCTGGGAGAAAATCTGACCATTCCACGCGATGCAGCAAACAGTTTTCCTTCGGAAAGCGTCAACAGAAGTGGTAAGTCTCATTTTGTTTTCAAAACAGAAGCGAAATGGTTTGGCAAAACGCGCGGTACCGACAGTGGTAGTCACGCGCGTTAAGCGTTTGTATTACGCTGAGCGGCAGTGGATCGCGCGCCGCCGTTGACTACCACTGTCGGCTTCGCGTGTTTTGCCAAACTATTTCGCTTCTGTATTGAAAACAAAACGAGACTTACCACTCCTGTTGACGCTTTCCGAAGGAAAACTGTCTGCTGTATCGCGTGGAATGGTCAGATTTTCTCCCAGACCCTTAGTTTTCAAAATAAATTGAAATATATCTGCAAAAATGGGTGTATTTCGGGTGTCCTTTTCCCTTTGATCGTTGTTTAAACATATTTAAATGTTCATAATGCAATAATAATTTATATCGTTGTATTCGGGAGGGTTCATAGAATAATTTGACGCAACGAGTAACCGAATAACTATTACCGTTTCGGCAAAAAAAAGGTTCAAAGTCGAAAATTTGCAGTTTTTTTCAAAATCGAATTTCTCAAAAACTGAGGGTGATGGCGACAAACGGTTTGCGGATTCGTTTTCAGCGCACGAAAACCTATAAGAAACGGCTATTGAATGTTACAAGTCCAGATGGCTGTCGAACTGTGTTAGCGCAGACGAATTTTTTTTTCGATTCTTATTTTAAAAGATACGATGATCAAGTTCGGTTTTTTAAATGGAACTATTTTTTTTGAAGAGGTGAGTTGATAGTGCGTTCCAAGACAAATTCAATAAGCATTAATGTATACACTTGATTTCCACTGGTTTTTGAGATATTGCGCTTGCAAATTTACTGATTTTCACTGGAAGAAAACCCGCTGAAATAGCAAGGACCGGGGTCGGTCTTGCTGGCGCCACGGGGGGCCTTGCCTGTTGAAACAGATACCTACCTGCCAAAGGTCTGCGCCAGGCCCAAAGGCTGGACAATTCTATTCCGTCAGAAATGCTACTTAGATAGGTACATCTGCGGTATCGAGAAGCGCACCGTTACTTTTATTTCGCACTTGCTTCTAAGCTCGGATGGCCGGTTCTTTTGGGAGGGATGCAAGCTCGATTGGTTAGATTAGGAGGTGTGAAAGTTGCTAGACGAAATTTCAACCATAAGGAGCAGATTGTATTAGAACCAATCGGATTTGCATCAATATCAAAACAAAAGCATGCGTTGACTTATTCCGTGCGATAGAAGGTGGGCATTGGGGAGGAGGTATTGCTGTGAAGAGGGCCTTTTCAAGAGAGCAGCCGTTTGTGAGGGATGCAAATCCGATTGGTTCTAATACAATCTGCTCCTTATGGTTGAAATTTCGTCTAGCAACTTTCACACGGCGGGCGCACGATGCCGAGAGCCGGAGACGGCAGTCACTCTCGAGCGTAACCAATGTTCACTTCGATTAATAAACTATATTCACCTCCTACACGAGTTTGCTTCTTTGCTTTGCCTTCCCTAGATTTTCTACTGCTAGCGCTTGTGTTGTGGTTACTTTAGAAAACAAGTTATCCAAATAATCGACAAACGTTCGTGAAACTTGTTGCCTAACAAACTCTGAGGGAATAATAGCCTTTACGCCAAACACAAGCTCGTGGGGAGTGAAACCGGTAGCTTCGTGGACAGGCGTATTGTATGAGAAAATACCAAAACGAATCCAATCGTCCCAGTCAGTTTTTGTACAATAACGTTTTAGATAGTCCATGAAAACTCGGTGTCCCCGTTCGAGGGATCCCAAGGATTGTAGATGAAATGAGGTCGAGGTAATGCGTTGTATTTTAAATATTTTACAAAAGGTTTTCATAATATTGCTAACAAAATCACTCCCCTGGTCAGTTTGAATTGTTCGAGGGCAACCAAATCTACTGATAAATTGTTCAGCCAGGGCCATGGCTACGGATACCGAGTAAATACTAACAAGTGGGATTGCGTCGGAGTATTTACTAAGATTATCTTGAAGGGTTAGCAAATACCGATTACCCCTCTTCGTCGTTGGTAAGGGCTCTACAATGTCCATCTGTACCTTTTCGAACGCTTTTTTGGGAGTGTCTGTTATTCGCATCGGTTGCCTAGTTTTAGCGGAAAGGATTTTGTTCCTTTGGCAACTTGGGCATGAACGGACAAAATTGCCTATTTCTTTTCTCATGTGTGGCCAGTAGTAATCATCCCTAATTCTATTGAAAAGTTTACAGACACCTTGATGACCCCCGCTAACGGATTCTTGAAGTTCTTTAATAATAAGAGGCCTCCTAGGTGGAGGGGGAATTATAATTTCACCTGTGCAAACGGAAATTGTATATTCGGGACTATTTAATTCCTCTTTTAAAAGGTGTTCGATGTAGTCCCAACAAATAGGCTCGATATTATTGTCATATTTGGAGATGCTAACTATCTTGACATTCAAGGTATCCATAAGGTGTTTGAGGGAGATTACTGAGGATTTAAGATGGACAAGGTTTACTGGTTCTACTGCATGTGATTTTACGAAAAGATGAAAGGTAAGGGGTTTTGTATCGGGAAAAACCATTGTTTCTCCGACATTGGGGTTGTGTGATCTAACCTGTTCAAGTGAAAATGTATTATTAGTTAGCAAATATTTAGTAACTTGAGATTGAACTTCCCGATCGAGAGAAAAAAAATGAATAAAATTGTCTTTACGCATGTAGTGGTAATCTTTAGAGAAAATAATATTAGGAGGAAAAGAATGATGGATGATTCGCGTTAATGGGGTAGTCTTGGTCATTAGGACTCTACTGTTATTTTGTTTGTTTAGGTCAATGTTTCCTGAGGCCACATCAACGAAGGATCGTGTCTCAGTCACGATTCTGTGCGCAATACCGATCCTTCCGGCATTGTTCTCCGATCTCCGCGACGTGTTCTCTCGCGACCCCTTTTTTCTACCCTATTGACAAGATTGATACGGAGATTTACTACGCAATTGGGAAGGAATAATGAAATAGGGTAAACGATACAGTTATTGACCAGGGTACAGTAGTTGACCACTTCAAATTTCTGCCGCCATAGTGTAATGAAAATGCGCGCTTCCGCATCAATGATGCACTTTGATCAGAAAAGACAGTTCTACCTTTCGTTTCAACCAAGAATCGACGATTTCAGTACAAGCATTGCGCCGTGAGATCGTCGGAAAGGAAAACGTGTAATTTCAACACTCAAAGAAGGTAAGGGCTTAGCGGGTATCTTTAGAGCGGTGACTTGTTTAATGACTGTATAATCATTGTTCAATTTTGTTTGGCGTAAATGCCAGTGATCACAATGGGTGATAAGGGCCCAATGTTCACATTCGTCATACGTCCAGTCGTGTAGAACATGATTATGCTGTGTTTTGGGGGTGTTCAATAACTGGTTCGACGAATACACAGTAATGCAGTTATTGACCACTCGTAATTTTCGTGCTGAAAGACCGCGATGAAAATTGATTTAGATCTTTGGAGGCACGAGGCAATGTGCCCTACTTTTATATGGTTTCGGGGATGCAGCTCCGATTACTTCTAATTTTTCATTGGTCCAGAGGTCGCACAGTGGGGTATTTCGGGTCAAAACGCGGCACAAAACATTTTCTGACTGAAATCATGTATTTATCGTTAAATTTTTCATTTAATTCAGTTAGTACGTATACTTGTGGTCAGGGATACAGGAGGTTGTGAAAAAGGCGACGGAAACGATAAAGGAGGTGATGAGGAAGGGGGAGGAGGCGGGGGGGAGAGAGAAGGGGCGGAAGGGGGAAGGGTGGTGGGACAGAGAATGTAGGGAGAAGAAAAAGGAGGTGAGAAGAGAGTTAAAGAGGTGGAGAGGAGGGAAGGGGAGTAGGGAGGACTACAAGGGAAGGAGGGGAGAGTATAAGAAGCTATGCGATAGGAAAAAAGAGGAGGAAAGGGAGAAGCTGATAAGGGAGGTGGCAGAGGCAAAAACGGAAAATAGGGTGTGGGAGATAGTTAATAGGGGTAGAAAGAAAAGGAAAGGGGTGGACGAAAGGATAAAGAAGGAGGATTGGAAAGAACATTTTATGAGTCTTCTAGGAGGAGTGGAAAATAGGGTAAGGATGGGAGGAGAGGAGGGTAGGAGAAGGGGGGAGGAGGAGAGAATAAGTAAAGAGGAAGTAAGGAGGGTGGTGAGGAAGCTGAAGGAAGGGAAGACAATGGGAGGGGACGAGATCCCGAATGAGGCATGGAAGTACGGGGGAGAGAGGGGATTAGAGATAGCGTGGGAGATTTGCAGAAAAGTATGGGACGGGGAGGGGTGGCCACAGGGTTGGAGAGAAGGTATCATTGTACCGCTGGCGAAGAAAGGGGGCGGGACGAGGGTACAAGAGTACAGGGGGGTGACACTGATGCCGACCCTATATAAGATTTATGCGGCGGTCCTGGTAGGGAGGTTAGAACAGGAGGTGGAGGGGAAAGGAATGATTCCAGAGAACCAGGCAGGGTTTAGGAGAGGGAGAAGCACGGTGGACCACATTTATGTGCTAAACCACATAATTGGAAAGCAGGTCGAAAAGAAGAAAGGCAAGTTGGTGGCGCTCTTCGTCGATCTTCGGGCGGCTTTTGATACGGTAGATAGGAGGACACTCTGGGTGGCGATGGAGAAGAGAGGGGTGAGGGAGGGGTTGAGAGAAAGAGTAAGGGAGATATACAGGGAGACGACAAGCAGGGTGAAGGTGGGAGGGGAGCTAGGGGAGGGCTTTTGGACGGCGAAGGGCCTGAGGCAAGGGTGCCCCTTGAGTCCGATTCTCTTCAACCTGCTAATAGCGGACGTGGAAGAGGAGATTAGGAAAGGGAGATGGGGAGGGGTTGAAGTAGGGGGGAGGAGAATATGCTCGTTGGCATATGCTGACGACCTGGTACTGTTGGCGAAGAATGAGGAAGAAATGGGAAGTATGATTAGGCGGCTGGAAGGGTACCTGGAAGGAAAGAGGTTGGAGGTAAACGTAGAGAAGACGGAGGTGGTAAGGTTCAGGAAGGGGGGAGGAAGGGAAAGAAAGGTAGATTGGAGATGGAAAGGAAAAAGGATAGAGGAAGTGAAGGAGTTTAAATATTTGGGGTACGTGTTCAAGAGGAATGGGGGACAGGAAGCACAGATCAGGGATAGGATGAAAAAGGCGGGGGTAGTAATGCGCCAGGCATGGGGAATCGGGAAAAGGAAATTTGAGAAGGACTGGGGGAAGAGAATGTGGTTGTTCGACACATTGGTGTGGACGGTGGCGGGATACGGGGCAGAGATTTGGGGGTGGAAAGAAAGGGAAGAAATGGAGAGGATGCAGGAGAGGTTTATTAGGTGGTCACTGGGGGTGGACTGGAGGACACCAGGATATATGGTAAGGGAGGAGACGAGGAGGAAAAAGCTGAGGACGTAGGCGGGAGGAAGGGCATGGAGATATGAGGAGAAATTGGGTAGGGGAGAGGGAGGGGAGTTGGCCAGGTGGTGCCTAGAAGAAATAAGGGAAAGAGAAAGGGAAGGGGGAGCGGAACTGTCTGTGTGGAAGAGAGACAGGATGGAGTTCAGAAGGAAGAGAGGGGTGAGGGAAGGAGGGGAAGGGGCAAGGGGACGAGAGGGTCTGGAGGGATGGGAGGAGGAAGACGGTAGGAGGCAGGAAGAGGAGAGAAGAGAAAAAATTGTACAGTCCAGGTACAACAAATGGTACAGGGAGATACTGGTAGTGGAGATGCCAAAGTACCTGAAGGCAGGGTGGGGAGAAGCGAGGTACGGGAGAATAGCAAGATACAGGCTGGGGAACGAAATGAGGGGGGGGAGATATTGGGAGGAGGAGGAAGAGAGGAGATGTAGGGTATGTGGAGGGGAAGAAGAGACGTGGGAGCACGTCTTGGAACGATGCGCAGGGAAAGAGGCAGAGGAAAAGGGGCTCGGGGAAAAGATAAGGGAAATTTTGGACGAAGGAGGGAAAGGGGAGGAGTGGATGAAGAGGCTGGAGGGAAAGAGGAGAGAGAGAGAGGAAGAAAGGGGGGAAAGGGGGCATGAAGGAGGGAGGTAGGAAGGAAGGAAGGAGCGAAAGAAGGAATGGAGCGAAAGAATGGAAATGGAAGTCGAAGGCGGAGGATGCGAGCGGAAGTAGAGGCGTAGGGGTAGAATTAAGAAGCGAAAGCGTGTAGGTTAAGAATAGTATAAGAATAGGATAAGTGAGAGGGAGATGGCGGAGGCGAGCGAGCGGGGAGGAAAGCGAGCGGAGGGGTAGAATAAGAATTAGAATTAAGTTAAATTAAGGAAGTGGTGTAGAGGCAAGGAGTGAATGTCATGTAACCCTAAGGGGAATGCATTAAAGCTATACATAGATACATACGTATACTTGTGGTCCTATTGATACAGAAAAATTAATAAAATTTGGGTATTTAAGAGGGCATAGTACTTTTTTGGCCTGAAAATTAAGCAGTCTGTATGAATTTTTTTCTATCTGAAACTGAAAAGCTAGATAGATGAGGTTTGTTGCAAATGAAAGATCACTGTTTGAAAGTATTAAAAGAATTTTTATTAAACAAAGGCACCGCCCCCCCCCCTCTTGCGCCTTCGCTAAAGTTGGCACCCGAACACTGAACTTCACTGAACTTCCGTTCAAAATAAACAATGAAAATTGGGACATTCAGTAAGGTATAATTTCAATAATATCAGAGATATCAAAATCAAATTTGGCACACTTCAAATACATACCTCAACACTTAATCCCACCAAAAGTTACTTGAATTAAGCAAACAACAAAACTATAAATAACAATACAAGTTCTGAAGAGTTTCGTGGTTTTCCTCTTCAAAAGCGTGTAGTTACGTTAAAAATTAATGAATGTGAAAAACAATCATGCTACATTATCACCCAAATATGCAATCAACTTCCTGTAAAAAAAATTGCAGTTTGGCGATATTTTTGTAAAAGAATTTAGTGCCGCGCTTCGACCCGAAATGCCCCACTGTGGGTCGGTACGATAATTCGGAGGTCAAAGTCGCTTGCCGAAAGAAAGAAAAGAAAAGCAAAATAAGAAAAAGAAAGAGAGGCTAAGAGATGCAAAGAGAAGAAGAAGAAGAAGAAAAAAAAAGAAAGCAGGTGAGAGAGAAATTTAAGAATAAAAAAAGCGAATGAGAAGCAAATGAGAGCGCGGCAAAGTGCACGGCATACGTCGTGAAGGGTGCACATGAAATTTACCCTGCCCCAAGACAATATGTCTTTGATTTTGATATGGTGACAGGTGCATTTAATAAAAATGGTTTTACAGTAAAAAATATGCCATTTTCTTTTATATTCAGTAAGTGGTCAACAACTGTACCTAGACCGGTCAACAACTATGCCACGACCGGTCAATAACTATACTTTTCAGTTATGTTTCTTTATAATAGCATAACATCGGAACTACAGATTTTTTCAAACTTTCTTTGGTGTTATAATCATCTTCAATGCTTTTCTTTCCGCCTGGTATAACAAAATTTCACTTATAAAATTTAAGTTACTTATTCCATAGCGTTTACCTAAACTGAAGCTCTTAGGTGGTCAACTACTGTATCGTTTAGCCTATATACATTTGATAGAAAGCGGTGACCAACGAATAGCGTGGTACGGTGGCTAGCGCTCCCAACTAGTAACCATGAGGTCGCCAGTTCACATCTCACTGTTGTCATTTTTTTTTTATTCATTTGAATACCTACACCTTTCACATGCAAAGTTGATCAAATTCATGCTAACTAACAGATTTGCAAACATTTGTTATATGTATGGGGGTATGGTGAATACCGATGCTCCACCTCCTAGGAGATGGACATTACTTTCAATTAAAAACACATATCTTATTGTGAATTATCTCTTGCTTGAAAAATCGTACTTTTTATTGCACATATTAATGTTTAAATGGGTATATTTTCAATAAATTACGTTTTTCTCACAAAAATAAAACACGTCGAGTAAAAAATGGAATTTAAAAAACAAGATAGCGGCGAACAGCGGTTAGCATACCCACAAGGGTCGCGTACATCGCGGCGCGAAAGGCAGATACGTGCGTCAACCGGGGGTGTTCCAGTGACCAGCCCTTGATCTCGAACGTTACCACCGGTTGTGAGTTTATTACTCTACGCGGCATACCTGTGTTACGTATGTGGAATTTTCCCATACGCCGCTCTCAAGCATTTTTCGAACTCGCGTCTGCGAAGGGAAAGCGCCCTAAAATCCTTTTGCTTATCATACACCACTAAGGGGCTCTTGATCTTGACCATCTGGATCGCGACCATGGGAACGGGAGTGACACGACGACGACCCCGAATGATTTCCTTATATGGAAATTCCTAACGAATCCCCACTCATTTTGGGACTATATAAACCCTTCAGTTTCAACCCTCTTCGGTTCAAAGCAGTACAGTCACGCGTAGAGTAACGTCGTGTCACGCTCGTACAGAGTTGGTTAAAAGTAAGATCGAGCTAAAGTCTCCGTCAGAATCATAGTTAACCTCATAGAATCCGCGAGTTCGGTTCATATTCTATTTGGCACTTTGAAATAGCCACTCGTACGCCCCGCATCGCCAGTGCGTCAACACCGTGCAAATTAGTGGTAATTTATACACTTTTACTACACTATTTAATCGCGACACTTACATTTGTACAATAATTAGTTATTGAATACACGAATGGTGTTCACGTCTAAATCGACTAGATTCGTTAAAACCCATATTTTACCCAGCGATCCTTATAATATTAGTAGCACTCACCCACTGATACAGCTTTACCGCTCCAGTTGTATCAAGCATAAATTAAGAGTTACGAGGCATTACTAACATTTCCCGCGACTCCCTGATCTAGCATCAGGTTCGTTCGCAACCTTTCATCTGAAACAAGGAATCTTTACCAACCCAGTGGCTCCCCGATTTCGCATCGGGTTCGTCCACGTTTAACCCTCCTACGGCTCCCTGATTTCGCATCAGGTTCGTCCGTGTCCTACAGCTCCCTGATTTCGCATCAGGTTCGTCTGTAAGTCTACCAACCTCCGAACAGCTCCCTGGTTTCGCACCAGGTTCGTCTGTGAATAATCCAACCTCCTAACAGCTCCTCGACTTCGCGTCGAGTTCGTCTGTGAACATCATCCTAGTGACACCCTGATTTCGCATCGGGTTCGTTCACGACGAATCACCCTCCTGCGGCTCCCTGATTTCGCATCACGTTCGTCCGCGTGTGACTCCACTCCTAGAGGCTCCCTGATTTCGCATCAGGTTCGTCCGTGTGTGACTCCACTCCTAGAGGCTCCCTGATTTAGCACCAGGTTCGTCCTCGCTTCCGATAATCCTGGCGGCTCCCTGATTTCGCATCAGGTTCGTCCGCACTCTAACTAACAAACTCATAAACCGTATTCCTTGGGAAATACCCTTCTCGCCGGCCTCTGCGTTGCCGCAGCCCCGGCTCGTAACACCTGGATGCGTTTTACAATTAGCCGACCGTCGACTCGTTGCTATTCGACGCTTTGCCCTTTTTGCCTCATTTCATAATGCTTCGCGACGCTCTTTCTTGCAAGATACCTAAAGTATTGAAAATACATCTAATGTGGCCGCTACATCTAATATACAGTGTGTCCGCGGGAACTAGAAACACCTGAATATCTCCTAAACTATTGGAGATAAAAATATTTAAAAAAATAGGGAATTGCATGGTTCGAGGGGGCTTAGCTGGAACGAATTTTTTTTCGATTATTATTTTAAAAGATACGATGGTCAAGTTCGGTTCTGTAAATGGCACTACGTTTTTTGAAGAGGTGATAGTGAGTTGATAGTGCTTTCCAAGACAAATTCAATAAGCATTAATGTATACACTTGATTTCCACTGGTTTTTACGATAATGCGCTTGCAAATTTACTGATTTTCACTGGAAGAAAACGCGCTGAAGTAGCAAGGACCGGGGACGGTCAGACAAGCACCACGGGTGGCACTGCCTGTTGAAACTGATACCTACCTGCCAAAGGTCTACCCCGAGACTGGCAGGCCCAAAGGCTGGACAATTCTTTTCCGTCAGAAATGCTACTTAGGTAGGTACATCTGCGGCACCGAGAAGCGCACCGTTAGTTTTATTTCGCACTTGCTTCTACGCTCGGATGGCCGGTTCTTTTGGAAGGGATGCAAGTTGGATTGGGAGCAGATTGTAGTAGAACCAATCGGATTTGCAACCATCACAAACGGCTGCTCAAGCTTGAAGAGGCCCTCTGCACAGTAATACCTCCTCCCCAATGCCCACCTTCTCTCGCACGGAATACGTCAACGCATGCTTTTGTTTTGATATTGAAATTCGTGTTTATACTCGAGAGGACCACGCGTCGACAGCGGGCTACCTCTTTTCTTCCTGTGTCTCTCCACGAGGAATATTGACGGTGGATTGTAGGAGCGTAGATGTCGGGATGCCAGTTATTGAATTCAGGAGACGATAGAAACACTTTATTACAAAACACACATGTACTGTAATTGAAGTAAATCGTATTCCTCTCGGGCAGGAGTACTGATAACGATCGAACTTGAGCCCCACTTCGCGCAGACCGATTACACGGAGGGTAGTCGAGTCACACACTGCACAAATGATACAGGGTAATTCTGGAGCAACGCCCGTCAAGAAGATGCGGCCTGGTACCCCGTGGCGAGGACAGACCTTCGCAGTGCCTCGCCCGATTTTTATGGCTTTTTCCGGAAAAAGGTATGAATCTTGGGCCGAACGTAGCGAATTGAACTGGTCGCTTCAAACCGAAACAGTGCCAAGTTATAATCTTGGACCCATTATGAAGTAAGATCACACTAGTGTTTTCGATAACTTTTTCATCTCATATTACATTTTTTACAAATATATTAAATTTTGCAGAGATATCATCAATACGCTCTGGTGGGACAAAGTGTAGACAGCGTTGATACCCGTACTTGACACTTTAAATTTAAATATCTTAAAAAACCGCAAAATTCCGCAAATTTTCGCAATTAGATATCATACTTGACATGTTATTTTATATCAAGAAACTTGTTACAGCGTGACACTCGGTAACACTCATCTCTGTTTTCGTTAGATTTTATTAAAATATGACTTAGATTTACGACACATTGAGAAGGGAATTACAAGGGTAAATTCAAAGATATTTTACTTTGTTTCTGTGGAAATTTTATGTTTATAACGCCTACTTTAATGGTAAACTGTTGCACATATAGATCTTTTCAGATAAACTTTCTCTGACACATTAAACATACTCCCCTTTTCAAGACATTGAGGAGCATGAAATTTCGTCAACTTTGACAGCCTATATCTCAGTAACTAATCAATATATTTAAGAAATTCAAGCGGCATTTGATGCACTGATGTATATACAACAAATGTGCTATAATAACAAAAAGCTGCTATATACTTCGAAAATTGAGTTTTGGCCAGCTTTTGGCGATTTGGGACCACTGTGCGTCGTCGAATCGGACACTGATACACTAGTAGACGACGACAACGAGAGCGAGGGAACGACTGAATGGCTGGAGGAGTTGGAGATGAAAGAAGAAGATGAGGACGATAACGAGGGATTAGACGACAGGGGAGAGAAAGGAAGACTTGAGAATTGGAATGAGTACGAAAACACGGAGGCAATAGAAATGGGCCAGGAGGAAAATGTGGCTCAAACCAAAGAGGAATAGAGTACAAAACCAAGTAAAGTATAATAGGTGTAACTGTATATAAAAAGCAATAGAAACCACATAGTAGTGTTAATTGGTTAATAATAGAAATAAGTTATATACACATTAATATTTAATTAATAGTTAACATAATGAATACTGTATGCAAAATAGCTATATGGAATGCGAGGAGTGTGAGGAACAAAATGGTGGAACTAAGAGAAAAATCTAAAGACTTTGATATTATAGGGATTACAGAAACGTGGTTAACGGAGAAAGATAGTTTTAAGATAAAGGGGTTCAATAGCTTTAGGAAAGATAGAGAAGAAGATAAAAGGGGTGGGGGGTATTGGAATTATAATTAGAAACGATATCAAAGTTAAAATCTGGGAAGATGTGTCCTGGATTAAAAATAAAACTGAAATTTTAGCTGTCACTATAAATCTAGATGATAAAGACATAGACATTATAGTAATATATAAACACCCTAAATATGTATTAAAGAAGAAATAATGGGAGAAGCTATTCAGAAATCAATGAACTGACACGGGTATGATAATTATGGGAGACTTTAGTGCCAACAACAGGATATGGAATTGTCATAAAGATGATAATGACGGAATATCGTTGGGAGAAGCCATTAGTGAACATGATATGTTTATAAAGAACGAGTACTCTACATCAAGGACTGGCTCGGGAAAATACAGACCTTCAAATATTGATTTAATAATAACGTCTTTGGACATATATCAGAATGCAGAAATTATAGAGGAGGGAGAGACATTAGGCTCAGACCATCAAATGATAGGGATGCATATTTTCAAACAGTTGGCGAGAAGAGAAGAGAAGCTGTTTTCAACTAGGAAAGTCAAAGAAAAAAAATCAACTGGACTGAATACATGATGTGTCAAATAAGGAATGGGGAAAAATTAAAAGAAGAAATTGAAGGGAGTGTATCAACAGATGACAAATGCAATATTTTGACAAGATACATATTGAAGGCAGCAGAGGACGCGGAAGAAAAGGAGGGAAAGAAGGGAGGAGAGAAGATGTACGAGAATGGAACGGGAGAGGGGATCAAAGATAAGACCAGACACCCATTTACGCAAAGAATAGCCCAATTCCCATGGTGGGATGAAGAATGCATAAGGACGAAGAGGGAACGAAAGAAAGCGGTCAGGGAATTCGTAAAAAATCCAATCTTAAATAATTGGCAAATATACCAGGAAAAAGTAGGAGAGGTCAAGGCTGTAATAAAAAGGAAAAGGAATCGGTCATGGGAAGAAATGGCAACTGCAATCAACCATCAAACTCACGGTACAGAAATATGGAGAAAAGTGAAAAATATACAGAGGGGTTTCGATAACAATATATCCAACATTAATATTAATGTAGAAGAAAGGGAGATTCTAGGGGACACAGAGATAAAGAAATTAATTCAACAAGATAATAGGATTCCCGCTAGTATAGAAATTCCTAAAGGAAGGAAGGAAGATTGGGATAAAGTGAGAGGAAATGAAGGAATAACAGAAAACGAGATGCTTTTGGCCATCGAATTATCGAATAGTAAGTCTGCACCAGGTGAAGACGGTATAAGTTACTCAATGCTGAAACACTTGAACCCGGAATACAAGGAGATACTCAGAGATATATACACTGAAGTATGGGACTCGCTGGAGATTCTGGAAAATTGGAAAAAAGCAGTGGTTATATTCTTGGATAAACCAAATAAGAAAGCACTTAGACCGATCTCTTTAACTGCAAATATGGGGGAAATAATGGAGAGGATAGTGAACAATAGACTGGTGGAATGGGCAGAAAAGAAGAAGATCATGGATGAGACACAAAATGGATTCAGGAAAGGACGTTCAACAATAGATAATCTGACTATCTTAACTAATGATGTGAAAAGAGGATTCGAGAGTAGAAGGGACACACTTACGGTATGTTTGGACGTAAAATCAGCATACGATAATGTAGATTACGATATCTTAATTAAGAAACTAAAAGACAAATCATGCCCGGACAAAATAATAGGATATGTGATAAACTGGCTTTCTTATAGAAGAATTAAATGTATTAGGAAATACAATGAGCCTGTTTCTGGTAATCAGAGTAGAGGATTACCTCAGGGTGCCATACTTAATCCTATACTATATAATATACAGGGTGTCCCAAAAATGTCGGAGTTCCTTGAAAGGGGTGACTCAGCGGGTGATTTGAAACAACTTTTTCCTTAGCGAAAATATTGTCCGAAGTTTCGTTAAGGAGATATTAACAAAAAACCCCGACCAATCAGAGCGCGCGCCTTCCGCCCGAGCTCCCGCGGTAGCGTTGGCTACGCGGTAGACAGCTGCGTTTGTACTACGAACGTACGAACAAGCAAGTCGGCATGCATCGAAGTAAACCGCGTTACACAGACTATTTTTAAACAGAATCGTAAATAATAATTGTTTGAGGTGAGAGGACAAGAAATACATAAATTTAATTTTCAAATAAGGCATAAACTTAATGATAATGTAACAGAAAATGTACGACAAGTGATCGTAATTCGTTATTGAGGTAAAAATCCGTAGATTAATAACGGCCAACATAACTAAAGTTAAAAAATAATATCAGGTGTATGAATAAATTGTTTCCGACTGGATTTACATAATCAGTACAAAGCTACCGAATTTCTATCGCGGTGATATTCATAAGCTGACAGAAAAATGGCGAAAGGTAATTAACAGTAATGGAAATTGTTTCGATGATTGAAATGTTTTCATATTTTTTAAATCAAACTGTTATTGTACCTACCCTAAAATCGAATAGAATTTATTTCTACACCTAATAATCACCAATAAATTAAATAAAACTCACCCTTTCGGACATTCCTTTCCTTTCTTTTCGGAAAGCTGTGTCACTAAGTAGGTCACTGTACCGATCCTGGTCATCGGTGGACGAAAAGTTTTATGGTAGGGTAGCGCCCGGTGCTCAGCTGATCGCAGGTATACGACACCACCCGAAGGTAAGGCTCGTAACGTCAAGTGCGTCCGGGTTAATGTACCGAATATTCACTTCACTGCACGGCCACTAACACTGATCACTTAATTTATTTTTCATAGAACGTGTTGTTCCTGCGTTATAAAAATTGTCTATGAACACCTCAGCACGTACGATCAGCTGTCTTTGGACGTCCTGCGAAGTTTGTGGTATTATGTTCGTCACCGCAGCGTGAATTCGCACAACGATATTCAGAATAATTTTGACGCCAAACGCCGAATCGTACCCTAGCTTGGGGTTTGGATATGCGGGTATTCCCGTGAAAACGCTCGCACAGTAGCACTTGCGTCCCCGTTGTTGCGGGCGTACACCCAGAACATCGCGTAATAGGTATTATTGGGCCGTGAACATTTCTGCGACGTGATTGCTAGCTGACTGACAGGATTTTTCCCAAGCAACTTCCTCTACCCCCAAGTAGCTTCTCTCGTTCCATTATGAGTTAACTCCCACCAGGACAAGAGGCTTTAGGTAAAAAGAAGCCAGCACATTTTCGAAACACACGTGCTTCGCAGAAGTGCAACGAACGAACCGTCGTACACTTTCACAAAAGCCCGCGCTCCGTCCTTTTACTGCCAATGTACTCATTGCTTCGAGGTAGGCAGCAGACACCACGTGTTTCGGTTCGAAAGGGCCCGAAGAGAAGAGAAACAGAAAGTCTTCGAGTTGTTATAAAGAAGAAAATGCATACCATTCCAGTTTCCCCTTTCCGATATCCTGATTTCACGTCTGCTACGAGGCGGGACCAATTAAGTCATGTTTCAGCAGACGTGACATCAGGATATCGGAAAGGGGAAACTGGAATGGTATGCATTTTCTCCTTTATAGCAACTCGAAGACTTTCTGTTTCTCTTCTCTTCGGGCCCTTTCGAACCGAAACACGTGGTGTCTGCTGCCTACCTCGAAGCAATGGGTACATTGGCAGTAAAAGGACGGAGCGCGGGCTTTTGTGAAAGTGTACGACGGTTCGTTCGTTGCACTTCTGCGAAGCACGTGTGTTTCGAAAATGTGCTGGCTTCTTTTTACCTAAAGCCTCTTGTCCTGGTGGGAGTTAACTCATAATGGAACGAGAGAAGCTACTTGGGGGTATAGGAAGTTGCTTGGGAAAAATCCTGTCAGTCAGCTAGCAATCACGTCGCAGAAATGTTCACGGCCCAATAATACCTATTACGCGATGTTCTGGGTGTACGCCCGGAACAACGGGGACGCAAGTGCTACTGTGCGAGCGTTTCACGGGAATACCCGCATATCCAAACCCCAAGCTAGGGTACGATTCGGCGTTTGGCGTCAAAATTATTCTGAACATCGTTGTGCGAATTCACGCTGCGATGACGAACATAATACCACAAACTTCGCAGGACGTCCAAAGACAGCTGATCGTACGTGCTGAGGTGTTCATAGACAATTTTTATAACGCAAGAACAACACGTTCTATGAAAAATAAATTAAGTGATCAGTGTTAGAGGCCGTGCAGTGAAGTGAATATTCGGTACATTAACCCGGACGCACTTGACGTTACGAGCCTTACCTTCGGGTGGTGTCGTATACCTGCGATCAGCTGAGCACCGGGCGTTACCCTACCATAAAACTTTTCGTCCACCGATGACCAGGATCGGTTCAGTGACCTACTTAGTGACACAGCTTTCCGAAAAGAAAGGAAAGGAATGTCCGAAAGGGTGAGTTTTATTTAATTTATTGGTGATTATTAGGTGTAGAAATAAATTCTATTCGATTTTAGGGTAGGTACAATAACAGTTTGATTTAAAAAATATGAAAACATTTCAATCATCGAAACAATTTCCATTACTGTTAATTACCTTTCGCCATTTTTCTGTCAGCTTACGAATATCACCGCGAGAGAAATTCGGTAGCTTTGTACTGATTATGTAAATCCAGTCGGAAACAATTTATTCATACACCTGATATTATTTTTTAACTTTAGTTATGTTGGCCGTTAATAATCTACGGATTTTTACCTCAATAACGAATTACGATCACTTGTCGTACATTTTCTGTTACATTACCAGTAAGTTTATGCCTTATTTGAAAATGAAATTTATGTATTTCTTGTCCTCTCACCTCAAACCATTATTATTTAAGATTCTGTTTAAAAAAAAGCCTGTGTAACGCGGTTTACTTCGATGCATGCCGACTTGCTTGTTCGTACGTTCGTAGCGCCTACCGCGTAGCCAACGCTACCGCGGGAGCTCGGGCGGAAGGCGCGCGCTCTGATTGGTCGGGGGTTTTTGTTAATATCTCCTAAACGAAACTTCGGACAATATTTTCGCTAAGGAAAAAGTTGTTTCAAATCACCCCCTGAGTCACCCCTTTCAAGGAACTCCGACATTTTTGGGACACCCTGTATACACTTCTGATATAACGAAGAATTTAAATAGACAAAAGGTCAATATTTTACAGTATGCAGATGATATAGCGGTCTACACGACAAGCAACGCTGTAGATCTAAATGTTAATATTTTAGAAGAAGCAGTAATAACGATAATAAATAACTTACATGAAATTAAGCTAGATATTGCTGGGGGTAAAACAAATCTTATCAATTTTTCGTTGAACAGGAATACATATAGAAGGGGAAAGATGGGGATTCAAATCAAAGATAAGGAAATTAAGGAAGAAGAGAATATAAAATTTCTGGGTATAATATTGGACAAGGGACTCAAATTTGTAGTACATACGAGGGAAATGATTTTAAAGGCGAAAAGGAGATTAAATATATTAAGATTTATTAGCCATATCAAAAAAGGTGCTAACCCAGAGACTATGATTATTCTATATAAAACATTAGTTAGATCAGTATTAGAATATGGAATTAATATATACTATAGTATTCATAATAGTAGTATAAGGGAAATGGTAAAGAAAATACAGAATGCCGGGATACGGATAGCAATGGGGTACAGAATTTCCACGCCTATAAATCTTATGATGACAGAAGCAGGAATCATGGATATGGAAAGTAGAAAAAACCTGTTAACACATAGGTACTTGGCCAAAGAAAGACATAGGATCATTAGTAGTAGATAGGCTATGCGGATTCTGGACCAAGTGTAGGCGAGGTGGTGAGGCGGGGCGGGGGGTACCGCGCTCGCGCTATTGCGCGTGGTGGGTGAGGGGGTGAGGCGGGGAGGGGGGTACCGCGCTATAGCGTGTGATGGGTGAGGGGGTGAGGTGGGGAGGGGGGTACCGAGTTTGTCGGTGAGGGGGATGACGTCACAGGGGAGGGGGATTTCAAAATGGCGTCGACCGAGTTCGTAGGTGAGAGGGGATGACGTCACAGGAGAGGGAGATTTCCAAATTTCAAAATGGCGCAGCGCGCGCAATTCGAGTTCGTAGGTGAGGGGGATGACGTCACAGGGGAGGGAGGGTGGATTTCAAAAATTCAAAATGGCGTCGTGCGCATTTCAAAGTGGCGCCACCTATTGGGTGTTCGAGGTACTTTGGACCCGCGTTGGTATTTGGGCCCGAGGTGGTAATTTCCAAGTGGCGCCACCTATTGGGTGTTTGAGGTATTTTGGGCCCGCGTCGGTATTTGGGCCCGAGGCGGTAAATTCCATAGGTTTTCATACATTTAGTATTGGCGCCACCTGTTGGATGTTTAAAGAACTTTGGGCACGCGTCGCCGCCGCGCAATCTCCGTACGCTCGCGGGGATCGGTGCGCAGGCGCGACCGCGGCCGATTCGTGGAAATTCGCGTCTTCGATGTACGGAAGAGGGTGGACCTTGACTTCTGAGAAAGAGGGTGGTTCGTGATTTCTGAGAAAAGATAAGGATTCATGACGCGCGACAGGATTGAACGCGTTTCGGACAGGATTGAACGCGTTTCGGCGCCTACGTGCATGTGCTTCATGCAGAGTGTTTATATTTGAATCGTGGGACCGATACAGCGTACGTGCAATGATGTAAACATATCGAGTATTTTAATGATCGAGGAGGTTGTAAGTCAATCATCGCGGCAGCGCATGGTGTAACGTTCTCGAACGAGACGTTGCCGTTAGTTACAGGAAGTTCCACAAGTAGAGCGGTTTACCTGTAGAATAGTGGGATTGGTTCGGGTGGCGTGCGATAAAGAAATGAATTTCACGAACGAGAGTCCTTCTTTTAACAGTAAATAACAAAAATAGTTTATTCAAAAATTATAGTGTGACGTAATGTCATGAAATTATAATGTAATTAACAAAAATGACTTGTTGGTCGGTAACACAGAATACTGTTTGATTTTTCGTTCGCGACGCTAGGTCGGTAAGTGATAGAACGCAAATTAACTAACTTAAATGTCGCCTCGTTTGTTCGGTCAAGGAATATGAGGCGATCTTTAGTCGAAATGAAATTATAATTGACGCTTAGTCGAAATAGAAATAATAGTTTACGCTTAGTCGAAATAGAAATAATAGTTGACGCTTAGTCGAAATAGAATTTGACGCTTAGTCGAAATAGAAATAATAATTGGCGCTTAGTCGAAATAGAATTTGACGCTTAATCGAAATAGAATATAATTTGACGCTTAGTCGAAATAGAAACATAAATTGACGCTTTGGTCGAAATAGAAATATAGAACATAAATCGTGGCTGATCGGAATTACGACGCCTTTGATTATTGAAATATAGGTTAAACTTGTGTATTGGATAAGGTCACGACGCTAAGTCGTTATGGTTTAACACAGAGGGATTGACGCTTTTCTGGTCGATTTAATGTTAAGTGAGAATTAGAGGGTTCCTTCCTTCGGTATTGGATTGCTTCCAGTTGCCTATCAGCTGGTCCACGCTTTCTAGGATTGTTGCCAAGGTGCCTCGTTCCAAAGCGGCCTCGGTTGTAGATTTCTCGTTGCTTAGGTGCCTGTTCGAGCGGCCTAAGATGGTAGCCAAGGTTTTAATTGTTTGCCTCAGTTGTAGAATGTTATTGGGTAGGATATTGTAAGGAACTCAAGGTGCCTCGTTCCAAAGCGGCCTCGAGCGCAGGAAGGTGAATTTTGTTGAGGTGCCGGTTCAAGCGCCTCGGAAAGAAAGGTATCAAATACTGGATTGTCTCTAGGATTGTCTCTCGATGTCCTTTCTTGAGGATCTCTCGGAGCTCTGCCTCGACTGCTGCTGGCGGGCCTCTACTTATACTCATTTGTGGAACTTGGCCCGCTCCAATCACTCGACGCGCTCTACGCGCACCAATTAGCTTGCGTATTTGGTTTACGCAGTCAAGCGTAACACTCGCGTTCACTAGGCGTTCGAATGATCGTACATTTTCACGCATGCGCACTCGATCCGTTCGCGATCTGCACTCGGTTCGCTTGCTCGGTTGGATGACACTGCGCATGCGTTCACTTCACTTAGTTTTTCCACTGACCGCCAGATTGCATCCATCCATTCGTGCATTCATGTCTTATAGCTAATACAAACGTCTTAAGCGTAATATAATATAGTATAAAGGTAATAAGAATTAGTATTTAAAGTAAAGGAAAAAGAATTTTTAATGGCGACTCGTCGCGGAACGTTACAATGGTGTAAACACTACATTGCACCGCACATATAGCGATAAGGAATCATGACGCGCGATAGGATTGCGATGTACGGAAGAGGGTGGACCTTGATTTCTGAGAAAGAGGGTGGTCCATGATTTCTGAGAAAAGATAAGTGCACGCGCTTCATGCCGTGTGTTTATATTTGAATCGTGGGATCGATACAGCACACGTGCAATAATGTAAACATATCGAGCATTTTAATGATTGCGGGGGTTGTAAGTCAATCAGCGCGGCAGCGCATGGTGTAAACACTACATTGCACCGCGCGATGCTGTGTGTCTATATTTGAATAATGGGACCGATACAGCCCACGTGCAATGGTATAAACATATAGCGATAAGTATTCGGGGTAGAGTTCCGAGTATTTATGATCGAGAACAGGGTGAGCGTCCTTATCGAGGCGGCTGTAAGTCAAGCGTTGTGGGAACGCGTAAGGGCGCTAAGAATTTGTACATAGACCCGCTGGCATCTGGGTTACAATAGACCAGTGTCAGGACCCACCCCATATCGACTATTAACATTCGCCAAGACCATGCCTCTAAGAAGTGTCATCGAGAAAACGTGACGTCCTTGAAGAATGAATTAGGCGTTGCGTTCGCGTAAGCATCCCATGTAACCTAAAACGATAATTGTTCATGGTAACGTTCCAAGTATTTTCACGATCGAGAACAGGGCGACGTCTCAAGTATCCTTCTCGAGAGGCTGCAAGTCAAGCGTCGTGGGCGCGTGTAAGGGCGAAGAGAAATCGACATAGACCCACGGCCATCTGGTTTACAGCAAACAAATGTCATGGTCAAGCACCATGGGAACGCATCCGAACCTCACCCAATAATACGCTAAGATCAGGCCTCAAAGAATTAATATATGGATATGTAAGAATGGGTATTATAAATGATGCGTTACAGGTATTGATGTGAAAGTCATTCATTTATTGTATGTACATATATATATATACATATATATGTATGTACATATATATATATATACATATATATGTATGTACATATATATATATATATATATGTATATATATGTATATATATATACATATACATATATGTATGTACATATATATATATATGTATATATATGTATATATATATATATATGTACATATATGTATATATATATATATATATATATATGTACATACTACAGTGGTACGTGGTTTTTATCACGCATCATGGATTGTAATCCAAACGCTAACAATTCACCATCAATCAACGAATGCTGCTCGAAATGCTCGCTTTCAGAAATTAATTTCACATAATTCGTTGGTGTAGTAGCTGTACGTAGAACGTCTACGAAGATTGCATATTTACTGCTTACAGAGTACATATTTTCGGTCAACCAGGTGAACATATGTTCAATACAATGTTCGTACGCGAATAGTTTACGCGTCGTGGCTTCAGTCATATATATGACACTGCAATTATTGGTGATTTTAATAAGTTGATCATCATGCATACGCGTGAATTCTAGTCGTAAATGATCAATTACGATGTGGGTTTGGGGCGATGTTGCGTTGCTGCGTAATCGTTTGAGTATGTCCGCCTCATTTTGCAGCAGGAGCTTCCACGTAGACATTGAAAAGCTCAACTCGCTACCTTTATTGTCGGCTATGGCGATCTCGACACGGCACGAGTTCATCCCAATGCGAATTCCAATAGTTAGCCGTTTATAAGCTGTTGCGGTCAGTGGATAATCACGCCCCAGGATCCGTACGATTGACGGTTTCGGTGTTTTCATCGTTTTTGACGTTACGGATCCAGAACTGTAAGAAGCATGTACACTAAATTAGTACTTTGGTCGTTGCGTTTACAGTGAACGAAGTAAATGACAAGTGTTTATTAAAGCGTACGTACCTCATATGGGACTGTTGATGGTGATATTGTTGTTGTTGACGTTTATTTGGAAACCCACCATCGTTGTCGTATGCACAGGATGAATCGTTTAAGTTGCGTTTGTACATTTTGATATGTAGTACGTATGATTTTCATCGACGGGAAAAAATGACGCAAGCGATACTTGTTAGCACTCGAGTGTACGTGGTGTAATGAAGTCCGCAGGACTGACCCACGTCGCTTTATACTGATACAGGTACACGTACACGTTGATGTGTGAAAGTATATCACATCAGTGATGGTCAAGATGTGTATGTATACCACACAAGGGTTAGAGAGTACGCGGCAAATTCAAATAGTATGCTTGACAAATTCAAGGTGTGTACATATCATGGAATATACAGTGTCGATTCACGGTGTGAATCATAAAAGTATACTATAAGCTGGAATAATTGGATTCATATTATAAAATCATCGAGGAAGAAGGAGAAGAAGAAGAAGAAGAAGAAGAGGGAGGAGGATGGGAAGAAACAGTGACGTAGACATCCCCACCTAACCTCAAGACTGTCGTACTTGAAAACTACCCCTACTCTGCAACGCGCTGGGCCATAGTTCTAGGCTAGAGAAACGAAATGTATATAAGGGTGTCGACCACCGCCGCACGGGCCAGTGTAGTTATCACAAGCATTTTTTATAAAACAAACATTTTTTTTACAAAACATAGAATATGTACGCCGGTGAAATACTTCGTGAGCCGGTAACGCGTGGAATGAACGCGGTAGAGATGCAGCGATGCATCGTCAGTATAATTTATGTCAATTGAATTAGTGCGCGTATTCCATTCGACGATATTCTAATAAAGTTGCGTCTTCATTTCAGAGAATGCATGGTGAAATTGAGCGGGTGTGGCACATGGAGCGCGATGGGTTGACGCGAAAAATCGTAAGTATGGGTTTTAGTGTAAATTGAATTGGTGCGTGTATGCAACTGACCGGAATTCTAACAAAGTTACGTGTTGTTTCAGGTCGAGCTTGATGCTTTAGTGAAGGCGTGGCGCGTGGAGCGGCGTGCGATAATTAGACACCTCGTAAGTGATATTTCACAAAAATTATAGTGGTACGCACACACCATTCAACTATGTTTTAATCGATTCGTGCATTTGTTACAGTGCGAACGTGAAAGTGAAATGTCGCGCTGGAGCGATGAATACTTGGGGACGGTCGGACGCCTCGTAAGTGATGTTTTGAAAAAAAAAATGATTGTGATGCATGCACATCGATCGACGGCGTTTTAATCGAGTTGCACGTTTGTTTCAGCGTTGTGAAGATATTGAGGCCCATGCGCAGCATCCTTCATCGTTCTGAATTCGCGAATTTTTGTAATGAACGTTCGGCGCCAACGAATTACATCTTCCCGCTCGATAAGGGCACTATTCCGTTGCCTCTGTACGTACTTGAAGTTCATTTTCTTCAAGAGGCGTTGTAACGTAGCCCGCGATATCATTGGTAAATTTTCGTCACTTCGGATCGCCACCAAAAGTTTCGGAAGTGTCGGTAATTCTCGTCGTTCCCAAAAGGCGTGCACATGTTTCCTTATTGCTCCAATTTCCTCTTCCGACATCTTCTGCATTATATCGGGCGTTACCCGTTTCTTCGAAGGTGAAATCACCGTCCCCGTCCTTTTAAATTCTTTCAAACTGTCGACGACGGTATCCCACGCCGCAAGTATTTCCCACTAATTTTATAATTTCTTTATACTTCACATCCGGAAATTGAGCTTTCTTGTCATAATAAATAGTTACGATTATCCTCCTCTGTCCAGAGGTAACTATCTGTAAGAGAAACGTTTTCCATTAAATTAATGTATACATTTTTCAGGTTAATATTTATTCTTATAATATTTCAGTTGCTTATAATACTTCAGTTGCTTATAATACTTCAGTTACTTATAATATTTCAATATTTGCTTACCTTTCCTTTTTTATTTTTTTCGAATGGGAAATTTATTTCCATCTGTATTTAATATATCTTACAATTTCCATGGTTCTAACCGTAAATATAATCATTGGTGTTATAGACATTTGCAATAAAAAAGAGACAATCAAACCCGACAAAAAGTCGAAACACGCGGTATATACGAAAGTGGCGCCACGCCAATGCTTTCTGCGCAGAACGGATGCGCAGCCGAAAGACCATTGGTGGAGGCATAACCAATGAGCGCCAACATGCGCAGAACCGGTCTAAACTCGTCGGTCGGTAGGTATCTTCTAAAATGAGCTCAAGTATAGTGTAAACTGGGAGAAAATAAAAACCTAACCTAACCTATGAATAAGAAAAAGGTAGTGAAATTGTTTTAAAGAATTTTTTTATTATATATCAAGATTACAGTTCATCTGTTACATCTCGTACGTCCACAACACGAAACTTCTCTAGGCTCAGAACTTCTTTACAAATATCTTTTAGTGCTGTAGACAGTTTAACAGTTTGCTTAACCCTATAGTGCTAAGTGCATAATTATATTAATTACTTATATCACAGTAAAAGGGCGTATTTCTATTTTTGACCTTGAAGCACGGTGTAAGATAGATAGGTGGACCGACTCCATCCCCACTCCTGTGATCTTAAAGAAAAACTTACTTGTCCCTCCTATAGAGGGTTTAGTGTAACCTGTGAACCATCCCACACAGCACAACTTGTAAATGCTACGTAACATGGAAGTCACAAATTCTGTAACTTTTGTTACATGTACAAAATATAACCGCTACGTAATACAGGTGTCACAATGTTCTGTATCTTTTGTTACATAGATAGAACATAGCAGCAACATAACCGATGAACATAACTGAAGAGTCACACTGTCACGTCCCGCGACGTAGAATCAAATATTATTTAACCTTTAATTCATTTTATTTACTATTCCGTACTCTGAGGTAGTGTAACAACCTCGTATGAAAACATCATACTAAATATTGTGCAACAAATTGCCGATAAGGCATTATCATAATAAGTTACAATAAGAAGAGATCGAGCAAGGAATATTCGAACGGCAACAGCGAACAGGACAGCCAGCATCAAGGAGGTAGCGGACAGTCAGCAGTACACCAGCTCGTTGACCGCACGCACACGAAAGAGGCCCAGTCAACACCAGCTGACGTTCAGCATGGGACGGAGGGCCTTATCAACCAGCGGAGTCGACACCACCTTCGCAGAGCTGTGCCCCTGGTCCTCGCCAGAAGATTGCCCTCCCATTTATTTCCCGATACTCGATCACCGATACCCATATCATGTATTTAACTTCAGACCCTAGTACGTAAGCCGCACGGAATCAACCGTACAGAAAATATAATAAACATATAAATCTAAATATGTATAAAGAATCTTGCTATCGTCGCCGCTGGGAATCATATAAAAATAATACATATTAGTCGCAAAGAAAGACGCACACATAAAAGGCCACGGAGGAACATGACTAAATCGTAAACAGATTCTCAGATAGCGCGATGGGAAGATTCTCCCTGGAAGATCCCAGGTGGAGGCTGTGGGGTGGGCTCTCCCACCTATGATTTGTCATGTGACAAATCCTAGAGTAGGAGTGACCAATTGCCCTATAAAAAGGGACTGACCACCCGCGGAGCTCATTACCATAATTACCGGAATCAGTAAAAATATTCGCTACAGTGTCCACGTTTTATACCAACTACGTTAACTTTAAAAGTGTAAAAGTTGTAAGTGAAGTTTTTTTTTATTAATAAAAGTGATAAAATTATATTTAACGTGTTTCAAGTGTTTTACCAGCCTTCCTAAGCTTTTGGGCATTCGAAGTGTTTATTAATGAGTTACCGTAGAAATGAGAATAAAGAAATTCAGATTCTCCTCTGTTGAAAGCGTCATTGGCGAGCAGTCAGCTGCCCACTATGTCACTAGATACTAGAGATCAATCTGTATACGCGGTCAATTTAATACTAATCGATCCATCAAATTTCACAAAAAATGAATAATTAACGAACTATGGTTTGGGCTGACTCTTTAGAATCACTGGCGCGCAGACAGCTGCCCACCAGTGTCCTCTGGAGTTCAAGCGTAAACCGAGTTCCATTTGAATAAAACTAAAAGATTAAATTAATTCCCAGATGCCCAAAAGCAATCGAGCCGGGCGAAAAGTACAGTTAAGACGAATAAACTATAATCATAAGTGCGCCCCGGCTACAGGATCTTTGTTGGGAGTCAGCCTAACTCCCGTAATAACAAACATCATACAACTACAGGGCAAAACAATAATCACAGGACCGTGGGTTCAGCCCATAACCAACCCCACACCGGAAATCAACGGGATTTCCAGCACCCCCGTTAAGTGGAGATTGATTCCGCTTGACCAGCCCTCATCGAAAAATTAAGATAATCATGAAATAAAAACGTATCCTAATCTACCCCCTTATCGTTCTCAACTATCCCAGAGCGTAAAGTCCCAGGACTAGCTCGAAAGCGGATAGAAAATATAAACTCCCTAAAATCGCACTTAAATAAGGAAGTAGGGACGTAACATTATAGTTAAACCACACAAAACATATAATTTTTACGGAACTCTTCTTATGTATAGGCAACATATTAATCCGGATGTAAATGTTATGGAACGTAGGTGTCACAAGTATTCCGTAATTTTTGTTTCATAAATAGAACATAACAGCGACATAACCGATGAACATAACTGAAGAGTCACACAAAACATATAATTTTTACGGAACTCTTCGTACGTATAGGCAACATATTAATCCAGATATAAATGTCATGAAACGTAGGTGTCACAAGTATTCCGTAATTTTTGTTTCATAAATAGAACATAACAGCGACATAAACGATAAATATCATTTACCGGTTGCTCGTGACTGATCGTGATCTTCGAAACGTGGTAACGTTTCCTGCTGCAAAACTCCTACACGGAACGCGTTAAAATAAGGCCTGCCTTTAGCATCGGTGTGTTGAGAGTGCAAAATCTAACGTTTACGCGAATATTAAACGTGACGTGTTGCAATAAACAATTATTACATTGGTTTTAGGTTAAGTTGGATAGATATTTTAATTAATATGTCAGACAGAAATCGTTTGAGAAGAGATTTTAAAACATACTCTTCTCGACCTTTTGCAGTTTATTTATATAGATAGACTCGGTGGGAAATCGCCGGCAGATAATGTTCGGCAAATATTGAGCAAACTCTTTAGTACAGATTTTGCTGCTTATACACGTGGAAAGGAAGGAAGAATAAAATCAATCAAATCATATTTACACACTTATTTTATGAACCCTTTATATTAAAACTGCGAGCTAATATATACAATATTATTTTTTTATTCAGATAAAAATAATAGATAGCAATTCTGACTTCCGCGAGGTCGACTTTAATAAAGAAGCAGCGGAATTGTTCCGTCTTGGATTGCGGAGGAAGTGCAGAGAGGAGAAAAAACATTAATAACCTTATATATATAGTTTTTCAAATATTTTGATCTTTTCAAATATATATATATAACATGTTATATATAATATGAAGTTTATAAAAAAATTCTAACCGATATTTAACTTTTTTTTAATTAAAATAATCCTTCCAAATACCAATAGTGTAATTATCCATAACGTAACAATAAAGTTATTGCTGTTATCTTGTTGCTACGTAACAGAGAGATAACAGAGAAAGGTAAAATTTATATAAAAGTGTGCCCTTAATGTGACGCACACTGTTATGTAAATGAGCCGGACATTTCCACCCTGATGATACCTTCATGTGACCCCCACGTGACGTAACCAAAAAATGATGGTTACGTAGCAGTTACGTACTAGATACGTTTTAGTGCTGTGTGGGATATCACGTTTACTTTCTTATGGAATAAATCCTAGTTTATTATAATATTATCCTAATTTATAATTTATCCTCATAAAATAAGCATTTTACATACCGATAAATATTTGTTTGGTCGTTAACCAACTCTCATTTTCTTAGTTTAATTAATTTTAAAAGTTAAAATAATATTAAGCACGTGGTTATGACACGGTGTAAAAGAAACATAAGGAAGTAACCGTGATATTGTTCACATGTTACACTAAACCCTCTATAGGAGGAACAAGGAAATATTTCTTTAAGATCACAGCAGTTTTGTGGTGGGGGTAGCGTAGTCGGTCCACCTATATATCTTACACCGTGCCTTGAAGCGAATTTTGATGGCATCGTCTTAATAATTTTAAATTACAATCTCTAGTGGCACAAAACACAACAAAATAGGTTTAGGTTAAGTTTGGTCAGATACAATGGCAGTGAATGGCGGCCACGTGCAGCTGGTTGAACTGATTACTGAGTGCAACGACGACAGACGCAACCTTCCGCCCGCGGAGTGAGGGGCGTGGAACGGCGAAACAACGCCATCTAGCGTATACTCAAAACGGGATGAACTATGTTTCTGCACGGCGCCTATATTAGTGTCCACCCCCTGGATACCGATGACTCTGTGTTTTGGTTTCGCGTATCTCTATCAAATTCTCTCTTTTTATAATTTGAAGATTTTTTTTAAGAACTATCGAAAATATCGATAGTTATAGAAGACTATCGAAGCATATAAGGGAAGTCATAAAGAAAGCAAGAATAGCAATGGCGCAGATATGGGGAATAGGACAAAGAATGTTCAAGAACAATTTTGAGAGAAGAATGAGAATATTCAGAAGCATAGTGAAAAGTATCCTGCTGTACGCGGCAGAAATTTGGGGATGGATGGAAGCAGAAAAGGTAGAGAAAATACAGGAGAAATACATAAGGTGGACTTTAGGTTTGGACTTCAATACACCAGCCTATCTAATTTTGGAGGAAACAAAAACGGACAAAGTAAGGATAGAAGCGGGGAAAAGAGCAATAAAATATGAGGAGAAAACGAAACGGCTGAATAAGAATAAAATAGTACAAGAATGCTGGAGGGAAATAGACGCGAAGCAAGCAGAGAAAAAGTCGAAATGGGAGGAAATGAGAGACGCATACTACAGGCAAAAGATGATGGATATCCAAGAAATGGAAATAGAAAGAAGCAGAGGAAGAGAGTTTGCTGAGGAACTAGAGCAAAGAGACAGAGCAGAGCAGGTTCAATGGCAATACGACAGAATACTAGGAGGCAGATACAACGCACATTACACAGAAATCAGGGATAACCAGAGAGCAAATTACCTGAACGGAAACTACAGAGGCAGAGACCAAAGCATGATCGCAAGGTTCAGATGTGGTAACGAAGAGCGGGGAAGCAAGTACTGGAAGGAAGAAAAGGAGACAGTATGCAGACTATGTAATGGGGCTAGAGAGACGCTGGCTCACATGCTACAAGACTGTAAGGAACTGAAAAGAGAAAACTCAACGATAAGAGGGATACTAAAGGGAGAAGAAGAAGGAGCGGAGTGGATGCGTATGGTTCTGGAAAAAAGGAGAAGAAAAGAAGAACAAGATGAAGGAAGAAGTCAAAACGAAAGCACAATATTGAGTTTACAGACCCAGAAACACTTACACACATAACACATGTAACCCCATTTTGAGGCTGAAAGGCAAAAAATAAACCTATTTACTACTAGAAGACTATCGAAAGTGATTTCGATAGTTATAGAAGACTATCGAAAGTGATTTTGATAGTGTTGCGTGGCCTTCTGGTTCCTCTGGATCCTTCACAGGGAATTCGGCGAGGATCGACGCCCGTGGAGCGCTAAGGCGCTCTGCTCCTTGGACGCGGATTTTTCGGAGATAATTATAATAATAAAATTGATGAAAGAATAATAAAACGTTTGAAACACTAATAACTTGTAACTTTAATGAGTTTATTTGAACAATACGAAACAGAAGACGAGTATCGAGAACTTTTGGTAACACGTCTATTCGCTTTGGGTGCCAAGGCTTGAGTGAGTTACAAGGGTCAACGCTTTTGTTAATTACAAAAATGTCCTTAAAATATAAAAGCCGATCAAATATTTATAAGCTAAATTCTTATTGGTCAATCTATTTCCTTTTCCGATATTGATTTTTAGAAACAAGCGTTTAACAACATTGCTCTGGAATTATACGCTTAGGAGAAGGGATCAAAGTGGAGTTCATTTATTTAAACGCCCGTTTCCAAGTGGGTATTGATTAGTTATTAATCCTGAAGTCCTCTCGTTAAAAGAATCTCTAACTGTTTTCAAACCCCTCGGGCTTGTGCGAACTTCACCTTGCTTCCTTTCCCTATTACATCTGTGCGATCCGTTTCGAGTTTCGCGCCTCTAAAGTTTATACTTCACGCCGCTAGATGGAGGTCGCAACAATAGTTTGTTGCGTGATTCCGTAGGTATTTATTTAGGAAAGTGGGTCCGCGCCCGTGGAGCGCTGAAGCACTCAGCTCGCGAGAGGATGCGGGAATTTCAAATGATTTTAACTACACACTTGAACTCTTTGAATTTTATGTATATTCTTATGAGAACTGTTCTTTAGTCTGCTGACAAGATAATTCTGATTTCTTACAAAATAACTCCTCGCTTGTCACCTCGGAGTGCCCTACTCCCTCAAATTCGCCGTGTTCCTCTGACTCCCTCTTCGAATCCCCTCGTCCAATCAAGGCGGTGACATCCCTCAAGCTTCGTCAAGGGGTTGTCCTCTGCCATCTCTCCGTCCTTGGCCCTTCCTTCGTGCTTCCCTCTACTCCTGGCTGGTGGTTGAGGCGCGTCGAGGCAGGTCGAGGCGCGTCGAGGCAGGTCGAGGCGCGTCGAGGCAGGTCGAGGCGCGTCGAGGCAGGTCGAGGCGCGTCGAGGCAGGTCGAGGCGCGTCGAGGCAGGTCGAGGCGCGTCGAGGCAGGTCGAGGCGCGTCGAGGCAGGTCGAGGCGCGTCGAGGCAGGTCGAGGCGCGTCGAGGCAGGTCGAGGCGCGTCGAGGCAGGTCGAGGCGCGTCGAGGCAGGTCGAGGCGCGTCGAGGCAGGTCGAGGCGCGTCGAGGCAGGTCGAGGCGCGTCGAGGCAGGTGGAGGCGCGTCGAGGCAGGTCGAGGCGCGTCGAGGCAGGTCGAGGCGCGTCGAGGCAGGTCGAGGCGCGTCGAGGCAGGTCGAGGCGCGTCGAGGCAGGTCGAGGCGCGTCGTGGCAGGTCGAGGCGCGTCGAGGCAGGTCGAGGGGCGTCGAGGCACGCTTTCCGATTACATACTTTTACATAGGCTGCGTACAGTACATAGATTTCTGGCAGGTAGGTAAGCGCAACCCTCGGGGTCAAGACGACGTCGCCGGCGCAAAGTTTATGGCTTTATGACTTTCAGCTTTGCTCGAGCTGAGTTTTTACCCTAACAAGACATCGGCAATTATTGAAAGGGAGGACAGAGTTTTAAATGATTTTATGAGACATGCAGCTGCCCGCTCGACGAAATTTGGCACGCAGATGTGGAAAGGCAAGTTAAGCTATTTATTATTCTCGCCTGGCCTAACTGTAGTTTTGAATATTACTGAATACAATCCCGGACTCTCGTACGCCTTCTGAGTCCGGGTATCAGCTATTAATATGTTACGAGCACGTTCGAAAAACTGGCAAGAGAAAAACCCTCGAAGGGCACAACGCGCTCTACGTGTTTATGAGTCCCAGCAATAAACTCTTCCTTGTCCTCCGTTTCAATCTCGCTTAAAACCTTCCAGATGCGTTGCTCGCTTCAAGCCCGCATGCCTATAATAAATCTTCCCGCTATAAGGGATTTGAATTTCGCTCTACATCTAGCCTCGATATCTCTACATCTTATAGCTAACTTCACGCGATTACATATATTTTGTTGCGTGGCCGTCTGGGAAAAGAGGTCTTCTCCAGGGAATTCAGGCGCAGGACGACGCCCGTGGAGCGCTAAGGCGCTCTGCTCCTTGGACGCGGATTCTTCGGTGATAATTATAATAATAAAATTGATGAAAGAATAATAAAACGTTTGAAACACAAATAACTAGTAACTTTGATGAGTTTAATGGAATGATTCGACCAGGGTGGTATATAAAGGTGGTTTGACAGGACCATGTACGGCGTCTTCATAACAGTTTAATTCGCAGAATACTAACCAGGTGGCGTTAACTCTAAGAGGCGCGTTACCGCGGTAAATTTGAAATGTAAAGAATATATACCCAACAGAAATGATTATTAATAATAATTTTAAATTATTGTAAAGGTTATATGTATGAATTTCATGTACATGTTTATCATGTATTTTATATATTTATCATCCAAAATTGTATTTCTCATAATATATGTATATAACCCTTATCATTTTACCAGCAGTATTACTGCCAGAATATTTCTGAGTTTAGTGTTATTTTGTTAATTTCGTTGTTAGCCAACGGAGATCATACAATCGGAGATCACCACTTCTTTCTTTGAATTGTATCCTTTGGTACTGCAAAAATAGATATATTTTCTTCTTTTCCAGAAGAACCACAATTCTCTACTTTGCACCGTTTAACCATAGTGCTAGTTAAAATAATAGTTTATATAAGAAACACAGTACACGGAACACGGTAGCGTGGCGTCGTTACACTTATACAATCAAAGTCGACTCTATCTGTGTGGGATCCATGCACACACGCCATCTGCTACATAAAATCTGTACTAAACTCTTATGAAGACACTATTACTAGGGAAAAGTGGCTTTGTTGCCTCACCTTTATATACCACCATGGATTCGACTACAGAAAATGGATTTCAGAGGTTTTAATAACACGTCCGTTCGCTTAGACTATCAATGCTTGAGTGAGTACAAGGGTCAACGCTTTTGTTAATTACAAAATGTCCTTAAAATATAAATGCCGATCAAATATTTATAAGCTAAATTCTTATTGGTCAATCTATTTCCTTTTCTGATATTGATTTTTATAAACAAGCGTTTAATAACATTGCTCTGGAATTATACGCTTAGGAGAAGGGATCAAAGTGGAGTTCATTTATTCAAACACCCGTTTCCAAGTGGGTATTGATTAATTTATAATCCTGAAGTCCTTTCATTAAAAGAATCTCTAACTGTTTTCAAACCCCTCGGGCTTGTGCGAACTTCACCTTGCTTCCTTTCCCTATTACATCTGTGCGATCCGCTTCGAGTTTCGCGCCTCTAAAGTTTATACTTCGCGCCGCTAGATGGAGGTCGCAACAATTTACAGTAGCGGAAACCGCAACAAGTTATAGAAGACTATCAAAAGTGATTTCGATAGTTATAGAAGACTATCGAAAGTGATTTTGATAGTTATAGAAAACTATCGAAAGTGATTTCGATAGTTATAGAAGACTATCGAAAGTGATTTCGATAGTGTCGGCTATCGATAGTTCTCCATCTCTATGTTTACGAATTATGACCAATTACGACCTTGAATTATTCTGCTTTTATTGTAGATAGTACGTATATCGTGACTGATATCGGCAGAGATTTGGTATTTATAGACGATTTGATTATTTAGTTTCTTGTGCTTGTCTAAATTGCTACTTAGTAAGTCACAATATTTGATCATGTCGAGCACTGCTGGAAAGGTACTTATTTCCTTATTTCATCAAAGATCTCTTTACTAAATTATTCAGTACGAATTGATTATTTGGATCATTTAACATAAGCTTCCTTAAAGTAATTAAAGAATAAAAATTATTATGGAAATAACAAATCGGTTAAATCAAATTTTTTTTGTATGCACTTCGACAAGTTAAATTCAGTTTTTTCTGCCTTATGATGCTTCGTGAGTTGCTTGATTTTGTTGGAAACAAATATTACAATAAGTTACGCATGAATGTGGGTAAATGTGTCAATTTTTATATGTTTCAGACCATTAAATGCAAAGCTGCGGTAGCGTGGAAAGAAAAAGAGCCTTTGTCGATTGAGACGGTTGAAGTAGCACCGCCAAAGGCTCATGAAGTAAGAATTAAAGTTAGTGCTATAGCTTTATGTCATACCGATGCTTATACCTTAGATGGGCTTGACCCAGAAGGTATATTTCCAAGTATTCTTGGCCACGAAGGCAGTGGAATTGTTGAAAGTGTTGGCGAAGGAGTCATAGAATTTCAGCCAGGTATTATCTCCTTATTATACATACATATTAATTAAAATGTACAGTGTGATTTAAAAAAGAGGTTAAAGCTCATAGAGACATATAATTAGGGTTGCCAAATGTCTCATATATACGAGTCTGTCCCGCATTTCACTGTTCCCATGACTGTATTTCACTAGTACTCACAGAGTAAAGTGAACCATTACCTACTCACTTTGTTCATGTCTTACTTATTTGGTACTTAAACATTCCGTATCAATGCGCGGCAATTATGCCAAGCCTACATATAATACCCATAAAAAAATGTTTAGTTTATTGAATATTTGCAAATTGGTTCTAATAGAAATTCAATCAGTTTATTGTAGCTATACAAGGAAATTGTATTCCAATTATGATACGTCACATAGCAGTGGTTAATTTGCAACTGTATTTGTATTAATATGACCATAGGTAGCAGGTTTGGGCATTATCTGAACAAAATGTTTTACAAATGATTAATAAAATAATATATTATTTTATTTCACTGAAAGTTATTTTCAAATATTCAATATGATGAAAGTGGGTTAGTTTATCTGAACAAGCAAGTGACTTTCATTTGGTTATGAACCAAGTGACTTTTTATGTCAGTGTAAAAAGTATTCGTACGGCAACCAATTTAAAGTAAAACTTTGAATGTCCCTGTCAGTAATAAATTTTAGGAGAAAAAGATGATTAATATATATTCTTACAAGGGAAGATACTGAACCCGAAAATTCAAAAAAATTCTGCAACTTTGTGCATATGTAGGGGATTGCCAACGCAATTTTTGTTTGCTGCCCAAATTCACTTGAAAGGTGTGAAATTAACCCCTGAAAATTCGAGTATTTTCCGATTTTGTGTTATAACTCGCGAACTGTAAGAGATAGAAAAAAAGTTTCAAGACAAAAGTTAGTTCTTTTAATTAGATTTTACAGTTCGCGAGTTATAACACAGAATCGGAAAATAACCGGGTATTCAGCTGTCAATTACACCCCCTTAGAGTAAATTTGGGCAGCAAACAAAAATTGAGTTGTAATCAAGAGGAAATTTCCTACATATTCACAAAGTTTCAGAATTTTTCAAATTTCCGGGTTCGGAATGTTCCCTAGTTAGATGTTTGTAGAATAGATTTTGTATAAACAAAATTTTATTTCCTATAACATTTACAAAGATATTAACAAAAACAAAGTTACTGTTTTGTTAAATAAAGAATTAATGAACTATGGAAATAAACTATTATATTTATGGACGAAATGTTTGTGGACCCAAATCTTTCGAATTTGTTTGCGTTAATGAATTGGAAATATTCGGGTCCAAAGTACACTTCATAGCATGGAGAAAAAATAATACAGAGTTCACGAATAAAAATTTGCGACCTACGATGAAATACTGCGGGGGTTCTGTATTTGTGTGGGGTTGTATGTAAAGTGTGATATCTACATTTCATTGTTGGTATTGTTGCGCCGGAGCGTTTCCGCGACACACCACCCCGACGCAAAGGGTTGAATAATAATACGCGGATGTGCGATTGTGCACGACTGAACTATATTTCGGTACACAGAGCTATAATGCAATATAATGGTTCAACCCGTACGTCCGAACGCAATGGCGTTCGGCACAAGACAGTCTTCTGGTCGGCCTCTTGATCGTCCTCTTGATGGAGGCCGACCGTCTTCTCTCTTCAGCTGCGAGCACCAGCAGGCCATGCATAGCCCTATACCCGGTGCTCGCAACAGTATTATGAATCATAGCATTTATATTGACATCCTGAAAAAGCACATCCATGCTAGTGCAAACAAGATGGGACTTAAGGGGTAATGTCACTGTAGAGGCCGGAAAGGCAGCCTGATTTTGAGAATTTTTTATGCGAGTATAGTGAATGGAATACAAAATCTCTCCGAAGGCCTTTATTGTATAGATATTGAAGTGTGATCAAATTATTTTTTAATTTTTTAAATACAAAATGGCGGCGCCACAGGGCAACAAAAGCTTCTTCTGAAAAACAGTGTTTCGCGGCCGGAAAGATTTCTACTTCAATTTTTGACCTAGAACAGAAAACCGAAAATTGGTGACTTCTATATAAGATTGTCTCGGGAAGTACACAAGGAAAATAAAAAATACTGTCTTTTGTAAGAATGGTGCGTGATTGAACAAAACGTTTCAACAATTTCGAGATTGTGGCAGTTCCGTGTTTGGTTCAATCACACACCATTCGTATAAAAATCAGTAATTGTTAAATTCCTCGTGTACTTCCCGAGATAATCTTATATACAACTAAAAAATTTTCTTTTTTTTGTTCTAGGTAAAAAATTGGAGGAGAAATCTTTCCGGCCGCGGAACACTGTTTTTCAGAAGAAGCATCTTTAGTTGAATAGTTGCGCCGACATTTTTTTTTTAAATTAAAAAAATTGGGATCATACTTCAAGGTGTGAGCAATAAAGGCCTCCGAACAAATTTTGTATTCTATTCACTATATTCGTATAAAAAATTCTCAAAATCAGGCTCCCTTTCCGGCCTATACAGTGGCATTTTATCCTTAATGACAATTTTATAATTACCCATGACAATGATCCAAAGCATTCTGCATATAATACTAGGCAGTGGGTTTTATATACACTTACTCACAAAATTGAGCGTACACCTAGCTTGGTAATGAAAATAGACGAAAAAATGAATGCAAACACACAAATTAAAAAATGAAAACAATATATATTTTATTCGTATATTTTACTAAATAATTTGTAAAAATAATTCTAAATAAAATGGACTATTTGTCTATATTTAACAGAAATTGTAAAAGTATACGTATTTTAGTGACACAAAATTGAGCGTACACGTAGGAATTTTCACATTACGCAGGTCTGTATTGGTTAAATGTTGGTACTATTGAAGAGGAAGTCCCGCAAAATGTCTTTCAAAGTTCGGTGGCTAAGGAACCAGAAACAAAAAACAATCTGTTATTCGTAGATTAACGATTATAGTAGCAACATGGCTAATAAGAGGAAGCAGACTGACATTTCAATACGAAATCTTATTGTAAAATTATATTCGCAAGGTAATTCCTTTCGTCAAGTAGGGGAAATAGTCGGCAGAACACATTCTACCATATGTTACGAGCCGGGGCTGCGGCAACGCAGTGGCCGGCGAGAAGGGTATTTCCCAAGGAATACGGTTTATGAGTTTGTTAGTTAGAGTGCGGACGAACCTGATGCGAAATCAGGGAGCCGCTAGGATTATCGGAAGCGAGGACGAACTTGATGCTAAATCAGGGAGCCTCTAGGAATGGAGTCACTCGCGGACGAACCTGATGCGAAATCAGGGAGCCGCAGGAGGGTGATTCGTCGTGAACGAACCCGATGCGAAATCGGGGTGTCACTAGGATGATGTTCACAGACGAACTCGACGCGAAGTCGAGGAGCTGTTCGGAGGTTGGTAGACTTACAGACGAACCTGATGCGAAATCAGGGAGCTGTAGGACACGGACGAACCTGATGCGAAATCAGGGAGCCGTAGGAGGGTTAAACGTGGACGAACCTGATGCGAAATCGGGGAGCCACTAGGTTGGTAAAGATTCCTTGTTTTGGTTGAAAGGTTGCGAACGAACCTGATTCTAGATCAGGGAGTCGCGGGAAATGTTAGTAATGCCTCGTAACTCTTAATTTATGCTTGATACAACTCGAGCGGTAAAGCTGTATCAGTGGGTGAGTGCTACTAATATTATAAGGATCGCTGGGTAAAAGATGGGTTTTAACGAATCTACTCGATTTAGACGTGAACACCATTCGTGTGTTCAATAACTAATTATTATACAAATGTAAGTGTCGCGATTAAATAGTGTAGTAAAAGTGTATAAATTACCACTAATTTGCACGGTGTTGACGCACTGGCGATGCGGGGCGTACGAGTGGCTATTTCAAAGTGCTGAATAGAATATGAACCGAACTCGCGGATTCTATTAGGTTAACTTTGATTCTGACGGAGACTTTAGCTCGATCGTACTAATTTTAGCCAGCTCTGTATGAGCGTGACACGACGTTACTCTACGCGTGATTGTACTGCTTTGAACCGAAGAGGGTTGAAACTGAAGGGTTTATATAGTCCCAAAATGAGTGGGGATTCGTTAGGAATTTCCATATAAAGAAATCCTTCGGGGTCGTCGTCGTGTCACTCCCGTTCCCATGGTCGCGATCCAGATGGTCAAGATCAAGAGCCCCTTAGTGGTGTATGATAAGCAAAAGGATTTTAGGGCGTTTCCCTTCGCAGACGCGAGCTCGAAAAGTGGTTGAGAGCGGCGTATGGGAAAATTCCACATACGTAACACATACAAAAAATTGTAAACAAATTTCGGTACGATGAAACAGTCCGAAATACACCTGGCCGAGGAAGAAAGAAACTATTGTCGAACACTGATGAACGGTTCATTTGTCGACAAATTAAAACAAATCCGAGTACCAGTGTGTGGAAGTTAACGTTAGATGTTTCCTCACGTATAAATAAAGACATCTCGGTTGAAACAGTTCGTAGAACATAAAGAAAGGAGGGGTATAATGGCCGAGTCGCATGAAAGAAACCGTATATCTCTAAAGCAAATAGGCAGAAACGCATAGAATTTGCAAAAACGTTTGTAAATTTTGACGAAAGTTTTGGGGAAAATGTTATATTCTCTGACGAGACTAAAATCAATTGTTTTGGACGGGATGGAAGGAAGCAAATTGTATGGCGACAGCCAAATACTGAGTACCACCATAGAAATACATGTCCAACGGATAAACACGGAGGAGGATCCGTTATGTTATGGGGATGTATAGGTTCAAATGGTACCGGAAATATCGAATGCATAGATAACATAATGGACAAAATTAAATACTTAAATATCTTAAAAAAGAATCTCAAAGTTTCAGCAGAAAAATTAAAAATGCCGCGGGTGTATTACTTTCAACAAGATAATGACCCAAAGCATTCATCATATATAGTTCAATTATGGTTGCTGTATAACATCCCAGAGATGTTAAAAACACCTCCCCCGTCACCTGATCTCAATCCCATCGAGAATGTCTGGGGAGAAATAAAATCCAGGATGGCATGTTACAATTTTACGAATATAGAAGATTTCAAACGAAAGTTGAGAGAAGAATGGGAAAACATTCCTCCTTCTTTTATAAAACACCTAATTTATTATATGCCACGTCGCTTAGAAGCCGTGATTGATGCCAGGGGATATGCTACGAAGTATTAATAAATGAAACGATGTAGCATTAGTTTGTAAACAGTATTTTAACAAGGTGTACGCTCAATTTTGTGTCACTAAAATACGTATACTTTTACAATTTCTGTTAAATATAGACAAATAGTCCATTTTATTTAGAATTTTTTACAAATTATTTAGTAAAATATACGAATAAAATATATATTGTGTTTTCATTTTTTAATTTGTGTGTTTGCATTCATTGTTTCGTCTATTTTCATTACCAAGCTAGGTGTACGCTCAATTTTGTGAGTAACTGTAGCACACCAAAATATTTGAAACCGCCGCCACAATCACCATATATCCATCCCATCATCATAATATTATCATAGTATTACATCTAAAGAAAGTTTAAAAGCCGCTGTGCTAGAAGAGTAGAATAAAATACAGCCTGCTATAAAATCCAACTTAGTAAATCCCATACCAAGAAGACTCGAAGCTATTATAAAATTAAAACAGGCAATCCCACAAATGATTAAAAAATTAAATATTTAATTTATTTCCATAGTTTATTAATTCTTTATTTAACTGTACGAATACTTTCTGCAATGAACGTATTTCATTTTGTATTTGAATAAGTACCTCTTAAAATTATATCACAAATAATATTTGATCGGGCTGTATCTTACATAAAATGTTTGAACCAGAATAGTCCTCAAAGTGAACACTTTAAAATCATTTATTATCTTATTTGAAACAGTTATCTAAAATAAGAAATCACTTTGAAATGATTTATTTGGTTTTGGCACAAAATCAGGTTACTTTTTCAACATTATTTTTAATATAGAAGTAATAAAGTAATTTGAACAGTTCATTATTTCAAATATTATTTCTTATTCTATATTTCAAATTAGGTAATAACAGTTATATTTATTGCACTTTATTTCCATTAAATTCATCTGTAGGGACATCTGTTAGTTAAACATTTTCTGTTTGTTTTCATGAATGTCATAACTCCTTAAATTCTTTGACCTTCTTCAAAATTACCCTGTATATTATATTTTATGATATGTTAATGATTACAATATTGTATTATTTAATAGCCTGAATGATATTGTGCATCATATTTGTAGGTGATCATGTGATTCCATTATATATTCCTCAGTGTGGGGATTGTAAATTCTGTAAGTCTCCAAAAACAAATGTGTGTAGCAAGATACGTGTCACACAAGGGAAGGGTGTAATGCCTGATGGTACTTCCAGATTTACATGCAAAGGTCAAACACTTGCTCATTTCATGGGTTGTTCTACATTCTCTGAGTATACTGTGGTAGCAGATATTTCTCTTGCAAAAGTATTTTTATTGTATATAAATATTTTAGAGATTTATCAATCTAACAAAAATTATTAAAACAAGTGCGTTTGACTATGTTTAGATTGACCCTACTGCACCACTCGATAAAGTGTGCTTGCTGGGATGTGGAGTACCTACTGGATATGGTGCTGCTCTTAATACTGCCAAAGTAGAATCTGGAAGTACATGTGCTGTATGGGGTTTGGGTGCAGTTGGATTAGCAGTTGCATATGGTTGTAAGAAAGCTGGCGCTAAGCGTATTATTGGAATAGATATAAATCCAAATAAATTTGATCAAGGTAAGAACAAGGGGGTTACCAGTGTAGTTGCTTCTATGCAACAAAATTTTATTAAAAAATTAGATATTATTTATTAATCTTTTCTTCTTTAGCTAAAACTTTTGGATGCACTGACTGTATTAATCCCCAAGATTATAAAAAACCAATTCAAGAAGTTTTGATAGAATTAACCGATGGTGGATTAGATTATACTTTTGAATGCATTGGCAATGTAAACACTATGGTAGGTTCATAGTTACTGTTTTTGTAAAAAATTATATGGTTCTCTACTTGTACATTCGATCAATTGAATAATAGAAAAAAATTAATTCTTGGAACGTAATGCTTTATATTTAGAGAGCTGCATTGGAGTCCTGCCACAAAGGTTGGGGTACATCTGTTATAGTGGGTGTAGCTGCAGCGGGTCAAGAAATTAGTACTCGTCCATTTCAGTTGGTAACAGGACGTGTATGGAAAGGAACTGCATTCGGTGGTTGGAAATCTAAGGAGAGTGTACCGAGGCTAGTACAAGAGTACCTGTCAAAGACATTGATTCTTGATGAATTTATTACTCATACTCTTCCATTTGAAAAAATTAATGAAGGATTTGACTTGTTGCACTCAGGATCCTGGTAAGCTATGAATAAGGAAACAATTAATAAACGACACGGAATACATATTGCTATCATTACTTTTGCATTATAATCTGATTTTTTCTATTACAGCTTGAGAGCAGTACTTAAATATTGAAATATATATGTGGTACTGTATTATTTTTTATATAATTTGTATTTGCGGCATAACTAAAATACATATTTCTTGTAACACAATCTTCAAATAAAGATAATATATTTCTTCATACACTTTTTGGAGTAAGTTTTCAAAAATTGCTGAAATTTGAATATGTTGTAGTCTTTACTGATATTTCAACGTACCTCAAAGGATTTTTCAAAATTTTGAAAAATGTAGATTTTTACAGCTGTTTGAAGTTGAGTGCTAACTTTTTTTCAAATAATTATAGCTATGGAAGTAGTAAACGGATGGAGATGAGCTTTACGGTGCTTATAGAGAAGACATTGAAGTTTTTAGAAAAAATTATTTCAGTTTAAACAAAAAAAAATTTGAACCTTTTTTGTGCAATAATTTTAAACAAATGCAGGTTTTTAACATCGGCCGCGATTTTAAAAATTTGAAAAAAAGGAGAATATAGTCCTATCCTTCCCCTAGATGGACAAATTTTCAAAAATATGGACATTTGAAAATTGGCCCTATAAAAATTGCCGAAAGTTGACGCTGCACCGATGCGCACCGGCTCGACTGGTCGGGCCGTGCGGTACTCGCAGTGGCCAAGCGGCTATACCTGATAAGGATTCTCGAAATTGGTACGTTTTTGAAAAAAAACTGAAGGGGAAAACTTTTACTGTTTTTTATATAATTCGCGAAAACAATTAAAAAAGTTCTCACGCAAAGATTGTGAAATCAACTGCTAATTCCAATTGTATTCTCGTTCTCCGCTCGAACACTGATTACTCTGTCACTTTTTATACTTGAAATTCCTTTATTGGCCACAAATCAATTCAGTCCTCAGATTTTCAGTTTCGGTTTTAAGGAATTAGCGGGCGTTGTATAAGAAAAAAACTATGAAGTCGACTTAAAACAAAATGTTTCATATTCTCCGCATCTCTCCTACAGCGTATTCGGACGGTCGCACTGGTGCGCACTGGATTCAAATTTTCGCTAATTGGAAGCGAAAAAGTTCGCATTCAGTGCGCACTAGTGCAGGTTGCCGAATGTGCTATTAATGAATCTATTTTCGACTTTGATTCATTTAAATTAGTTTCTACCAAGTTTTTATTATCTTCCATGCTAAAACGATCTTCATACGACATTTTTAACAGAAGATGTCCCTCTTATACAACGCCTGCTAATTCCTTAAAACCGAAACTGAAAATCTGAGCACTGAATTGATTTGTGGCCAATAAAGGAATTTCAAGTATAAAAAGTGACAGAGTAATCAGTGTTCGAGCGGAGAACGAGAATACAATTGGAATTAGCAAAGTTGATTTCACAATCTTTGCGTGAGAACTTTTTTAATTGTTTTCGCGAATTATATAAAAAACAGTAAAAGTTTTTCCCCTTCAGTTTTTTTCAAAAACGTACCATTTTCGAGAATCCTTATCAGGTATAGCCGCTTGGCCACTGCGAGTACCGCACAGCCCGACCAGTCGAGCCGGTGCGCATCGGTGCAGCGTCAACTTTCGGCAATTTTTACAGGGCCAATTTTCAAATGTCTGTTGTGCCCTACGTGATGGCTCGCAAGGCTGGTAGGGGATCTGGCGTAATCGTGGTTTCGGGAGTGTTTAAAGGATAGGAATCCACCGGGTGAACTGCGCCAAGTTTGTTTAAACTCAAAGACTAAGTCTTTATTCAAAAACACTAAACTAGACTGAGGAGTACAAGTAGGTTTTAGCCGTGTTACCCAGTCGAGGGTCGGGTCTCCAGTCTGCCGATTTGCGGCGGCAAATCGGTTTTTGTTTCGCTATTGGGCGTGGGCCCCCCGCTTCGCGGCGCCGTACGTGGTCACCTTGAAGCGCTCGCAATTCTGCTGATTTTGTAGATTCGCGCTTTGCCTCGCAACCGATTTGGCTTAGGAACGTCTCGAACGTTCTAGGGTAATATAATATGTATAACGTGTATGATACGTGTGCTTGGGCGTTGCCTGGGCACAACATCCCTCCCCCCTTGGGGAGGAAAAGCCATAGCTTTTCCAACTGCCGATGATAAACTATCTTAGGGAAATCCCATAACTCGTAATAGTTGGATTGGTTATCATCAACTTACATTTTTTCTTAAACTAGATTATAATGGTAACTCGGTAAGTATGAATATAAACTGTCTTATATATTTGACAGTGAGAGGTTATAATATTTATATAATAATAGCGACAATAGTTTGTTTATAATGATTATAGTATTTCAAAGAGAATTTGTGGAAGACGTTTCTTCCTTACTAACTATTTTGATTATCGCCTCGGGTTTTTGCGTGGTTTTGTCGCGACTAAGGTCGTGTTCAGATTTATTGGCCGGTGAGCTTCGTGAGGAGAAGTCTCCTACCACACCGCTTGCCTGCCGCGGCGCTCCTTTTCTCAACGTTCTCACTCTTTCTCGGGCTACGCCTGCTCGTCGCGCGGTGAGGATTCGGTGCCCGTGACGTACGCACACATGCATCGAACCATCCTCACCACTTTAACTACATAGCGGGACACGATTCCGAGTAGTCGTTTCTCGCTTCTTTCTTGCCGAACGCGAGAGCGAGATGGTACGAGAGCGCGTCACAATTCGTCGCGAATAGCGAATGTAAATAAACAACAGCCACACGGCTTCGTTCAGGCGGAGCCGTGCAGCGTTCCCGTTACCCCACCGTACCCTTCGGGGGCCAAGCAACTCCAAGTGACGAATCCACGATCGTCATATGGTGGTGGCTGATTTCTCCTCACGCGCTGCTCGCGAAACCGAACTCACCGGCCAATATATATGAACACGACCTTAGTGTTATCCGTTGTACAATGTCGTGGTGTTCTCGCCTTGCATCGTACAATGCATTTATAGAGTGCGAAGATACATAGAGTGATTGTTATAAATCCCGTTATTGAAGATAGTGTGAAGAAGCTATAGTGATACTCGGTTGGTATAATCTCGGGTTTTTCCAAATTGTTTTGTAAGTCTTCTAATTTTTTGCTAACTTTATTTAACTCTTCCGGGTGTTTGATTATCCTTTTGAGTTCGAAGTTTGTGTTTCGATATGAATTTACAGTGGTTTGTGGAAGCGTAATTTCGTCTAGTGACAAATTGTAACCAGGTAAGTAGTTCCATGTTTTTTCTATTCCGTATTGCTTACCAGTTTCTATTGTGAATTCGGCGGTAGTGATTGTACATTTATTTCTTATCGTTATGATACCAGAGTCCTTAATACTATACATGTTTGTGTTTTTATCGTCGCAGGTTACTGCTAGTTGTATTTGTTTCGGCGCGATATAAATCCATGTGCCTGGTTGTTGTAATTCTATCAGGATCGTGTGGTTTAGTGTCATGATTCGTATTTTACAATTGTTTGGTTTTTGTGTCAATTTCGTGTACAACTGTACTTCGCAAGGTCCGTATGGTATTGCTTTGAACATTGGGTGATTAGAGGTACAGAGATATAGATCGTTTATAATTTTACATTCTGCTAGGTCTTGTTTACTTAGTTGTATGTAATATTGCACCGAAGTGTCAAGTACTACGTATGAGTCGAGGGGTTCTATATATGCGTAGAACGCATATTATTTTTATTCTTTATTGTTTCGATATGTAAGTGACACCAATGGATTCCTTGTGTTTTTCCGATGTAAATAATATGAAATTTCATGAAAATCGGACTATTATGAACGAAGACAACTTGAAATGATATAAATTGAATCTGGAGAATCACCCTTTAGTGACGCGCGTCTGAATTGGCGGCCAACACTGCGTACGGGCGCGAGTCACCGTGCACGGTCAACGAAACGGCCGCTTTTTATTATATTTTCAAATTTTATTATGTTTTGGGCGTTTATATTGTGTTCTATATTTTGCCTTTATATTGTGTCCTTAATTATCCTAAACGAAGGGTCCTTTGGGAGGTAACAGTTGAGAGCGGTGCGAAAATTCATTTACCTATCGTTTATGGCTGGCAATTCCGTATTTTCGAGGACGGCTTCGACAATATCTGGTTGCCAGATTTCCATAGGGCAATCAAGAACATACCTTCGCCGTCTTTAAGAATTTAGAGATTATTCGCTGTGAACAAAAGCGCGACTTTTCATTAATCCGCAGGTGTCCGCGGGAACAGTAAACAGCTGGATATTTCCTAACGTATTGGAGATAAAAAAAATTGTTTACATGCAATTGCATGGTTCGAGGGGGCAAATTTAAAAGTGCAGACCAATTTTTCGTCAATTATTATTTTAACAGATACGATTAACAAGTTCGGTTTTTTAAATGAAACTATTTTTTTAGAGATCACTTGATAATGCGTTCCGAGACAAATTCAATAATCTATAATGTATACACCTTATTTCAACTGGTTTTCGAGATATTGTGCTTGCAAATTTAATGATTTTCCCCCAATCACACAATCCGAGGGGGGGGGGGGGTGTCTAATGTACCTATAGGTACCGATACCACCCGGAGTTCATACGGTACAATGTTCCTTCTTTAAACTATTTTATATTTTCTATTTTAATATTTAAAGAAGAGAAAGTAATATGAAAATAATTGTTGTTGTAATTTAATTATGATACACACATTGGGAACACCCTTCCTTAAAGAGAGGGGACTTGCCCCCTGTGAATTCGGCGACGGAGGAGGAACCTTCTCCCTCTTGAAGAAATCGAGGGTGAAAACCTCGCATCTGGTTGCCAAAAATTATTGTGGCTGAACGGCCAGAGTATCTCGCCACAGTTGTTGTTTATAACCATATTGTCTCGCGCGGCGGTTTATAGCAGTACCTACGTCCAGGTACGAAGCCATCGTACGTACTACCCACCGAGAGACCAATATACGGATTAACCCATTGTGAGACTGAAGAATGCTTAAAATTATTACAGACGGCATAACGTTCTTGACTGCCCTTTAGAAATGCTGGCAAACAGATGTTGTCGAAACGTTCTTGGGATTATTGGTCGAAAAAGAACGAATGAATTCCCGCTTGGCTCCGATTTCGCTTTTGCCCCAACGCAGGGGGCGTCAATCTGAAGAATAGAGAAAAAATTCAACATGCCACTTTTTCTAATCAAAATGTCGAATCTTATGAAGCTACTTTATAAAACACTATTCCTAGATCTGAAGAAATCGATGAAAAGTTTAAAACATCTTCATTTGTATTGCAATGACAAAATTTTGAGCGTACAATCTTTCCTTCACTTGTAAAACCTTTATTTCTGGCATCTTGGGTCCCGTCACAAAATTAGGCGATTGAAAGGTTGCCCAAATATTGTATAATTACGTATGAATATATTAACACTTTATGAACAGTATTTGGTATATAGGATAACATGGATACAGGTTTGCAAATATTTCTGCACTTTCCATAGTATATAGATATATTTATCAAATTGTTCTAGTTTTTTGGGGAATTATTGACTTAATTTTTCTAAATAACGGCAATCTTCCGTACGAGTTGTATATTAATACTTTTTTTACGAACTTTCTTAATTATATTTGGCAGTTTCAGTGCGAAAAATGTGATGCTGTTGAATTTTTTTCCTATTTACCTATTGGGATTCAGCCTCACTGTGCGACATAGAATACAGGTAATTACTTCATTATTGGTAAATATTGCCAAATCTCATTTTCGCAGTTGCAAAGCCAAATATATGTTGATTATAAACCAAAAATGAAATTTGCTAGGAAATTCCCGGAGTGTAACTAAAAAGACGCTTGCTAATATAAAATTGCTAATATTTCTTCAATGGGTTTCTTATGGAAAAGAAGAGTATGTAACTAATTCTTTGTTATTGCTTACCAAACGCGATACTACTCATTTCGGTTTCCAAAAAAATTGTGTCTTTTATATCATCAAAATTTAAAAGACTCAATTCAAAATTTCCCACAAGAAAAAACATACAAACTTTGACACGTGTTTACACACAGATCAGATGTAGAGGCCACGATATTTTTCCCTTTTTTAGGAGTTCATATTATTAGTTTACAAGAAATATATAAAAAAAACATAATCCCATAATTTTTTAATTCTATCTTGTTTCCTTATTTTTGGGATTCTGTCCCACTCTGCCGTTGGACCGCAGCGCGGCCGCGGCTATGACTCAGTTTTGAGGAGTCGAGCGGTTTGTCGCTGTGGCTAGCCGCGCGGCTAGTAGATTCCGCCATCATGGCGGAAAACAGCCAGTCATCCCATTGTGTTGCGTCTCCAGTAGCCTAGGTTGCTGCTGTAGCGGACGCGCGGCCGCGGCCGGTTGAAAACGCGGCTAGGAAAACGGATGCATGCTTCTCCATAACAGCGGTGCTTAAGGTAGGATTTCCAAGCCACGATCCGCCGCGGCGGCGGATCGCGGCGGCTCGCCGCGGCCAAATCTTAAGCACCGCTCTTATGGGAAAGCATGTAACCGTTTTCCTAGACGCGATTTTCGATCGCTGTGTCAACGCGGCTGCCTCAGCAGCTACCTAAACTACTCGAGACCCAACACAATGCGATGAGTGTCTGTTTTCCGCCAAATATGGCGGAATCTCCTAGCGGGCGAGTAATCGCGGCGGCTAAAACTTGACTCCTCCAGAAGCAGTCTAGCCGCGGCCGCCCCGCGATCCATCACGACAGTGGGGCAGAATCCCAAGAAATAGCAAAATAAGTCGAAATCCAAAAGTTATGGGATTGTGTTTTTTTATATATTTCTTGTAAACTAATAATATGAGCTCCTAAAAAAGGGAAAAATATTATGGCGGCATGTTTTTATTTTGTGCAAAATTGTAAATCGAGACTTTTGAATTTCGGTGATATAAACGAGAAGAATTGTATGGGAACCGAAATGAGTAGTATCGTCTCCGATAAGCAATAGGAAATAATTAGTTTTCTTACATGTAGTTTTTTCCATAAGAAACCGATACAAAAAATATCAGCAATTGTCTGCCTTTTAGTTACCTTCCGGAAACTTCGAAGCAAATTTCTTTTTTGTTTTATAATCAACATATATGTGTTCTTGCAACTGCGAAAACAAGATTTGGTAATATTTGCCAATCATGGAGTAATTACCTGTATTCTATGTCGCACAGTGGGGCTGAATACCAAGAAATAGGGTATGTAACATCCCATTTTTAACACTAAAAATGACGAACATTATGAAGGAAGTTCATAAAGGAAGAGTTAACATACAACTCATACGAAGGTTCGACGTTATTTAAAAAAATAACGTCAATAATTCCAATAAAACTAAACGAATTTGATAAGTATACATACTATGGAAAGTGTAGAAATATTTGTAAATCTGTATCCATGTTATCCCGGTACCAATATACTAAATAAATAGGTACTCTTCACATACATTCCTACGATATGATACAATAGTTGGACAATCTTCCAATCGGCTAATTGGGAGAAGGGACCCAAGACGCCAGAAATAAAGATTGTAAAAAGTATACAAAAGATTGTACGCACGCTCAAAATATTCTCATTATTCTGCAGCGACGCCTGCCAAAGAGATGTCGGCTGGCACCACGTGGCGAGGTCAACCCCCCATGGTACCTCACCGAAATTTATTGCTTTCGTCCCGGGGTTGAAATACCATTAATAAGTGAGAAATGTCCAGGATTTCCGCATTTCTCATCAGACCTTTGCGAAAATAACGCCAATCGATTCCTTATGTTTCACCGATGAAACTAACACCAAGAACGATGCAATTCGGACCAGAATGAAGGAAATAAGAAGAAAAATTGATGTACGTGATTTTAAACTAATTTCGTTAAAAATAGTCCGATTTACATAATATTTGGTATGATTGTCATTGGAAAAACGTAAGGAAGCCAACGGTGTCATTTCCATATACATACGATAAAGAATAAACAATCTGGTTTTTCTGAAGCAGGTATGCCGACCGTTAGAATAGACCTTTTCAAGTGCTCGAACCCAAATGGGACCCTCAACGCGGTGCCTGAGGTCCGCTCGCCGCGCGGCGGGCCTGTTGGCCACGATTCGCCTCTGCGATCCGTCGCCGCGATCCGCCGCCGCGGCGGATCGTGGCTTGGAAATCCTACCTTAAGAGCGGTGCTTAAGATTTGGCCGCCGCACAGTGGGGCATTTCGGGTCGAAACGCGGCACTAAGTCCTTTTACAAAAATATCGCCAAACTGCAAATTTTTTTTTACAGGTAGTTCACTGCATATTTGGGTGATAATGTAGCATGATTGTTTTTCACATTCATTAATTTTTAACGCGACTACACGGTTTTGAAGAGGAAAACCACGAAACTCTTCAGAACTTGTATTGTTATTTATAGTTTTGTTGTTTGCTAAATTCAACTAATTTTTGGTGGGATTGAGTGTTGAGGTATGTATTTGAAGTGTGCCAAATTTGATTTTGATATCTCTGATATTTTTGGAATTATACCTTACTGAATTTCCAAATTTTCAATGTTTATTTTGAACGAGAGTTCAGTGGAGTTCAGTGTTCTTACTGGTCGCATTAGAAAGGGTAGAGCCTTACCTTTATCGTACAACAAAAATTGGCTGCTACTAGCTGCTACTGGGGTAGTTAGAGGGGCAGGAAGGGGTCCATGACCCGTTATTTTTGCACAAAGACTGCAATTCCGACCTGAATATTGTTATTTACAGTTTTGTTGTTTGCATAATTCAGCTAATTTTTGGTGGGATTAAGTGTTGAGGTATGTATTTGAAGTGTGCCGAATTTGATTTTGATATCTCTGATATTTTTGGAATTATACCTTACTGAATTTCCAAATTTCCAATGTTTATTTTGAACGAGAGTTCAGTGGAGTTCAGTGTTCTTACTGGTCGCATTCGAAAGGGTAAAGCCTTACCTTTATGGTACAAAAAAATTGGCTGCTACTAGCTGCTACTGAGGTAGTTAGGTGGGTGAGAAGGGGTCCATGACCGGTTATTTTTGCACAAAGACTGCAATTCCGACCTGAATATTGTTATTTACAGTTTTGTTGTTTGCATAATTCAACTAATTTTTGGTGGCATTATGTGTTGAGGTATGTATTTGAAGTGTGCCAAATTTGATTTTGATATCTCTGATATTTTTGGAATTATACCTTACTGAATTTCCAAATTTCCAATGTTTATTTTGAACGAGAGTTCAGTGGAGTTCAGTGTTCTTACTGGTCGCATTAGAAAGGGTAGAGCCTTACCTTTATCGTACAACAAAAATTGGCTGCTACTAGCTGCTACTGGGGTAGTTAGAGGGGCAGGAAGGGGTCCATGACCCGTTATTTTTGCACAAAGACTGCAATTCCGACCTGAATATTGTTATTTACAGTTTTGTTGTTTGCATAATTCAGCTAATTTTTGGTGGGATTAAGTGTTGAGGTATGTATTTGAAGTGTGCCGAATTTGATTTTGATATCTCTGATATTTTTGGAATTATACCTTACTGAATTTCCAAATTTCCAATGTTTATTTTGAACGAGAATTCAGTGGAGTTCAGTGTTCTTACTGGTCGCATTCGAAAGGGTAAAGCCTTACCTTTATGGTACAAAAAAATTGGCTGCTACTAGCTGCTACTGAGGTAGTTAGGTGGGTGAGAAGGGGTCCATGACCGGTTATTTTTGCACAAAGACTGCAATTCCGACCTGAATATTGTTATTTACAGTTTTGTTGTTTGCATAATTCAACTAATTTTTGGTGGCATTATGTGTTGAGGTATGTATTTGAAGTGTGCCAAATTTGATTTTGATATCTCTGATATTTTTGGAATTATACCTTACTGAATTTCCAAATTTCCAATGTTTATTTTGAACGAGAGTTCAGTGGAGTTCAGTGTTCTTACTTGTTGCATTCGAAAGGGTAAAGCCTTACCTTTATGGTACAAAAAAATTGGCTGCTACTAGCTGCTACTGAGGTAGTTAGGTGGGTGAGAAGGGGTCCATGACCGGTTATTTTTGCACAAAGACTGCAATTCCGACCTGAATATTGTTATTTACAGTTTTGTTGTTTCCATAATTCAACTAATTTTTGGTGGCATTATGTGTTGAGGTATGTATTTGAAGTGTGCCAAATTTGATTTTGATATCTCTGATATATTTGCTGTCCTTATATTTCCCTATATTTCTCTGATACCTTACTGAATTTCGCAATCTTCATTGTTTATTTTGAATGGGAGGGAGGGTGCCTTTTTTTTAATAAAAATTCTTTTAATACTTTCAAACAGTGATCTTTCATTTGCAACAAACCCCATCTATCTAGATTTTCAATTTCAGATAGAAAAAAAATCATAAAGACTGCTTAATTTTCAGGCCAAAAATGTACTATGCCCTCTTAAATAAACAAATTTCATTAATTTTTTTTATCAATAAGACCACAAGTATACGTCCTAACTGAGAGAAATGAAAAATTAACGATAAATATATGTTTTCAGACAGAAAATGTTTTGTGCCGCGTTTCGACCCTAAATGCCCCACTGTGCGCCGCCGCCGGCCGCGCCATAGAGACTCCACCTTAACGTGGGCAAGTAGTCCCTTCTTATGTGAACTTAGGTTGAAGGGGGGGACGAGATGCGTGGGGCTCGATTTTCTCGGTCGCCTCCTATTTCGTTGTGGTACTGGTATCGTGGAGCATGTCGTCCCTTGTTTTGTTCCCTCGCGATGTCGCGCTAGCTATGTTGGTGCGTTTAGTGCTAGTTTTTTTTTTGTGTTTTTCGTGATGTGCGTGGTGTTTGTTTTTGTTTTTCTTTTTTCTTAAACTCGTTTGCTTTTCTTTTTTAGAGCTCGCAGTACCCTGCCCTGCCGGGGTATGTTAACATTTTGTATCGGCGCGCGGTGCGTGAGTACCGTGCGCATCGCCAGCGCTTCCTCGCCGAGTGCGAGGAGTGGTGCGGGCCGGAGGACGTGTGGGGGATACGGGCACTTTTCGGTGAGCATTTGGTGTTTTGTTGGTTAGGTGTTATTTTTTTATAATATAGTTTAGGACTCTCTAAATCGTTTCGCGTTTGGTTATTGTTCCAGAACGCCATGGTGATTATACGGCGGGTTCCTTTCGGCGGGCCAGGCTGTGGCCCCTTTATGAGGCAGCCCTTGCTCGCTTTCCGCAGCATAAATAAAAAAAAATTGTTATACTTTTCTTTTTGATTCTCCTTCTTTATTATAATGTATATTTTTTTTGCTTGCTATATAAATTCGTTTTTTTTTGCTTCTAATAACTGTTTCGTATTTTATTCTCCTTCATTACTGTGACCGTTTCCCTATTCCAGCCCTATTCTATGAAATGTTTAAGACGGTTCGCGTGTACGCGACGCGTTTTTCGTCCTTTTCCTATAGTTTAATTATTATTGTCGTGCGTAGTATGTATCGAGTAGGGACCTATCCACGCGGGTGTTAGTTTTTTAGATCGTCCGCGTCTTACCGTTTCGTCGTGTAATAGCACTTGGTCACCGATTTTGAAAGGCCTGTCTGCGGTTTTCCTATCATAGTACGTCTTCGACTTCTCTTTATGCTTTCCTATCGTCTCGCGGGCGACGTCGTTGGCCGACCGTAATCTCTCGCGTAGCTCTTCTGCGTATTTGTCGTAGGTATACGTTAGCTGGGGTGGTTGTCTTAACGAAGTCGGTAAGGTAGCTTGCCTTCCGAAGACAAGTTCGTACGGCGTGTAGCCCGTGGTCGTATGAGGGGTCGTGTTATAAGTGAACATTGCATACGGCAACCAGTTGTCCCAGTCCGTCTGGTCGTCCGTGATAAAATTCTTTAGATATTCCGCCAGCGTGCGATGGCTTCTTTCTAGTGCTCCGTTTGATTGGGGGTGGTAAGCCGTAGTTTGAATTTTGTCGATTTTTAATAACTTACAAACATTTTTAAAGACTTGGCTCAGAAAATTAGTTCCTTGATCAGTTAGCACTCGTTGTGGTATGCCGTACTCGCAAACTATTTTGGTGACAAATTCTTTTGCTACTGTGTTTGCTTCTTGATTTTCGAGGGTATGGCTTTACTGAATTTGGTTAGTAGGTCTTGAAACGTTAATGTGTATTTGTTTCCGTTGTCTGTCTCGGGTAAGGGCCCTACTATGTCGAGTGCACATTTCTCGAACGGTTCTGTGGGGGTATCTGTGATTGTCATCGGAGCTTTGGCTACTTTTGATAGCTTATTTTTCTGGCATTTTTCGCATTTGGAAATATATTTCTCTACTTCTTGCCTCATACCTGGCCACGAGTGTTTTAATTTTATTCGTTCCATGGTTCTTTTTATGCCTAGATGTCCACCCAGGGGTGTGTCGTGGAATTCGCGTAGCAATCGAAGTTTTTCGTCTTCCGTATATGTTGTATCGCTCAATTCTCCGTCTGTTCGGGACTCGTCTTTTTCGCTGGTACTTTCGCTGGCGCCGGCTACTGTTTCACGGTCAATCTTTTGTTTCGCTCCTCGCGTTATCGCGAACATTCTGCTGAGGGCGTCAGCGTTCTTATTAGTCTTCCCGGTCTTATACTCTATGCTATAGTCGTATTCTGCTAATTTCAATTTCCACCTCATTAATCTAGACCCAGGGTCCTTAACGTTAAAAAGCCAAATAAGTGGCTTGTGGTCTGTCACGATTTTGAATTTGGTGCCGTATAGGTATGGTCTGAAATGTTGCGTTGCCCATACGATGGCTAACAATTCCTTTTCGATTGTACTGTAATTCTCTTCCGCCTTGTTCAATACCCTGCTCGCGTATGCTATCGGCAGATCTTGTCCTATTTTCCCGTGCGATAGTACTGCTCCTATCGCTTTTCCGGAAGCGTCTGTTGTTAGAACAAATGGTTTCGAGAAATCTGGATATTGCAATATCGGTGCTGTCGTTAATTTTTCCTTTAGAATCTCGAGGGCTTCCTGCTCCTGCGCGGTCCATCTGAATGTTTGGTCTTTCTTTAACAGTTGCGTCAATGGTTTCGCGATTTGTGAGAAATTATCTATGAATCTCCTGTAATATCCAGCTAATCCTAGGAAGGATTGCACGTCTTTAACTCCTTTGGGTATTGGGAAGTTTCGGACAGCATCTAATTTTGACGGGTCGGGTTTGATGCCGTTTTCGGTTATTACGTGTCCTAAGTATATGGTTTCCTTGCGTAGAAATTCGCACTTGTTGGGTTGAAGTTTTAGACCACTCTCTTGTATGCGTTTGAACACGAGTTCTAGTCGCTCTTGGTGTTCCTTTAACGAGCGTCCGTAGACGACTATGTCGTCTAAATACACGAAACATTTTATTCCTTGTAGGCCCGACAGCGCGGTATTCATTAATCTTTGAAACGTCGCGGGGGCGTTTTTGAGCCCGAATGGCATTCTATTATACTCAAAATGTCCGTACGGCGTCGAGAATGCGGTTTTTTCGCGGTCTTCCTTTTTCATGGCTATTTGATGGAATCCTGACGCTAAATCTAGAGTTGAAAAGTATTTTGCTCCGCCTAATTGGTCTAGAATGTCTGTTATGTTGGGTAGAGGGTATGAATCGCCTATCGTCGCGTCGTTTACTTTCCTGAAATCTACCACTACTCTTAGCCTGCGTTTACCTGTAGCATCTGGTTTTTTCGGGACTACTAGCAGGGGAGCGTTCCATTGGCTGGTGCTTGGTCTAATTATTCCTTCTTTTACCATCTCTTGAACTTGCCTATCCACTTCCTCCGTATGCGCTTGGGGCAATCTATACGGTTTCACGTATATAGGTTTGGTACCTTGGGTTAGGGTAATTGAATGTTCCGCCTTTGTGGAGTATCCTAGTTTGTCTCCTTCTAATCCGAATATTTCGTTATATTTTTCGCAAAGCCCAAGTAAGCTGGCTTTTTCCTCGCTATTTAGGTGTTCGGTCCTGAGGTTTTCGCGCAAGACTTGCATCCTATTTCTCCCGTATACAGCGTGTACCATATATGTCGGCGCGTCGCGCTCTTTATCGCAGATTGCGTCCGCCGGGTCAATGTCATCGCTCGTCAGTGTTTCTAACGTCACAGTCGGCGTATTGATAAGGACTTCGTCCGCTGTGGTGTTCATTATGCTTATTACGCATTTACCGTCATTGCCTACCGTTAATGAATTTCCTATGAACACTCCTGGCTTAATAGATTGTCCTTCTACTATTCCTTCTCCTTTACTCGTCGTTCTGGCTAAGAGAATCGTTTCTGATCGCGGTTTTAATGTTACGTTTCCTCCTCCGGAGTAAGGGAACAGTATTCCGTACAATTCTATTCCTTGATTTGCCCGAATGCATACGTCGTGTTTGGTCATAAAATCTTGTCCTACGATTCCGTCTGCTTCTAACGGAAAGTCGTCTCTTACTAATCGGCAAGGGTGTGTTATTAATTTATTCCCGACTTTTATATTTAACTGTATTAGACATAGCGTCTTGATTTCCATTGGAGTTATTCCTCGCAGGGACACTACTTCGTCTTGGGCTTGGACGTCGCCCAACACCTTTCCTATCTTTATTAACGTGATGTCGGCACCGGTGTCGACTAGCATGTTTGCTTTTTCCTCTATTAGTTCCGGCGCCGAGATTTCAATGGTATTCTCTATCTTGGAAGTCACTACTAGATTCGCTCGGTATGAGTCCACTCTGGCTCCTGCGTTAGTTTGTCTATCGTCGGTTGTTCCGCGGCTCGCGTTCGCGTAATCTCGATTTCCGCCAGACGATTCTCGGCTCGAGTTTCTATTAAAATTCTGTCTAGAGTCGTCGCGCCTGTAATTAGTATTTGTATAGCGCGGTCTATATTCTCGCTCGTTTGCCCTTTCTCTGGCCCTGCATTCTCTGATTTGGTGCCCCGGTTTTTTACAATAGTGGCAGACTACCGTGGCGTGATAAACTTCCCTTTTTATGTGCGTCGTCGGTTGCGTCGGATAGTTTATTCGCGGCATGCTTAGTCGCGTATAGCAATTCCTCGATAAATGTCCTAATTTATTACAGCGTTCGCAACGCGGTACGTTTGACCCTTCTCTTCTTTTGGGCTGATCATCGGACTTCCTAAAGTTCCGTGAGGTATTTAGACCCATTGCTTGTTCTTCTTCTATTGCTGCTGCTATAGCTGCATTTAATGTCGCATAGTTTCGAGACCTTATAATCGTCCTTAATTTTACGTTCAATCCGAGGGTGAAAACATCTAAAGCGCGTTCTTGTACCGATCCTACTAACGCGTCATTTACTTCGTTGCTGTTCCCTGGCTTTACCGATAGCTCGGATAATTCTCCTGCTAATTCCTCTACTCTACACGCGAATAGTTTTACATTCTCGCCATCTCGTTGATGACAGGCGTGAAACTCCGCTCCGACTGCTCCTATTGACCTTTTGTCCACAAATAATGATGTTAAGATATCCTTTAATTTATCGAAACTCTCTATTTCCTTGTATTCTAGTACCTTGGCTGCCTTGCCTTTTATTTTCGTTCCTATTACCGTTCTCAAGAAACGCGGTAACTCGCCCGCGGGGACAAACTCTGAGGCGCTTGCATAAGATTTCAGAAATTCTGCAAGTTCGTCTGACGATTTTCCTACGAATTTGTCGACTAACGACAATGCGGTAGATAATTTTTTTACGTCTGGTGCTAGCCCGGGGGGGTTAGCGCCGTCAAGCAACGACATTTCTTGTTCCTTCGAATTTACTCCGTCCAACAAACTAAAATCCGCTAATAAAATCGGGTATTCTCTATTTGGTGTTACGAAATTTTCCGGGGATGATTCTGCGCTTGAATCGTCGTTCCTCCTAACGTTTAATTCTAACGGCGGCGGTCGAAGTGTGTGACGAGACGGTCTTGGATGGTCTATAGAAGGTAGAAGATCTAGTTCTTCTCGTACGAAGGTTAACTTTTTATTGAAAAACGATTCGAATGATCTCGACAAGATTCTTTGACCCGGGAGTTTGAGTTGATTCGCGCGTTCGTCTTCTATAGACATGCATGTACCGTTTCTGAATGTTTTTTAGGACTCTGGTTTACAATATTTACGTTCGCGTTTTCTGTTTCGGACTCGGTATGAGTTTCGTTTACTCACAATGCTGCTCGCAACCACATGTCGTCAGCTCGGTCGGACGTCCTCTCGTACGTGAACCAACGGCGGTGATTAGATGAAACTGGACCCAGCAAGGTCGATCCGTACTGCTGTCTGCTGCGTGCTCCGACGGCTGCTTCCCTCGTACGGCTCTCCGTCCGTCCTTCAGGTGCGGCTCCTACACGTTCCTCTGTCTCCAAGTCCTCTCGGGCGCCTCGGTCCTCGGATCCGTGACGTCCTCGTAGGTGGATTTCGTGTTTTGTAAATGGTTGATTCACCCGTTCACTCACAAGTCGATTTTACTCGTTATTAGGCTCGTCGTCGTTCGGACTGCGTCGAACGTCTTCTCAAAGGCCGTTCCTCGGTCCTCTGTGCTACCTCGATAGCGACGATAGCCTGTCCAGCCTATGTGACTGCGATGTCCCAATAATCTTGTCAGAGAGAGTTCACTCTCAGACGATGTCGAGTAATTGGTTGCGTCAAAGCTTGGTAAAATTTTTACGATGCAGATTCCACCGCTGCCACCAATTTTGTTGTGCCCTGCGTGATGGCTCGCAAGGCTGGTAGGGGATCTGGCGTAATCGTGGTTTCGGGAGTATTTAAAGGATAGGAATCCTCCGGGTGAACTGCACCAAGTTTGTTTAAACTCAAAGACTAAGTCTTTATTCAAAAACACTAAACTAGACTGAGGAGTACAAGTAGGTTTTAGCCGTGTTACCCAGTCGAGGGTCGGATCTCCAGTCTGCCGATTTGCGGCGGCAAATCGGTTTTTGTTTCGCTATTGGGCGTGGGCCCCCCGCTTCGCGGCGCCGTATGTGGTCACCTTGAAGCGCTCGCAATTCTGCTGATTTTGTAGATTCGCGCTTTGCCTCGCAACCGATTTGGCTTAGGAACGTCTCGAACGTTCTAGGGTAATATAATATGTATAACGTGTATGATACGTGTGCTTGGGCGTTGCCTGGGCACAACATGTCCATATTTTTGAAAATTTGTCCATCTAAGGGAAGGATAGGACTATATTCTCCTTTTTTCCAAATTTTTAAAATCGCGGCTGATGTTAAAAACCTGCATTTGTTTAAAATAATTGCACAAAAAGGTTCAAATTTTTTTTTGTTTAAACTGAAATAATTTTTTCTAAAAACTTCAATGTCTTCTCTATAAGCACCGTAAAGCTCATCTCCATCCGTTTACTACTTCCATAGCTATAATTATTTGAAAAAAAGGTAGCACTCAACTTCAAACAGCTGTAAAATCTACATTTTTCAAAATTTTGAAAAATCCTTTGAGGTACGTTGAAATATCAGTAAAGGCTACAACATATTCAAATTTCAGCAATTTTTGAAAACTTACTCCAAAAAGTGTCCGAGTTCGCATGGAATGTCCCCACCTTTCGGTCCAGAAATGTGACTTGGTTTACAATTCCTCTTAAGGGGGTAGACACGTCATGTGACCTCGCCGATTTGGCAGGTCAGTATTACAGCTGGTTTTTTCTGCACAGAAATGGTAATACCCATAGATACGCAGCTGCCTGGTGCACGCGAGAGGGGGCTGTTTGCTATTTCCGTATTCTATTCTAAATAAGGAAATAAATTCTCAGCTGATGCATTGTACTTGTACAAATTTAAACGGAAAGTCTGCTGGTACTGCAAACGTAGAAAATTCATTGTACATTTTAATTACTTGAAATGTGCTTATGTTACAATATTCTACGTCGGCAGTAAGGAATTATAAGTGAAAAGGAAAAATAGACGAGGGGCTGTCCCCAGAACATGAAGTTTGATAGGTTAGACATTTTTTTATTAGGAAAACACTGAAACAGAACATGAAATACACTTATTACATGTCCTATGCAGAAAGCAGTTATGAACAAACATTGTATATAAAATTGTGTTGGATGTTGGATTGGACTAGTGAAAATGCGCAGACTAGATGCGCGTGATTATGTGGTCGGCTCCTCGAAGTGACAGAAAATATAACGTAAGTATATGCTATATGACAACAAATGTTTAGTGGCTATTTCGTTCTTTTACGAAACATTTGTGAAGTTTGCATCACCGTTCCCAAACATTATTATTACGCCGCAACAGTATCTTTAGGAAATCGGGTATAGCATATAGGTTATATTTTCTGTCACTTCGAGGACAGAAAATCCGCCCATGAAATCCGCTACTGAAAATGCGCAGGCTGGATGCGCGTGATTATTGTGGTCGGCTCCTCGAAGTGACAGAAAATATAACCTATATACTTTCTCCCGATTTCCTAAAGATACTGTTGCGGCGTAATAATAATGTTTTGGAAGGGGTGATAAAAAACTTCACAAATGTTTTGTAAAAGAACGAAATAGCCACTAAACATTTGTTGTCATGTAGCATATACTTAGGTTATATTTTCTGTCACTTCGAGGAGCGAACCACATAATAATCACGCGCATCCGGCCTGCGCATTTTCATTAGTCCGGTCGGCGTAATGGAAGGGGTACCTCCTCCAGCCTGCATTTGCGGTAGTCTGAACGATATTTCTGATTTCTGAGCCCAGAGTACATACGTACGATGGGCATCAAAACCGGCTTCCTTTCGGAAGTTTGACAACTCTGCATGTCACTACACTTTGCGGAGTAAAATTTGAGATTTTGATGAAACTTGGATATGTGTAGTCTTTAGTGATATATAAACGTATTTCAAAGGATTTTTCAAAATTTTCAAAATTTGTGGAAATTGCCTTTTTTCATTAAATTGTAACTGTTGAACAAAAAGACAGATAAGAATGAGCTTTTGGATGCTTACAGTGGAGAAATATGAGTACCTAATAAAAATTATGACACATAAAAAACAAATTTTAGACCATTTATTTTGAAATTGTTCTCAATAAATGCAATGTTATACTAGCAGGGCACTATTTAAAAATTTGAAAAAAATGAGGATACAGGCCTACTTATGCTATTTACGGACACGTTTTCAGAAACGCGGAGACTTTACAAATTGGTGGTATAAAAATTAATTGAATGTGACGCTGTGTCGCCCAGCAACCGCTCGACAAATTCAACCATGGGTGCGTTCCACTTACGCCCAAATCGCCCGTGATTTCATTAAGCTAGGTTCTCCTGTACGCGACTGGACGCAACGTCAAGAACTTCAAAGTCGATTTTCTCGAAAATGAAGCGCGATATAAAAAAATTGTACTCTTTTTTCTCGAGTTATTTCCTTATTATAAGTCGAAAAAAATGAGTAAATTTTTTTCTGTTGACTGATTTGGAGACTTTTTCTTGTTATATGTTTTATACAATAGTCGGAAGAATAAAAACGAAAAATAATAGGAGCAATAATAATTGCTGTAACTTCCAAATTCTGAAAATATGATATCAGTAAATCAATATTTCCAGTACATATTAGTATATAGTACTTTATTATGTCCCCTCGGGGTTTACAATCCAAAAATTACATCTTCCCTTATATCTAAACCTTATACACTACCCGCTCTTACAACTAGCTCGCCCTCGCCACGCACGCCTTTCCTCCCACTCCCTTCCCTACCATCCGACCCCCGCTTCCGTTCGCCTCCTTCCACTCTCAATCCTTAATCTTCCATTCCTCCACTCCACCCCCCTTCTTTCTTCCACTCTCCTCATCCATTCCTCTCCCCCTCCCTCGTCACTCAACACCTCCCTCACCACTTCCTGCCACCCCCTCACCTCCCCCCAATCCGTACACACTTCCCACACGTGCTCCCACGTCTCTTCCCCCCACCCACAAACCCTGCATTTCCTGTCCTTCCCCCCCCCCAATACCTCCCTCCCCTCATCTCGTTCCCCAACCTGAACCTCGCCACTCGCCTCCACCTGCTTTCACCCCACCCCCTCTTCAGGTAACCCGGCACCCCCACTCCTTTTACCATTCCATACCACCTATTATACCTGGAGTCCCTAATCCTTTCCCATCTTTCCTCCTCCTCTAACCTCCTTCCCCTACACACCAACTCCTCCCCCCTCAACTTTCCCCTTCCCCTCATCAGTTCCACTCCTTCCACTGTCCACCCTCTCTCCTCAAAAAACCCCTTCCTTTCCTCCTCCCACCCTCCCAGCACCTTTCCCCTTCTCGCCCTACCTTTTATCTCCTCCCAACATTCCCTCGCCAATTCCCCCGCTGCCCCTCCTCCAACTTCCTCTCATAAGTCCAGGCCCTCATCTCCGCCCTTCCCTTCAACATGTCTCGTTGCAACTCCTCCCGCACCATATACCCTGGAGTGCACCAATCTACCCCCAACACCCATCTCAGGTATCTCTCCTGTAAACCCTCCACCCTCTCCCTCTCCTTCCAACCCCATATCTCCACCCCATACCCCACCGTCGCCCACACCAATCTATCAAACAGCCATACCCTTTTTCCCCAATCCTTCCCAAACTTCTTCTTCCCAATATCCCATACCTGCCCCATCACCGCCGCCGCTTTTCTCACTCTATCCCTTATGTGTGCCTCCTGCCCCCCATTCGCCATCATCGTATACCCCAGGTACTGGAACTCCCTCACCTCCTCTATCGCCTTTCCCTTCCATCTCTATGTCACCTTCTTCCACCTCCCCCCCTCCTTTCCTACACCTCATTATTTTCGATTTCCCTACATTCAGCTGCAGCCCCTTCTCGTCCATGTACCTTTCCAATCGCGCCATCATACCCTTCATCCCCATACTTCCACACCTCGTTTGTTAAACCATCCCCCCCTCCTGCCTTACCATCCTTCAGTTTCCTCACGACCCTTCCCACCTCCTCCTCCTTACTTAACTCCCCCTCCTCGTCCTCCCCTCTCCTTCTTTCCCCCCCTTTTCTAACCCTCCACTCCACTCCTCCTAATAGCCCCCTAAAGTATTCCTCCCACTCCTCCATTTTTATCCCCCCCCCAACCTCCTTCCTCTCCTCCTCTCACTATTCACTACCTTCCACACCTGCCCCTCTGTCTTCACCCCCTCCACCTCCTTCTCCCACCTTTCCATCTCTTTCCTCTTCTTCCCCTCACACATAATTGCATATTCTTTTTTCTTTTTCCTATACTCTTTCCCATCTCCACCCTCCCTCCTCCATCGCCTCAACTCCCTTCTTAGCTTACCTTTCTCCTCCTTACACTCCTTATCCCACCACCCTCTCCCTCCTCTCCTCTCCCCCCCTTGCCCCACCTTCTTTATCACCCCTTTTATCCTATCTCTCAACTCCCTCCATTCTTCCTGTATTCCTCTGCCCCCTCCATCTCTCTTACCAAATGTCCTTACGAACTCCACTCTCCCCTTCTCCGTCCAATTCCCCCTTGCCGACCCTCTTCCCTCCCCCTTTTTTTTCCCTTCCCAACCCCCCCCCCCCTGCATTCCCCCTTCAGCCAAACTACCACTGGGTGATGGTCCGACTCCACCCTTTCAGCCACCTCCATTCTCTCCACTCTCTCCCTCGTATCCTCATTCCCTAAGATGTAATCGATTACCGAATTCCCTCTCCCTCCTGTGTACGTCCACTCCCCCTCCTCATCCCCTTCCACGTTTCCGTTCATTATCCCCCACCCCCTCGCTCCCAAAAAACTGCACAACCTCCTCCCCTCCCCATTCTCCTCTCTGTCCTTCGATCTCCTACTTTCCAAACCCTTCTCTTCCCCATCTCCCCCCATATTTTCCCCCCTTCACCTCCCGTCCTTGCGTTGGAATCTCCCCCTATCACTACCCTCACTCCCTCCTCCCTTCCCTCCATCCACTCCTTCAACTCCTCCAGCTTCCTCTGCAAATCCTTATTCACGTACACTCCCACTACCCTCCACCACTCCCCACCCATCCTCACCTTCTTCATCATTAACCCCTCCTTCTCCCCCTCGCCCCCTTCCCTTGTTTCCAACCCCTGCCTTACCCCCATTATCATTCCCCCCATTGCCCTCCCTTTCTTGTTCTCCCTCCTTGCCCACTGCTTCTCCCACACAAACCCCTTTGGCATCTTAAACCTCACCCTCTCCCAGTCTCTTTCCTCTACCCACGTCTCACTTAGTACAAACACATCCCATTCCTCCAAACCCTTCCAGAACTCCACATCCTTATTTTTCACCCCCGCCACATTCCAAAAAGCCACCTTATATCTTCCTTCCTCCACCTCATCCCCTCTCCCCTCTAACCTCTCTCCCCTCCTCCTTTCCCCCCTTTCTCGTTTCCCTGCTCCTCCATCCATTTCTCGCCTATTTCATCCCTCCTCTTCAACCTCCCATTCACCCACATCTTCATATACCCTACCTGGACACTCATCCCCCTCCTCTCCCCCTCTGCCTCTCTTTCTATCTTCCACTTCCCTCTCCTTTCCTCCTCCGTGAGGTCATCCTCAATCCTCTCCTTCCCGACCTTCAACTTTTTCCTCGCCTCCATCACTTTCTTCTTCTCCTCCCTTCCCGCCAACTTCACAAGCACCATTCCTCGTCCCTCCCCTCCCGCTTTTCCTATCCTTGCTACTTCCTTCATACCTACCCCCTCCAGCCCCATCCTCTCCTAAAGCTTCTTCACTCCCACCTCCACTTCCCCTCCTTCCCACCCCAATCCCTTTATTACTACATTGTTCCTCCTGCCCTCTCTATCCTTTCTATCCTGTTTCACCTCCATCTTTCTCAACCTCAGTCTCCATTCCTCCACCTGTCCCTCTTCTACTCCTTCCTTTCCCTGTCCTCCTCCCTTCTCCCATCTCTCTACCTTCTCCATCACTTCTACCATTCTCCTGTCTCTTCCTTCCAACTTTTCTAACTTTTCCTCTATTCTCTCTCTTCTCGCCTTCTCCTCCTTCATCCACTCTTCCCACTTCCTTCTTTCCCCTCTCCAATCCTCTTCCACCCTTCTTCTATCCTCCCTTTCTTTCCTCATCTCCTCTTTCATCTCCCTTATCTCCCTTACTATCTCCATCATCATTGCCTCCATCCCCCCTCCCCCCTGCTCCTTCCCCTCTTTGTGCCCTTTTACCGGCGACCTTTCTGTTTTCCCACTCTTCTTAAACCCTCCCCTCCCCTCTCTCTCCATCGTCCCCACTTCCTCCTCCCTTTCTCTCTTTTTTCCCCAACCGCTCTCCGCACTCCCCACACTGCTCCCAACACTACTGCCACTATCCTTCCTACACCTTTCCTTTGGCGCTTCGCTGCCCGTGTCCTTCGCCACCCATTTCCTCCCCTCTCCTCCCAACTGCCCTTCTCCCCCAGTCCCCCCAGCCCCAATCCCACTGATCTTCCCTTTGAACATGCTCCTCTATCCTTTTCCCCCGTTCAAAAATTCCCGCCTATACCTCCAGCACCTCTACCACCTTTCTTCTCCGACAGGTGTCACCCCTTGTACTTCTCCTTGCTCTTTCCCGCCACACTTCTCTCACCTCTATCACCTAACCTCCACACCTTCCCTTCTCCCTTCTAAATAGATCCACTTGTGGCGAATAAAATAACTCACGTTTAGTAACCAAAAAGGAGGTTTTAATGACCTTAACAATCAGGTACAAGAAAAGGAACTTTCTGAGTATTATACTGTGCTCCTAGAGCGATGCGTACTGTCTGTAGCGTGACGCTGTAATGGCGTTCGGCACCTTCTTCCTCGTGCATTAGTTCGAGGAACTTCCGTGGCGCTCGCAGCGCCAGTCCCTACAGTCCTCCCGAGTAGGCGCCATCTCGTATCCACTACCTGAACTAAATTTGTCACGTGACTTGCTCTGTATTATCGTCAAAATGGCGGAACTCGTATTTGGGAATGCAGTCACGGGAATACGCTTTTCGTCCTTATATGAGCAGATTTTGGGCTGAGTGAGGACTCATTCGATAGAGGAAGGTTCAATACAGCGCGCTCTGGTCATCGTTTGAGTCACAAAATTCTTTTAGTGACCTAAAAATACTTGAATTCTGCGGGTGTATTTTGTCGACTTTTGCTCTACTTTGGACACTCAGATTATTAGATATTGTTGAGATTCTAATCTCCAATGAAAAACTATACCGCAACGCCCTCTAGGTATACATATATATGGGCCCTCCGGCGCATGTTGGTTGCCTACCTTCTTATTTATTATTACGTTGTACCTTTTCCTCTTCAATGTATTACTATCTTTACTTTAACAATAAACTATTTTATATATAGAAGAATTAGTTTTAACAGGTTATGGGCCCAGGAAACATTTCTTGTGTGCGCTGCCCAAAGAAATAAAAGGAAAGGAATAGAAAGTTTTCTATTACTTTGGTCTCTTGGGTGTAATACGGATTAAGAGGTTACGTTCCCACGTGGCTTTCTCTGGTAGTAACTGTTTTTTGTGGGGCCACATTGCTTTGTATTTGTATGTGAAAAGATGAGTACCCCAAATGCAGATGATCTTACCAATGCCAGTGTTAATAGTTTGGCGGCCGCGATCATGATTGGCTCAGCCGGCGTTCCAGGCATAGAAAAATTGGAAGGGCATAAAAATTATGACAACTGGATGTTCCAGATGCGCATGATTTTAATTGATTACGGCCTATGGAAATGTGTACTGGGTCAAGATCAGGATGCGGATAGGGATTCGCGCGGTCTGGCCAAGATTTGCCTTGCCGTAAAGCCCATATGTGTAAGTCATATTCGAGGTGCCATGACTGCCAGGCAAGCGTGGGAAAGTTTGGAAAAGGCTTTTCAGAGTTCTGGTCTTAGTCGAAGTCTGACTTTGAAGAGAAAACTCTATCGCACCAGATATGAAGACTATTCATCCATGGGTGAATATGTAAGCGCTGTATTATCGCTGGTACATCAGCTCGCTGATATTTAAAAGGTTATTCCTGATGATGAGGTTGGTGAGTTGTTCGCAGCAACTCACACTGAAGTCAAGAGTGAAGAGGTACAGAAATTGTTATTGGAAGAGGAATGTCGTAGAGAATTAAAGCGTACTGATACGGCACTTCTTTTAAAAGGCAAACATTCCTCATTTAGATACAAAAATTCAAAAATTATATGCCATGAATGTAAACAAGAAGGGCATATTCGACCAAAGTGTCCGAAATTTCTAAGTAAAAATAAGTATAATAAGACTGAACAAGCTGATTCTTCGAACAACAATAAACAGATCAGAAAACCTGACGGCGAGACAAAAAAGCCCGTGTTATTCACTGCAACTGCTTGTGGTGTAGGTAACTTTAATGATGAAGATTGGTATCTGGATTCATGTTCTAGTGGTCATCTCAGTAAACGTAGAGACTGGATGGAGAATTTCAAAAGTGATGTTTCCTGTGATTTTTACGTTGCCAATAACGAAACCCTGTCAACAAGGGGTGCTGGTAGCGTCGAAGTAGAATTAGGTGATGAGGGTGTTCCTTACACAATAGTTGATGTCAACTATGCACCACAGGCTGCTGCAAATCTTTTATCAGTAGCAAAGATTGCCGAAAAGCACTACACACTCGTGTTTGATAATAAAGGTGTCCAAATTTTCAATACATGTGATGTTGAAGTACGTGGCACAGTAAAATTGGTTGGTGCTAAAATCAATGGAGTTTATAAGTTATGTCAAAGGAAGAAAGCACACAATCCTGATAGCATTGAATCTATTAATGATGAGGGATGTGCTGCATTGCTCCGTGCCAAGCAGGTATCACAGGAAAGGTGGCACAGGCGTCTGGGACACCTCAATATCCGAAGCTTATTGATACTCGAAAGGGATCCAGCTAGAGGAATTTTTTTCCAAAAAGGGAAGTTTGAAGGATGTATTCCATGTATAAAAGGGAAACAAACAAAGAGTGTTTCCCCAAAAGGACAGGCTAAACAAGCTATTGCAAAGCTGGAGGTAATCCACACAGATATCTGTGGACCAATGACTGAGACTTCTTGGGGTGGAGCGCGTTATATGCTGACCTTCACGGATGATTTTACTAGAAAGGCGTTTTGTTATCTTCTAAAGGCAAAAAATGAAACTTTTTCAAGGTTTAAGGAGTTTAAAGCGTTAGTGGAAAATCAGACTGGATTAAAAATAAAGAGATTAAGATCTGATGCGGAACGGAATATTGCAATAACGAGTTTAGTTGTTTCCCCCGGAAGGCAGGAATTATTCATGAAACGACTGTTCCGTATACACCGGAACAAAACGGCGTTAGTGAAACACTGAACCGTACTATAATTAGAGATGGAGTGCAAAATCACTAACAGTGATTTATCACCGTGATCGCAGAATCACGATCACGGTCGTGATTTAACTTAAATCACGACCGTGATTTAATATACATTCATAAATAGTCAATGTATGCACGCATTGGTTTGATTGGCTAAAGTATTCAGATATACATTATACTTTCTAACTAAAGGGAAGAAATATTCGTTAATTTAAATAGATCAAGAACGATTACATTGGTTCAAAATATACAACTAAGTTTCTATAAGAACAGTGAGGACTTGAGAATGTTTTGAGATAAATTAGAAATTGGGGTTATGTGGCGCGTGCAAAGAGCAGTTATGCTCTCCTCCAATCAGAAGCAATCACTGTTCTATCTGCACCAATCAGAAGCGATCACGAAAATCACGGATCACTGTGAAAAATCACCGTGATTGGGAACGAACGTGATCGAATCACTCGTGATTCACAAATCACGGTTCTAGCCAACACTAACTATAATTGAGAAAGCTAGTGCCATGTTGGAGGATGCGCACATGGAAAAGAAAGGGTAAAGTTCCTGAAGAATTATGGTCTGGATCTAAGGTTAATCTTGGTCATCTTAGGGTTTTTGGATGCAAGGCCTATGCTCATATTCCAAAGGCATTAAGGCATAAACTTGACTCTAAGTCGGAGGAACTAATTATGGTGGGATATTGTGAGTCTACAAAGGGCTATAGATTAGCGCATCCAAGTCAACCAGGTAAGATAATAACGGGCCGTGATATTGTATTCCTTGAGGACAGTATGTATGCTGGCGATCCGAGTGTCTCACAGGATCCGGAAGGGGACCTGAATATTGATTTGTCCACTCATGTTCAGCACAACGCTGTACAAAATAATTTGAAAGTTGAACAAGAAGAATTAGAGGATGAAGGTTCCTCAAGCTCCTCTGTTGAGTCTTCGGAGACTGACAGTGATGCTCCGTATGAAAGTGCTGATGATTCAATAGTTGATGAAGAAGAAACTGTAAATGATGTAAATACAAACAATAGACCGGCTCGCGTTCGTCGTCCGCCAAAATGGCTAAACGACTATGATACGTCCTATCAAGCAATTATGATTACAAAGGACAGAGAACCACAAACAGTAAAAGAAGTTTTTTCTAGTCCTGACAAGGCGGAGTGGTTGCAAGCCATGATGGTGGAATATAGTTCCCTGATTGAAAACAAAGTATGGAAGCTAGTCGAAAGGCCATAGAATGCAAAAATTGTGCAATGCAAATGGATATATAAAATAAAAAAAGATCCAAATGACACAATGCGCTATAAAGCACGTTTGGTGGCCAAGGGTTTTTCGCCGTCTTACGGAGTTGATTATTTCGAAACTTTCTCCCCGGTTGCAAGAATCCAATCACTCAGAATGTTGGTTGCTCTCTCTGTTCAGTGTTATTTTACTATTGATCATTTCGATGTAACCACAGCTTTCTTACATGGTAAACTACAAGAGAGGGTATATATGACACAGCCAGAATGTTTCATTAAAAAAGGAGAAGAAAAAACGGTTTGTTTATTGAATAAGGCTATTTATGGACTTAAACAATCCTCTAGAGCGTGGAACAGAAGGGTAAATGAAGTTCTAAAGGAGATCGGATACAAGAGGTCCAAATTAGAGAAATGTATTTTCTTTAAAAAGAAAGGTGATACTATTGTGATAGGGGTACTGTATGTGGATGACTTTTATATTTTTCACAATAACAAAGAAGAAAAAAATTAATTGTTTAAAGAATTGGAAGCAAGATTCAAAATAAAAGATCTTGGAGAAGCACAACAATGCTTAGGAATGAGGATTACTAGAGATCAAAAGAATGGGACGTTATGTATTGACCAGGAAGAGTATATTCGCACTATTTTGGAGAAATTTGGCCTTACTGATACCAAGACTGTACACACTCCAATGGAGGCTAAACTGTCAATTGTTGGATCGAGTGGTAAGGGCGTTCATGTGCCATACCAAAATGCAATTGGAAGTCTGATGTATTTGGCCGTGGGTATGTGTCCTGATATTGCCCACGTGACCAGCGTCCTAAGTCAATTTAACAATAATCATACCAATGAACATTGGAACTACGTTAAGAGAGTTTTTCGTTATCTTAAGGCAACTATAAGTTAAAAATAAAATAAATCTTCATGGATATGTTGATGCAAATTGGGGACAGGATCCTCAAAATAGAAAATCCTATACTGGATTTATTTTTAAGTTAGCCCAGGGACCGATCTTATGGGAAAGTCGTAAACAAAGGACTGTGGCATTATCTTCCTCGGAGGCAGAATATATGGCTGCATCGGATGCTTCTAGGGAAGCTACCCAGTCAGCCACGTCCGTCTCTGCAGATTTTGGTCAACGCCTGAATGCAAATGTTTGTGACAGAAAGACTACAGATTTGATACAGGATTTGTTATATTCAATGATGAAAGCAGACTGACAGCAGAAAGCTGACAGATTGTGCTGCCTTAACCTGCGAGCAGATTGGCGGCAGGGTCTGCTCATACAATTTAATGGCAGAAAACGATCAGATTCTGCGTAACGCGATCTGACGTCAGATCGGTAGCAGAAATACAGCAGATTCTGCTTACACAGTCTGCGAACAGTTTGGCGGCAGACACTGCAGAGAATCTGCTGGTACAATTTGATGGCAGAAATCGAGCAGACCCTGCGCTCCGCGATCTGACGTCAGATAGGCAGCAGAAATACAGCAGATTCTGCTTTCATAGCCTGCGAGCAGTTTGGCGGCAGAAAGTAAGGAAAGTCTGCTGGTACAATTTAATGACAGAAATCGAGCAGACCCTGCGCTCCGCGATCTGACAGCAGACAGGCAGCAGAAATACAGCAGATTCTGCCTACACAATCTGCGAGCAGTTTGGCGGCAGAAAGTAAGGAGAGTCTACTGGTACAATTTAATGGCAGAAATCGAGCAGACCCTGCGCTCCGCGATCTGACGGCAGACAGACAGCAGAAATACAGCAGATTCTGCCTACACAATTTGCGAGCAGTTTGGCGGCAGAAAGTAAGGAGAGTCTGCTGGTACAATTTAATGGCAGAAATCGAGCAGACCGTGCGCAGCGCGATCTGACGGCAAATAGGCGGCAGATAGCGAGCAGATTCTGATGTCAGGATCTGACAGCAGAATGGCGGCAGAATGTAAGGAAAGTCTGCTGATACAATTTCATGGCAGGAATCGAGCAGATCTTGCGCACCGCGATCTAACGGCAGATAGGCAACAGAAATCGAGCAGATTCTGTTGACATAGTTCACGACGCGACCCCGCCAGGCGGCGATCGGGCGAGAGCTTCTCGCTTGCGAAATAGCACCGTGGCGGGAATAAGTGGCAGAGGACTTGATCATTCAGGGCTCTCGAGTACCACTCGTATTTGCCGACATTCCACTGCGGAGTATATATTTGGTATACACGTCTGTAAGGGCGGTATTATCAGTCGTTGCTGAAGACGAAGATCGTCTTAAGTATCCGGCATCCTTTACTAATTTACTAGACTGGTAGAGGATGCCGCATGCTAAAAACTAAAAAACTATTGATGATAATACCGCCCTAAGACGACTGAATGAATAGTAGTTATCATTAATTATTTTATATTTGGAAGAACTGCCTTTAAAAGTTTAAATAATTATTTTGAGCCTCCCTGGCATTCAATTGACTAACAACTTGCTAAGTAAAACATTAAAAATGTTATAATACCCGTTTAAATACATGGTTTACCAACTTTTCTTTCTTTCATAAAATATGGTAGGAATCAGATCTTTCAAGTCGGTCTTATAAACGTGTTCTATATATTATTTACACTAAAGACTTCCGCACTGTTTTTAAATCTATACTATTATATAAAATTGCCTACTATGTCCGACATCAGGATCTGCTTGATTTCTGCCGCCATTCTGCGGGCGGTTTTTGTCAGCAAGATCTGTTCGAAATCTGACATCAATCTGCGGTCAGATCCTGATGTCAGGCTCTGACCGCAGAACCATAGTTAAATGCGGACATAGTAGGCACCGAATCTGACGTCAGAATCTGCTCTGTATCTGACACCAATCTGCCGTCAGATCGCGCTGCGCAGGATCTGCTCGATTTCTGCTCTCAATCTGCGGTCAGCCACGGCAGCAAGATCTGATCGAAATCTGACATCAATCTGCGATCAGATCCTAATGTCAGGCTCTGACCGCAGAACCATAGTTAAATACGGACATAGTAGGACCCGAATCTGACGTCAGAATCTACTCGAATCTGACATCAATCTGCTGGCAGACTGCAGTCAGTTTGCTTACTGGGTATGTACTTGAAAAGACTATTGTCGGAAATATTGCATATTAAAAAATTGCAAGTAACACTTAATACCGATAATCAGAGTGCAATCAGGATGGCAAAGAATGCAGTGTTTCATAATCGAAGCAAGCATATTGACATCAGGTACCATTACATTCGAGATGCCGTAAATGAGGGACAGATTCAGCTAATGTACATGCCAAGCGAGGATATGGTGGCTGATGTTCTTACGAAGGCCATGTGTTATAAGTTTATCGGATCGGTGCAAGAAAGCTAATACGGAATTAACGAAAACACTGCTTTATTTTAAGCGACGAAAGGAGCACGAAATTATAATTATAAGTGTCTAATTTTAGCGTTACAGTTTCAAGTCAAATATGTATTTACAAGTCAAGCCCAAATAAATTACACGATTTTACACAACACGATTATTAATTATTACAAAGCAAGGTTGCAATTAGGATTAAGCACAATAAGCAATTTAGTATTAAGTACAGCAAAGCAATTACTAGCCGGCGAAGCAAAGTCGCGAAGCTGATAGATTTCGAGGCAAAGTCGAAAGGCAAAAGCAAAGCAAAGTTACCGTACAGGCGCTAAGTGTCCCAAAATCAGAGTGAACGATCCAAGAAATCGCAGTCGATTTCCTGGAAGAGACGGACCCCCTTCCATCGATCGCAGGTTAATGGAAGGGGCAGCAACGTCACTCCACACGATCAAGCGCGCCGTTGCCAGGCTAATTAATGGTGTCCACGGTAGATGGCATTAGTTTGCTGATTTTCTGTACACCTTGGAAAGAACCAAGCATGAGAAATGCGTTGAGGGCATGGGCGTTAAGAATCACATGGAATAATTCGCCAAGTCACTTCGATATTTTTTTTTTCTTTTCAGATTAAGGGGTTGTGTTGAGATTCTAATCTCCAATGAAAAAACTATACCGCAACGCCCTCTAGGTATACATATATATGGGTCCTCCGGCGTATGTTGGTTCCCTACCTTCTTATTTATTATTACGTTGTACCTTTTCCTATTCAATGTATTACTATCTTTACTTTAACAATAAACTGTTTTATATATAGAAGAATTAGTTTTAACAGATATCAACACAATTTCGTCGAACCATGACCAGAGCGCGCTGCACTGAACCTTCCTCTTTCGAATGAGTCCTCACTCACAAGGGGACCTTCAGGACTGGCAAACTCAGAAATTGTTTATACTTAGTGTACGTGAAGGTCTTCACTCGGACTTTAATTTCCCGAAGCAGTAAGGCACGCTTCCCAGCCAAATTCGAGAAAATCGACTTTGATGAATGTGCAGTTACCTTATATATATTTGATAGAAGCCGATGACCAACGAGCAGCGTGGGTCAGTGCGTAGCGCTCCCGACTAGCAAGCATGAGGTCGTCACTTCAAATCTCACTACTGGAACTATTTTTTTTTTATTCATTTGCATACCTACACCTTTAATTGAAAGTGATGTCCATCTCCTGGGAGGTGGAGCACCGGTATACACCGTACACCCATACATATAACAGATGTTTACATATCTGTTAATTAGCATGAATTTTATAAACTTTGCATGTGAAAGGTGTAGGTATGCAAATGAATAAAAAAAAAAAATAGTTCCAGTAGTGAGATTTGAAGTGACGACACCTCATGCTTGCTAGTCGGGAGCGCTACGCACTGACCCACGCTGCTCGTTGGTCATCGGCGTCTATCAAATATATATAAGGTAACTCCACATTTTTCAAAGTCGATTTTCTCGAATTTGGCTGGGAAGCGTGCGTTACTGCTTCGGGAAATTAAAGTCCGAGTGAAGACCTTCACGTACACTAAATATAAACAATTTCTGAGTTTGCCAGTCCTGAAGGTCCCCTTGTCAGCCCAAAGTATGCTCATATAAGGACGAAAAATGAAAAATCCCAAACCCATGTTTCGGGCCAGATTATGTCGGTATACAGATCGCTGTATACCGACACAATCTGGCCCGAAACATGGGTTTGGGATTTTTCATTTTTCGTCCTTATATGAGCATACTTTGGGCTGGGCTAGGACTCATTCGAAAGAAAAAGGTTCAATGCGGAGCGCTCTGCTCATGGTTCAACGACATTGTGTTAATATCTAATAATATTGTTCGCAAAAGAAGCCTATTACCGACATCTATTGTCAACTTAGACTAATTAGGTAGGCGGCCAACGGCCTGCTCACTCAGGCGGAGCGTTAATCGCGTCCCCTCCATCGACTCGCGATCCATGGAGGGGGAAGGCACGCGTTTCCTAGAAATCGATCGCGATCTCTGGGAATCGCGCTCTCTGTGCTAGTCTTTCGGTTGGGTACTTTACTTTTCGCTTACGCACATTGCTTGCTTGCTTTCGACATTGCTTCGAATCTGACTTGATACCGCTTAGCGACTTTGCTTCGCCAGTGCATTAAGTAAACTCTGATTGACGCTTAGACTTTAATTAGACTTTATAAATTGTGTGTTTGTGTTAATAACTTTTACTTTATTGTGTTTGAACTCTGTACATTCTTGACTATAAATGTTGTGTTAATTTAATCGCCTAAGTTATCGTACCGTGCGCTTTAATCATTCTAAAATTAAATCTTCTACTAAAATTATTCTAAACGGTTTCCTCGTGCCTGCTCCGATAATACTTTGCTCATTTTTTGGTCCTTCGAGCCGGATCCGGTGCCTGTGAAACAGTTTTGAACGTTCGGTAGTGCCGTCCAACCGTCGTGCGTGACCTCCACTTGCAAAACAGTTTCGACCGTTCGGTAGTGCCGTCTAACCGTCGCGCGTGACCTCCATCTACAAAACAATGAGCCACCTTATTGAGAGTCAACGCAACCTTAACCGTCGAATCGCTAACGCGTTTGAAAATTTGAAGAAGATAGGAGCGAATAACTTCACGAAAACGAACGTGACCGCGCGATTAACGGCCCTTCGCCAAAATTGGGCCAAGTTTGAGGCTCAACACGATAAATTACTTATGCTAGCGTCCGATCCGGAAATCGCGGACGATAATTATTGGAAGGAAGATGAGCCAGTGACCACCGAGGAGCTGTTCCTTGAACAGGAGGTCCTTCTTATGGACAAGTTAGAGGCGATCGTGAAAAATGAGAGAATCCTAAATCTTACGATGGAACGTATGGCCTCCAGAGACATTTCGAGTGACCATTCCACTGCTGTGGCCGCTCGTCCGCCGTCTTCGCTACCTAAGATACCATTACCTACCTTCGCCGGCAATCATAAAGACTGGCCTTCTTTCCAAGGACTCTTCCGATCCCTAGTCGTCCGAGAAACTGCTCTAATGAACGCCGAGCGTCTCCATTATCTTCGGGGCGCCCTTACTGGCGATGCTGCGCTCCTCCTTCGTAATATCCCTGAAGACGAAGAAAATTTCGAAGCTGCGTGGGAGTTACTTCAAGAGCGTTACGAAAACCCGAGACTCTTGGTCAAGGCCCAATTAAATACTATATTCAGCCTACCGGCTATCGCGCGCGAGTCGGGGCCGGAGCTGAAACGGTTATTTTATACGGTATGCGAAGGCGTTAAGGCGCTTTCTTCAATAAAACGCCCTTTCGATGCAAGCGGTGACTGGCTTGTCCATTTTATAGTGGACCGACTTGATCCCACGTCTCGACGCGAGTGGGAAACACTTATAGGAAAAACGAAGACGCCACCGACCTTCGAAGACCTACAGGAGTTCCTAGAGGGAAGAGTTAACACCTTGGAGGCCTTGGAGGAACAGAGAAAAGCAACGGACAATCGCTACACCAAACCAGCTGCCAACCAGAAAGTGGTCAAGGTACATCAAGCCAGTCAGGAGAAGCGTCCGTTCGACCCATGCAGCCTCTGCAAGGCAAATCATTTCCTATTATACTGTCGTCTATACAAATCTAAAACTGCTGCCGAGCGCCGCGTGGCATTACAAACCGCGGGTCTATGCTACAATTGTCTGAGTCGGCATCACGTTAAGGATTGCACATCTGAGAAGCGCTGTCAGAAGTGCAACGGAAAACACCATACCACTATCCATGTAGACTGTACCGAAGTTACTGGCGATAAAGAGCTCACTACCAACACCGCTCGTTGTGATAAGAGCTCGCTACCTACCGTTCTACTGGCCACAGCAATGGTGAGAGTGTCGCAGCCCAACGGAGACTTCAAGCTAGTTCGTGCTCGCATCGACCAGGGTAGTGAAGTATCGATCGTGACCGAGGCGCTGGCGCAGCAGCTCCGCCTACAAAGAAAACCAGCCAATATTAGTCTCGTCGGTGTCGGGAGCCAGCCACCCGAAAAAGTAAAGGGCAAAGTACAAATAGCGTTTACCGCGCATTATCAACTAACGAGATACCACGTGATAGATGCCCTGGTGCTGCCGCGAATCACGTCGTACCAGCCACGCATCGAGAGCCGAGTTACCACGTGGGAACACATAAAGGACCTTACCTTGGCCGATCCACATTTCAACGCCGCTGGATCGATCGATCTACTGTTGGGAGCCGACGCCTTCGCCATCATCCTGCTCGACGGCATTGCTAAGGGTCGCCCCGACGAACCCATCGGCCAGAGGACCACGTTGGGATGGATCATTTCCGGGCCTGCCACACCGATTGTCAATTGCGAATCGGCAGACAGGCGCTGCCTAATTACACATCCAAGCTCCACCGAAGAGGACCTGCTATCCTTGGTGCGACGTTTCTGGGAGCAAGAAGAACTGACGGTATCACCTGCCTATACCGTTGAAGAGCAGAAGTGCGAGGACCATTACAGGACGACACACCAGCGCTTGCCGTCTGGACGTTATATGGTGCGCCTTCCATTTTGGGAGACACCGGAGCTCGGCGATTCCTTTCATGGTGCCAGAGGAATGCTGCTTCGGATGGATGCTAAATTCAAACGGAACCCGAAATTCGCAGAAGCTTATGACACATTCATGCGTGAGTATATGCAACTCTCGCATATGTCTAAATTAAATAATGTACCACCAGGGCCAGCTTATTACCTGCCTCATCATGGAGTGTTGAAAGAGAGCAGCACGACCACCAAACTAAGAGTGGTGTTCAATGGATCGTACACCACGACGTCGGGACAATCCCTCAACGATGCCTTGATGGTGGGCCCCAATCTATTACCAAATCTCCACCGACTGCTACTACGGTGGCGGATCCATCGAGTCTGCCTCACAGCGGACATTGAGAAAATGTATCGCCAGATCTTGCTTCATCCCGACGATCGCCGATATCAACGGGTACTCTGGCGAGAAGATCCGAGCCGTGAAATCGATGAATATCAATTGAACACGGTTACGTATGGTTTAGCCTGTGCCCCCTACCTGGCTATTTGTACGCTACGGCAGCTGGCTTTGGACGAGCAGACGCGATTTCCCAGAGCGGCGGCCATTTTGCAGCAAGACGTATACATGGACGACGTCTTGACAGGTGCTGACTCCGAGCAAGAGGCCATCAAGATACAAACCGAACTACGTCTCTTATGCAAGGCGGGCGGTTTTAATCTACGGAAGTGGGCATCCAATAAGCCAGTCCTAATGGAACAAGTATCCCCGGAAGACGCAGTTCCCGAATGCAAGTGGCAGGCAGGTGAAACCCACACAGCTTTGGGCGTTCATTGGAGCCTTTCGGACGACTGCTTTCGAGCCCAAGTGCAGCCTACCACGCCGGGGAGCGGCGTAACACGGAGACGGGTTCTATCTAAAATTGCAAAAATATTCGATCCATTGGGTTTATTGTCCCCAGTGACTGTTAACGCAAAAATCTTTATGCAATCTCTTTGGTTACTACATTTAGACTGGGACACGCCTTTGCCGCCGTCTGACGCTGAGTACTGGATGCAGTTTCTCTCGGAGCTGCCTACGCTGAATCGTATTATAGTTCCACGCTGGCTCGGACTCCAACCAACTTCGCAACAACGAGAGCTTCATGGATTTGCTGACGCTTCGGAACGGGCCTAAGCTGCCGCAATCTATCTCCGAGTCGTGGAGCCCGATGGAACGATCTACACCCAGTTAGTCACTGCAAAAACAAACGTTGCTCCGTTAAAAAAAATATCGCTCCCCAGGCTAGAATTGTATGCTGCCGTGCTGCTGACCAATTTAATGGCTCTCACCTGCGAGAGCCTGAGTCTGAATGGAACTGCCATACACTTGTGGAGTGACTCCACCATAACACTCGCCTGGATACGAGGCCACCCCTCGCACTGGAAGACGTACGTGGCCAATCGAGTGTCGGAGATCCAACGAACGCTGCCTGACGCTCAATGGCATCACGTGTCCAGCAAAGACAATCCTGCCGACTGCGCCTCCAGGGGTTTACAACCCAACCAGCTACCCGACTTTACCTTGTGGTGGACTGGACCCAGCTGGCTGACATCACCGACAGGATGGACCAGCGACAAGCAATTTCCGCTACCAGGGACGGAACTGGAGGCCCGGACTTCGTCCGCTGTGACGTCGGGTGAACTTCCGAAGGGCAAGTCACTGTTACAACAATATTCATCCCTTCAATTTCTTCTTAGAATCACCGCCTGGTGCCTGTCACTTGTGCAGCAAGAAGAATTCTCGGTAGAGATTCAACAACTGCAGCTGAATCGCCCGCTACCGAGCCGCAGCAAGTTACTGCGACTCAACCCTTACTTGGATGACCAAGGCCTGCTACGAGTCGGTGGTCGTCTACGTCATTCAGCCCTGTCCCCAGATGCCAAACACCAGGTACTATTACCTCGAGACAATCGATTAACAGAATTACTGGTAGATGAGGCTCATCGACGAACTCTACACGGAGGGACGCAACTCACCTTGGCGACGCTGCGGCAACGTTACTGGATACTGCAGGGTCGACAGCGGGTGAAGGCCCTCATTCATCGCTGTCCTACCTGCATTCGGTGGCGAGCTACGACAGGACAACAGCTGATGGGAGATCTACCAGCGAACCGAGTGACACCCGCACGCCCATTCCAGCACGTGGGGATCGATTATGCGGGGCCTGTATCACTGCTCAGGGTTCGGGGCAGAGGCCAGCGCACGCATAAGGGCTATGTGGCAATATTTGTATGTCTGAGCACGCGCGCTGTCCATTTAGAGCTCGTTTCCGATTGCAGTACAGAAGCTTTCATCGCCGCCTTGCGCCGTTTCACATCACGACGAGGACTATGCAACGTGATCCAGAGCGACCAAGGGACTAATTTCGTCGGAGCCTCCCGTTCCCTACGAGAGATGCTGGCTCAACGAGACGCTGGAAACGACCTCATCCACTCCGCACTCCTGAAAGAAGGAATCGAGTGGCGGTTCAACCCGCCTGCTGCCCCTCACTTCGGGGGACTCTGGGAAGCTGCCGTCAAGTCGACCAAGTATCACCTGAGGAGGGTGATAGGCGAACAAAACCTCACCTTCGAGGAGATGTCGACTCTGCTCCACCAAATCGAGGCCTGCCTTAACTCCAGGCCACTGCAGGCGATGAGCGACGATCCCGGAGACTTATCCACGCTCACCCCAGGCCACTTTCTTGATCGGCGACGCCCTGCTGAGTCTGCCCGATCCCGTCGTCGAGGACGTTCCCACCACCCGGCTTTCCCGGTGGCATCTTCTACAACAGATGAGGCTGCAGTTTTGGAAGCGGTGGGCCGCCGAGTATTTGCAGTCGCTCCAGGCCCGGAACAAGTGGACCCAGCAACGTGCCCAGCCCCGCGTCGGCGACTTATGCCTTATTAAATCAGAATTAACCTCACCTGCCAGATGACCGCTTGCCCGTATAATCAAATTGCTCCCTGGTTCGGATAACCTCACTCGCGTGGTCACTGTCAAGACCTCTTGGTCAGAGTTTGTACGGCCTATTTCGAAACTAGTCTTTCTTCCACTTGACGATAGTATTGGAACTGCCACTTCACAAAATCGCGTTCAATAAAATCACTTGCGTTGCCGGATGCCTCCGCCTGAGTTGAGCGGCACCACCGTCGCGAGATCTATCGACCTGATTATTGATTGCTTATTCATCGGGTGATGAATGCCGGGGAGAATGTTCGCAAAAGAAGCCTATTACCGACATCTATTGTCAACTTAGACTAATTAGGTAGGCGGCCAACGGCCTGCTCACTCAGGCGGAGCGTTAATCGCGTCCCCTCCATCGACTCGCGATCCATGGAGGGGGAAGGCACGCGTTTCCTAGAAATCGATCGCGATCTCTGGGAATCGCGCTCTCTGTGCTAGTCTTTCGGTTGGGTACTTTACTTTTCGCTTACGCACATTGCTTGCTTGCTTTCGACATTGCTTCGAATCTGACTTGATACCGCTTAGCGACTTTGCTTCGCCAGTGCATTAAGTAAAATCTGATTGACGCTTAGACTTTAATTAGACTTTATAAATTGTGTGTTTGTGTTAATAACTTTTACTTTATTGTGTTTGAACTCTGTACATTCTTGACTATAAATGTTATGTTAATTTAATCGCCTAAGTTATCGTACCGTGCGCTTTAATCATTCTAAAATTAAATCTTCTACTAAAATTATTCTAAACGGTTTCCTCGTGCCTGCTCCGATAATACTTTGCACAAATATGAGTGTCCAAAGTATAGCAAAAGTCGACAAAATACACCCGCAGAATCCAAGTATTTTTAGGTCACTAAAAGAATTTTGTGACTCAAATGGTGAGCAGAGCGCTCCGCATTGAACCTTTCTCTTTTGGATGAGTCCTAGCCCAGTCCAAAATATGCTCATATAAGGACGAAAAATGAAAAATCGTGACTGGATTCCCAAATACGAGTTCCGCCATTTTGACGATAATACAGGGCATGTCACGTGACAAATTTAGTTCAGGTAGTGAATACGAGATGGCGCCTACTCGGGCGGACTGCGAACGTGGAATCGTAGCAAAACCATCGACGAAGTATAGAATAGACCTATCACCTTATGGGACTTCGTGTCACCACCTAAACTATATTATCGACCCATAAATCGAGGACTGAATTTAGCGGCCTCTGTTCATGAACAGCGTCCAACTCCGAAACTACTCTGAAATGTGTTGAAATGCTGAAAGGTGTGTGCGGGCTTGTATACGTGTGAACGGTTCCGTATCGGCTCCGTTCCCACACAGACATGAGTGTTTATATTATACGTTCGTCGATCGGTGGTACCGATCAGTCAGTTAACAGAAAGCGTTTCGTAAAGGCACGTAATAGCACAAATAGGAATATAGTTTCAATTTTCTTTTTGGAAAAATTGAAAATTCTCTCAGAAAGAAGACCACGACTTTTAAGGAAGCAATTAGCCCAAAAGAAAAATTAGCAGTATGTTTAAGGCAAGTATTTTTCAATAACAATTCATAAATACACAACATAGGTACAATTCACAAACAATTCATAAATGCAAGCATATAAATAAAGTAATATTATTGATATTCTCCACCGAACTGCTCATAAAAACTACTGGTGGGTGTAGTGGCAGTTAGAGTGGAGTATGAAGTCGATGGAATTTCTATATGTGATGTTCCTTGTGAAGACTGTGAATATTGTTGCATGTGTGTGGGTGCTGATTGGCGCGAGGTATCTGACGAATTTGAGCAGGGTGAAATATGTGGAATGATTGTCTCGTTTCATAGATCTGATCAAACTCCAGAAGCATTACATAGAAATTTATAGAATCTTCCAAGACAAGGCGGTACTGGCAGTACTTCCGCATTTCACGTCAGAGACACTTTTAGGTCATATTTAAGTAGTCAAAATGGAAGTCTCGAATGGCTACAGAATTCTTAACTTTTTGCTGTCACGGTTCTCTGAAGTCTGAACGGAACCGAAACATATGCATATTGTCAGCGCCGACACGGTCCGACACGTTCAGACACGTTCCGAATCCGATAAAGTATTCTTCGCGAGAATGCCGGATGGCCGGACCGATGTCGGTAGGTGTCTGTGCTGATACGATACGATATGTATAAACACATATATACAAATTGCATTATAGAATACTTTTCTGATCGGTGCTGAACGGATAAGCTCCGGGTCTATGCGGATAGTATAAATCGACCTTTACTTGTTTCGAGCGAGAGTTTGACATAGAGGGCAGGCTTTCGTTACGCTACGCTTTGGCTCGGTTTGTCAGCGACTCACGTAGATTCACGTGGATTTTTCTCCGAAAATCTATTTCGGTGATCTGGAAACTATATGGCGCCGAAATATGGTTCTTCTTGAAAGCTTATACAAGCTATAAATTGCAAGTTGACATTGATTGTTAGTACTTTACGTGTAGTGGAACACTTAGGGCGGGCGCACACGGGCGACTTTTTGTCGGAGACAGGACGGAGACAGTTGCGTCGCCCTTCTGTCGGCTGCCAGAGCAACTGAAAAGTTGCGTCGCTGTTGCGTCGCTCGGTGTGCGCACCTACATAAGACTGTACAGACGTTGTGGAAGAGACGAAACTGTTGCCCGACAAAAAGTCGCTCGTGTGCGCCCGCCCTTAACTAACATTTTCGCGTGTCGTACGTCGAAAAATATTAAAAATTGAAGCTGTTACTGACATTCCCGCAAATCTCTGCACTCCGCGCATGTCTAAATAGACGTTGCCCATCCTACGACACGTATAAATTATTGAGAACAAGGAATTCAAACGTTTTTGTAATGTTTATATTCGTAGTTTTCGGGACACGAGGACATTTTGCAATAGTTTATGTATTACTTGGGAACGGTAGATTAGTAGTTAAAACTCTACGTTTCGTTACAAATTGATTGGCCCTTTCCTTATTAACTATTGTATGGATTTAAAAATTGTAAAAAACATCTACGCTGAAAGTACCCGAGCGTATCGCTTGCGTTAAGGTCTGTTTTCATTATTCCTAGAGTTAATATGAGTTATGGTATTTTTTAAAGCACAAGTAAAAAAAGCTTCTGTTTTACGGACGTCGCGACTCGCCAGTGATATAAAATAGGAGGGAAACTGCACGGAGGTCCTTTACGCGACAAACGATCATTCTGGCAACGGCAACAAAGTATGATACCTACATTGTCTTCTTGCGTTCTCCGTGCGCCTGATTTTCGCATGTCGATGTCGGCCCACGGACGAGCTATGCCCAAATGCCCGTATTGAAGCAGATTTCACTTCTATAAATTCTGCAAAAACCGTAATCAGTAGCTAAAAGCGGAAAACATGTATGTATACGTGCTAAGTTAATTATAAGATGAGATTTTTACAGTCTCTGTTTCGTCTTTATTCGATCATTTATGGCAAATTAGTGAAATTTTGTTTAATAAAAGGAAAATCAAACACGACGTCATTCGGGGAAGTAAATATATAAATATGAGATGGTGGTGAAAAAAATGAACTGTTTTATATATGAAATATGCCCTTTTTATTTATTTATTAAAAGCGGTCATACAAAAGACAACAATAATATAACTGTATAATATTTGTGAACTCCTTTTCTTCTCACGGTCATAATAATTTTCTTACTTATACAGGGTGTCCCAAAAATGTCGGAGTTCCTTGAAAGGGGTGACTCAGGGGTTATTTGAAACAACTTTTTCCTTAGCGAAAATATTGTCCGAAGTTTCGTTAAGGAGATATTAACAAAAACCTCCGACGCTACGCGGTAGGCGGCTGCGCTTGTACTACGAACGTACGAACAAGCAAGTCGGCATGCAACGAAGGAAACCGCGTAACACAGTTTTTTTTTAAAGCAGAATGTTAAATAATAATTGTTTGAGGTGAGAGGACAAGAAATACGTAACTTTCATTTTCAAATAAGGCATAAACGAAATGGTAATGTAACAGAAAATGTACGACAAGTGATCGTAATTCGATATTGAGGTAAAAATCCGTAGTTTAATAAGGGCCAACACAACTAAATTTAAAAAATAATATTACGTGTATGAATAAATTCTTTCCGACTGGATTTACATAATCAGTACAAAGCTACCGAATTTCTATCGCGGTGATATTCGTAAACTGCCAGAAAAATGGCGAAAGGTAATTAACAATAATATTTTTTAAATCAAGCTGTTATTGTACCCTAAAATCGGAAAGAATGTATTTCTACACCTAATAATCACCAATAAATTAAATAAAACTCACCCTTTCGGACATTCCTTTCTTTTCGGAAAGCTGTGTCACTAAGTAGGTCACTGTACCGATCCTGGTCATCGGTGGACGAAAAGTTTTATGGTAGGGTAGCGCCCGGTGCTCAGCTGATCGCAGGTATACGACACCACCCGAAGGTAAGGGTCGTAACGTCAAGTGCGTCCGGGTTAATGTACCGAATATTCACTTCACTGCACGGCCACTAACACTGATCACTTAATTTATTTTTCATGGAACGTGTTGTTCCTGCGTTATAAAAGTTGTCTATGCACACCTCAGCATGTACGATCAGCTGTCTTTGGACGGCCTGCAAAGTTTGTGGTATTATGTTCGTCACCGCAGCGTGAATTCGCACAACGATGTTCAGAATAATTTTGACGCCAAACGCCGAATCGTACCCTAGCTTGGGTTTTGGATATGCGGGTATTCCCGTGAAAACGCTCGCACAGTAGCACTTGCGTCCACGTTGTTCCGGGCGTACACCCAGAACATCGCGTAATAGGTATTATTGGGCCGTGAACATTTCTGCGACGTGATTGCTAGCTAACTGACAGGATTTTTCCCAAGCAACTTCCTCTACCCCCAAGTAGCTTCTCTCGTTCCATTATGAGTTAACTCCCACCAGGCCAAGAAGCTTTAGGTAAAAAGAAGCCAGCACATTTTCGAAACACACGTGCTTCGCAGAAGTGTAACGAACGAACCGTCGTACACTTTCACAAAAGCCCGCACTCCGTCCTTTTACTGCCAATGTACCCATTGCTTCGAGGTAGGCAGCAGACACCACGTGTTTCGGTTCGAAAGGGTCCGAAGAGAAAAGAAACAGAAAGTCTTGGAGTTGCTATAAAGAAGAAAATGCATACCATTCCTGTTTCCCCTTTCCGATATCCTGATTTCACGTCTGCTACGAGGCGGGACCAACTAAGCCATAAATTATCCAAAACTGCGCGTAGTTCCGCCTGCTACGTCCTACCTTCAAATTAAAGACGAATCCCTTATCTCCCGAGTATAAACACGCGCTCGAATTTCAAAACAAAAGCACGCCTCGACGTATTCCGTGCGAGAAAAGGTGGACTTGAAGACTGATTGGTCGTAACCAAACCAATCTACCCTGCATCCCGCCCAAACGGCCACTGTCTTGAAGAGGCCCTCTTCACAGCAATATCTCCTCCCCGAGGCCCACCAGTATAAAGACGCGCTCGATTTTCAAAATGAAAGCACGAGACGACGTATTCCTTGCGAGAGAAGGTGGGCTTGAAGTTCGATTGGTCCTAAACGAACCAATCGGGCCTGCTTATCTCTCGTGTATAAACACGCGCTCGAATTTCAAAACAAAAGCACGCGTCGACGTATTCCGTGCGATAGAAGGTGGGTCTCGGGGAAGAGATATTGCTGTGAATTGGGCCTCTTCAAGACAGTGGCCGTTTGGGAGGGATGCAGGGCAGATTGGTTTGGTTACGATTTTATGAATTTCTGTGTTCGGGATCTACCCTTGTCAAATGTATGGGGGTTGAAACTTGGTAACCCGACATACACGAAAATGGTTACTCCTACGAAAAAAACTTATAGGACCTTTTTGGTAGAGAATTTCCTAGGCTAGAAATTGTATAATAACTATTTTTGTCGCAAAACTGCTAGATAACGAGATATTCGTGAAAAACAGTTTTTTTTTCTTTCAACCCCCTGTACAATTTTTAGCGGCAGTCGGATCGATGGGGACTTTTGACATATTGTTTAAAACGACCAAATAAAGGTTCATACGTCTATGCATTTGGCTGCACGCCACGCCTGTAAAAAATTGCCAAAGAATGTTGAGAAGTTTCTGCATTCTCTTTATTCATACTTCTCGCAAAGTGCTAAACGACAGCATATTTTAGAAGATACGCAACAATTCGCGAAGGTTGCAAAGCGGAAAGTTTTACAGCCATCTGCAACTAGATGGCTGGCACTATTCGAATGTATCAAAAGAGTCTTAAGTCAATGGACAGTTTTATTTAGCGTGTTAGCAGAGGCAGCATCAGAAGAAGATGATGTCGCAGTGAAAATATTTTCAACTTTTAATTGCCTTTATACCAAGGCGTATTTGCAATTTATGGAGTATATATTATCTATATTTACTGAACTTAACAAACTATTTCAAAGCTCGAAAGTATTAATTCACCTCCTGCTCCCTGAGTGTTATAGATTATTAAAAAAATTAGCAAGCAATTTTGTACAGTCTAAATATCTGAAGGAACCAAATATACACAAAATAAATGTCAACAATATAGATAATTTACTACCACTCGCAAATATTTTTACTGGGTCAGAATGTATGGATACACTAAGTGAAATTGAAGAAAATGAAGAAATGATTAAATTTTATACAAACATACAACGATGTTACCAAACGGCCTTCCGAAATATTGTAAAGAGAGTGCCATTTGATGACACATTCTTAAATGGACTCAATTTTTTAAACCCACAAATAGCTTTAGACATTGAGAAACATCAACACGGGCAATTAAAACCTATTTTAAACAAATTTAAATCAAAATTTAATTCTGCACTTGTAGTTAATGAATGGCATCTATTGCCGTTTACTTTTTCGGAGAAGGCAAAAGAAAAGTTACAAGTACTGAGTTTACCTCAGTTCTGGTACGAAATGAGCATTGTTACCAATGCTGAAGACGAATGTATATTGTCAAATATATCCGAAGTAGCGCAGTTGTGCTTATCATTGCCCCACTCAAATGCTGATGTTGAACGATACTTTTCCACTGTCACACAGATTAAAACTAGGAATAGAAATAGATTAAACCAGGGTTTGAAACGGTTCTAGAAATAACTGTTTCAAACTGTTATATATCGGTTCTTCATCAAACAGTTATGAAGAACCGATATTCTGAATAACGGTTTCGGTTACGGTTCTAGAACCGTTATTTTTCGGTTCTAGAACCGATATAATAACGATTTATTTTTTTTTATTTTATTTTTTATTTAACGATTAAATTTGTTCGGTTCTATATCGGTTCCAAGGATTTTAGGGTATCTAATTGAGATCGCCAGTATTACGGTTGCAGATTATTCTATATGTATAAGCATAAACATACCTTTTACAAAATTATTATGAAAAACAAAACAAAAAGTAAAATAATTATGCATACCATTATCTTGTAATATGAAAAGTGTTCTTTAATATAAGTGGTTTTCTTGGTGTCGTAATATCGGTTCTTTTTGACTTTCGACTGATACGCGGCATAAACATTGTGTCGTTTGCAACGGTTTTCAACGGTCATTGAGACTTACTTTGTTTAGGAATATCAAATAAAAGTTTCGATTTCATGTTAGAAATATTTATTACATTTTGTATTATAATTAATGTACGAAATACTTGGTAGTGTTATAACAGAATTTCTTTACAATCAAATTTGGTGTTATATATATTACATTCTTTGATATATTCAACAAGAAATACATTTTACATACATTAAATAAACATACATTAAACATTTACATTTACATTCACATTTACATTTTTATATTTACACACTCATCAAATATTAATTTAAACAAAGAATGTCAGTAAAACAGCTCCTTTCTTTGACACCAAAGGCTTCTGTTCTGTTCTCTGTGACGATCAGACCAGGAATGATACTTTTCGTATCGTCTGAAGAAAACGGTCTCGCTTTGACTTGTATCATTCGGCGCGTCGACATTGTCGACAGCATCGCGAAGAAGTCAGTGGTCTCAACGGCCGGCCGTTGAAAACCGTCGCAAGCGATACAATGTTTATGGCGCGCATCAGTCGAAAGAAAAAAAGAATCGATATTACGACACCAAGAAAACCACTTATATTAAAGAACACTTTTCATGTTACAAGATAATGGTATGCATAATTATTTCAGTTTTTTTTTCATAATGATTTTGTAAAAGGTATGTTTACGCTTATATAGAATAATCTGCAACCGTAATACTGGCGATCTCAATTAGATACTCTAAAATCCTTGGAACCGATATAGAACCGAAATGTTTTCGGTTCTAGAACCGATATAATAACGATTCTAGAACCGTAACCGAAACCGATATAGTCAGAATATCGGTTCTTTATAACAGTTATTCAGAATATCGGTTCTTCATAACTGTTTCAAGAACCGAAACCGATATAATAACTGTTTTCAACCCCTGGATTAAACACACAAACAGTAGCTGCACTCACCAGAATAAAACTGGATTTGAAAAATAAAAATGTACACTCTTCTGATTATAAAGTTACCGATGATATGTTAAATTTATTTGACGACAGTATGTATAACGAAGAGAAAATACCGGAAGAGCTAGTAGGAATATTATTGCCGGATGAGACTATAGACAGCGATGCCGACAATAATTAGAACATTTATATGTAAATTTAACATAATTTCTGTATATTTCATGTATATTTTGTACATACTAAATACAAAAATGCGTTTTATCACTTTACACGTATAGTATTCCTTCAATTTATCATTATTAGTGCATAAATAGATAATATTTCCATTATTATTTTGTGTTTTCTTTTGCATGCCACCAATATTATGTATACTTCAATTCATTTTGTTAGAAACTGGGACGTAAAGGTCCTTATATTTTTGAATATTACCGCCACAATTCATCGCAGTGACGTCCGCCGCGAAAGCATATGACGTCACAGTTGCTTCGCGTTGGGGCCACTCGGCTGGCTTGGCGCTGGCGTCAGTTCACACACACATTACCACTACCCTCTGTCGGTGTTTCCCCCCTCCATTGTTGAGCTTAATTGCTCCGCACGCTGCCCATAACCACAAATTCAAAGGACTTGAAATCATCCTGTTACCACAAATCAAATCAATTCAATCGATATGCCATCAGCATATAACCATAAACCAGTATTACTTTTTAATTAAATATTATTACATTTTTTAACATAAGCGTTTTTAACATACACTTTGTGGCTTCGCTAGAGTTTTCTGAAATTATATTTTAAGGCTCATTACGATTCATTGAAATTTCCTCATGTTATTGCAATTTATGTTTAAAGAAATATTTAGCCTGATGAATAAAAACTAAGCAATTCCTTATTAGCAAAATCAATTGCTTAAAAAGCAATTTCTTAAACATAAAAGGAATTTCTTATTTTCATATGAATAAAAATCATAAGGAATTGCTGGTTTTGCTAGACCGTATGAGTAAATGGTAGCTTTGACTGGAGGTAACGTTCTCACTCTCTCTCTTCGGCTCACCTTTTTAAGTAATTCCTTGACACTTTAGGAATTTTTACAAGATAAAGCAAATGCTTGCGTTTTTATTGACATTAATTTAAGCAATTCCTAGTAAAATATTAAGAAAAGGCTTACAAAATTTGCTTACACTTTACTCATTAGACCCATTGTCTTTGGACGATGAGAAATATTTTGTTTATAATTTTAAGCTTGAATATTAATGATTGGATAAACAAACTGTAAATAGAAAAAATGTATGTTGTGACGAGCTTTACAACACTATATTTTTTAAAATATAAATTATCAACATTTAATTTTCCAAATAAAGATATAGAGACATGAAATGAATTACGAAATGAAGATACAAAGATTCATTAATTTAAATTTTTATTTCATTTATAGCGAATGTGTAATTACATGCCCCTCTTGCCCCGCCCCCCTCCACCTCAGTGGGACTTTGCCTGGCTCAGTTTCATTAAAAAACACATGAAATTATTTTGCCGTCTGGCTCGGCCTGCTCTAGTGCCTCGATCTGAAATGATTAATTGAGTGAATTTAATTATAATTGTTAAATTGATTAAACTACAATTTTTCAATATTATGTTATTTTATTAAGTATATTGAAAAGTCGAGGACGAAAAAGAATACATTTTTAATTTTTTGAAAAGTCGACGACGAAAAAGAATACCTAAATAAATCACAGAAATGACTTATTCATTTTTGTAAAAACACTTACATGTAGGCCACTGGCGGCCTCTACCTCGGGGTAGCTCAGGTGGGGGCCCCCCTGTCGGTGGGGGTCCCGCTACTCGCCCTTGTAGTGTTGCTGTTGGTAGCGGCGCCCCCGCCAGTGGAGGACCCGGCACTGGTAGTGGTGCTGCTGCTGGTGGCGGCGCCGCCGCCGGTGGAGGACCCGGCCCTCTAAGTGGTGCTGTAGGCTCCCGTGGGATTCGGGGTTTTTGAGCAGGCCTACTCTGCTCCAGGTTGCGACTCCACTTGTAGACGAATAAATTCCTCGCAATATAATAACGAGAAAGGTTTTTAATAACCATAACAAACAGGTACAAAAATGCTCTCTGAGCTATACGTATAAACGGTACGACACGTGATGCCAGAATGGCGTTCGGCGCCTTCTTCTCCACGCGTTAGTACTCGGGACCTCCGCGACGCTCGTAGCGCCAGTCCCTACATACTCCCCCCCGAGTGTGCATGGCGCGGTAATATTAATATATGAGTACGTGAGATCACTTGCTTGAAATTACATTGCACACGATATAATATCGCTTACATGCTAACCTGTGCATTATTGCACTTACATGCAAACGCTACGGGTGGCAACGTAATAACGCTGGTTCGCGTGTTCACTCAGGTGTTCAAAAAGGAATACAAATAGCTTGTGTCAAAGTAGTCCGATTTGCATGATATTTGGTATGATTTTCATCAGAAAAACATAAGGAATCCATTGGCGTCACTTCCCTTTCGATACGATGAAGAAAAGAATTTCTTAATACGCTGTAATCCCTCGACTGCGAGGGCTCGACCTCAATTCGCTACGTTCGACCCAGGATTCATACCTTTTTCCGGAAAAAGCCATAAAAATCGGGTGAGGGGCACTGCGAAGGTCTGTCCTCGCCACGGGGTACCAGGCCGCATCTTCTTGACGGGCGTTGCTCCAGAATTACCCTGTATCATTTGTGCAGTGTGTGACTCGACTACCCTCCGTGTAATCGGTCTGCGCGAAGTGGGGCTCAAGTTCGATCGTTATCAGTACTCCTGCCCGAGAGGAATACGATTTACTTTAATTACAGTACATGTGTGTTTTCTAATAAAGTGTTTCTATCGTCTCCTGAATTCAATAACTGGCATCCCGACATCTACACTCCTACAATCCACCCTCAATACTCCTCGCGGAGAGACACAGGAAGAAACGGGGTAGCCCGCTGTCGACGCGTGGTCCTCTCGAGTATAAACACGAGCTTCAATATCAAACCAAAAGCATGCGTTGACGTATTCCGTGCGAAAGAAGGTGTGCATTGGAGAGGAGGTATTGCTGTGAAGAGGGCCTCTTCAAGAGAGCAGCCGTTTGTGAGGGATGCAAATCCGATTGATTCTAATACAATCTGCTCCTTTTGGTTGAAATTTAGTCTAGCAACTTTCACACCTCCTAACATAACCAATCGAGCTTGCATCCCTCCCAAAGGAACCGGCCATCCGAGTGTAGAAGCAAGTGCGAAATAAAAGTAACGGTGCGCAGAAGCCGCTGACACCGCAGATGTACCTACCTAAGTAGCATTTCTGACGGAAAAGAATTGTCCAGCCTTTGGGTCTGGCGCCGACCTTTGGCAGGTAGGTATCTGTTTCAACAGGCAAGGCCCTCCGTGGCCCCTCCGTAGTGCCAGCAAGACCAACCCCGGTCCTTGCTATTTCAGTGGGTTTTCTTCAGTGAAAATCACTAAATTTGCAAGCGCAATATCTCAAAAACCAGTGGAAATCAAGTGTATACATTAATGCTTATTGAATTTGTCTTGGAACGCACTATCAACTCAGATGTTCAAAAAAATTAGTTCCATTTGAAAAACCGAACTTGACCATCGTATCTTTTAAAATAATAATCGAAAAGAAAATTCGTTCGGGCTAATAAATTGGCCCTCTCGAACCATGCAATTCCCTATTTTTTAAATATTTTTATCTCCAATAGTTTAGGAGATATCAAGCTGTCCAGTCTTAGGTGGGACACCCTGTATATATGTACCTTATATGTCGGTTTCGAAAATCCGTATTGTTCCACTGATTAGTCTGGTTTCCGTACATGTTGGAAGTACCATTCAAATGTCGGTTATACATTTTGAATAATGATAGATAGAGTCTACTGAACGGGTGCGATCACTAATTTTGCGGACACGAGCTCTACTGAATGGGCGCGGTTACTAATTGTGTGAACACGAACGTATGCAATGCAATTCCTCTCTGCTCCGCTTTTTATAGCAGCTCATGGGTATAAGATAGAGATGTACAGCACCATCCCCACCATCTACCCCTTCTCTTATTCCTCATATGTATCTGCTGTACACGTATTCAGATATTCTCTTAAACTGGCTAATGAATTTCTGATGCAGCGCCATAGCCGACCAATCACACATTTATATGTCGGTTGGACAGTCGTTGTTGAGAAACGATATCGATATGTAATATTTATACTTTTTACATTCACATTTATTCTAAACATTTTTTAAAGCATTCTGATTTTGCGTTGCAACATATCACGCGATCGTATGTAATTTGAACTCATCCGTAAGGATAATGCAGCTGTGTGAGATGACATCATTATTTTTCACTGATGTGGTTACCATGTAATACATGCGGAAACGTCGCACGTATGAATCATAGAAAGAATTATGCTGTATTGGCAGAAATTGCATCGAATGATGTGGGGCTGGATCATCGTTTATTGCATGCAATACATTTGAAGGGAGGGGGCATGCAGAAAGAGATAGACAGAGATAGCAAATAATTGCACCAGCTATAAAAGTATGCTGTAAACTGTACAAAGTCTCAAATCGTTGCAACGAGTTGCGTAGAAAAACATTTTTACAATCATGGAAAAATTCGTGGAAGTAGAGCGCCAATTGTTAGATCAATCTGTACGATTGATGTCTGAAGAAGAATACCTCGCGTGGGAAGAACGTTGCAATCAGTGTATCGAATTATTTGGAAGAATGTGGCCGAGTGAAACGCTCTCGATTATCGATCGGTGTTCGACAATCATTGGTTGCACGAATTGCGCATCTCGAAGGGTTTAAATCTTTGCTGCGCGGACGTTTAGTGCATGAAGGCGCAGGACACTCGAGCACGAGACTTTTATGGCGCGAAATAGACATTGCTTTCGATAGTCGCGTATTAACTGGTGCCGTACTAAATTCGAATTACATCGAGCCGCGTAACTTCCTCCAGGTTGCAGAGACCATCGTGCTGGAACATGTGCGAAGCGCTTTGAGGAAACATCAGAACCTCAAAGTGAACACGATGTTCAATGGCGAATTTGTGACTGGTGACAAACATGCTAGTAAAAGCATTAACACTCGAAACTATGAACTCTTCGGTACATCTGATCTGCATGAGTGGTACCAGCGATACGTTGTTGAACCCACCCTGGCATCGCTGGAAGAGTTCCAGGAACGTGATAGCGGATGGGCATTGGCGAGAATCCTCAACCTGACCGTCAATGTGAACAAATACAATCCATTGCGCGCGGGATGTCACTGCAAGTTGCCGCGAGAATTATTGCTAAAGAAAGCAACGATTAGCGTGCAATCTCCAGACAACGTCTGTTTCGCATGGGCAGTGGTCGCCGGTCTACATCCTGCTGAAAGACACGTTTACCGCTCAAGTTCATACCCTGACTATTCATCCGTACTAAATCTCCAGGGTATCGAGTTTCCGATGTCTCTGAAGCAAATTGGAAAATTTGAGAGACAGAATGATATCTCGGTGAATGTATAAAGCTTCATGACGGAGAAGAAAGGACCAACAGTCTTTCCGCTGCGCCTCACCAGTCAAAAGAGGATTCGGCACATCAACCTGCTCTACACGCCGAATCAAGAACATGGCGATGTAGGGCACTTTGTACTGATCAAAGACCTGTCTCGGCTAGTGAGCGCCCAGTTAAGCAAGAACAAGGCCAAGAAATTCATCTGTGATCGGTAGGTATAGAAACTTCTGAAATGTTGAAATAAATGTTGAAATATCCCCCCCATGATAAATGTTGACTTTGCAGATGCATGCATTACTTTGGATCTCCCGAGAAATTGGAGGTCCATGCAGCTGACTGTGGGAAGATGAACGACTGTGCCATCGTGCTGCCCAGCGAAGACAACAGTTTGCTCAGCTTCAGCAATTACTGCAGGAAGGAGCGACTTCCCTTCATGGTATATGCTGATCTGGAGTGTATCATTGAGAAAACGGAGGACTGTCGGAATGGTGAGGCGGATCGAAAATTATATACATACCAACACCACAAAGTACATAGCATTGCATATTATATGCATTGCTCGTACGATGCATCACTATCGATGTATCGATGTTGTCGCGACGAGGATTGTGTTTCATGGTTTGTCGAAGAACTAAGAAATTTGGCAGATTTTGCTAAGCCTATTCTAGCCAATAATACTCCAATGCTAGATTTAACTAATGAACAGTGGATGGCATTTCGCAATGCCACACATTGTCATATTTGCGAAGAACCATTCAAGGCTGATGATATACGAGTTCGCGATCATTGTCATCTAACTGGACAGTTTAGAGGCTCAGCACATTCGGAGTGCAATTTAACTTATAAAAATGCGTTTTACATCCCCATAGTTTTTCATAATTTATCCGGCTACGATTCACATTTTATTATTGAGAAAATAGCTACCGCTTTCGAAGGCAGCGTTGACGTATTGCCTATAACTAAAGAAAAATATATTTCATTCACAAAAAATGTTGAAGATATGGCTGAAGAATCAGACTCGCGAAATTGTATTAAATTGCGATTAATTGATTCGTACAAATTTCTCAATACCAGTCTCGACAAATTAGCATCTTTTCTTAGTGTGGATAAATTAAAAATTTGACGATCAAATTTTGAAACATTATCCAATGAGGATTTCAATTTATTAACGCGAAAGGGTGTATTTCCATATGAATATCTTGATTGCGCGAACAAGCTGCAGGATCCATGCTTACCGCCGCGCGAGTCATTCTACAGTTCGTTAACAGGTGAGTCTGTATCCGAGAGCGATTATGTACATGCCGAGACTGTCTGGCGGCGTTTCAACATTAGATCCTTGGGCGAATACAGTGACTTGTATTTGAAAACAGACGTCTTATTATTGGCAGATATTTTTGAAAATTTTCGCGAAAGTTGCATACACAGTTATGGATTAGATTCTGCACATTATTATACTTTACCTGGTTTCATGTGGGATGCTATGCTAAAACACACTAAAATTACATTCGAATTACTCACAGACGTTGATATGGTTATGTTTATTGAACGCGGTATACGTGGGGGTTTAAGTCAATGTTCTGGAAGATACGCACATGCAAATAACAAGTACATGCCATCTTACGACGCATCGGAACAGTCATCGTACTTGATGTACTTTGACGTAAACAATTTGTATGGATGGGCAATGTGCCAGCCCCTTCCATATGCCAAATTTCAATGGGTCGAAGATGCTGCAAATTTTGACGTGTCTAAAATCGGTGTCGATTCGCCCACGGGATACATTCTCGAGGTAGATCTGGAATATCCGCAACGTCTGCACGACGCTCATGCCGATCTACCGTTCTGCCCGACGCGTGCCAAACCACCTGGTAGCAGACAGGACAAATTACACGCGACGGTATATGACAAGCAGCGTTACATTATCCATTATCGCAACCTGCAGCAGTGCACGCGTCATGGTCTTCGTATTACAAAGATACACCGCGTGCTTCAATTCGCTCAATCCCCCTGGCTTCGCGATTACATCGAACTCAATACACGGTTTAGAACAAGCGCGACAAATGATTTTGAAAAAAATTTGTACAAATTGATGAATAATGCGGTATTTGGTAAAACTATGGAGAATGTGCGAAATCATGTAGATGTAAAACTTTTAACACATTGGGATGGCCGATATGGTGCGGAGGCAATGATTGCGAAACCGAATTTTCACAGCAGAAGTGTTTTTTCAGAAAATTTAATAGCTGTTAGTAGTAAGGCAAAGCGGGTTCTAGACCAGGTCCTCTGAGGGGAGCGTGGGGACGGTGAAGGAACTCATGGCGCGCGGGGGAGCGCGGTGGGGAGAACTTTGGGCGCGGGGCAACGGGGAGCGGGGAGATTGGCTGCGCACGCACCAGCCGCGGAGTGAGGAAAGCCGTAATTGTGGAGGGGATCAGTCACAACCGGACAGGCGTGGAGACCTCTCCAGACCTGGTCCTACGCTGCAAATTTTTCAGAGGGAGGGAATGACCTTAACCCCACCTCCGAAAATTTAAATTAATTCCATTTTCTCAGAAACAAAGCTTCTTACGAACAAATTGTATTCTTTTACTAATATAAAGAAAAACTAATAAATAATAGAAGAAAGAATATATAAAGTAGAAAATATATAAAAGAAATTAGAACGCAAGCGATGGCGAGAAGAGATCGAGGATGATGGGTAAATAAAATGGAGAGAATATATACGGTTAATGATAATGTATTTTGCAAGACATTCTTAAAATTTTTTTCGCAAGACATTCTTAAAATTTGCATACGCCTTAGTGCATTTTATTTTTGAAGTCGGTTTTCTTTTTTAATTTCTTATTAAGTATGAATAAAGTGTATTTCTAAGTAGTATAAATATATATAATATTATTATAATATGAATAAAGGTTTATTTTCCTTGCATAACGTATTTTATAAATAACCAGTCATACTGACTGGTCTAGTAGAATTAGATATTATATATATATGGTAGAAATATATATAGACACTCCGCGTCAAAATTAAGGGAACACTATAATTTCCCCAAAATTTTGGTCATTTTCAAATGGCTGTAACTCTGCCGCAAAATGGTCGCAAAAAATATTTAAAAAACGCATTTTGAAGCTTGAAGCTTCTAGTTATTGAATCAAGTACTCAATTTTTTTCTTCGTCCATTATGATACTGTTTTATCAAGATAAAGCGCAGGAAACGAAGTTTCAGAAATTTTTGCCTTGTTTGGACGTATGCACGGGGCAAAAAATTTTTTTTCAGATAAATCCAATGGAGGGCTCTTATAGAGCAAACATTTCTCTTTAATTTCGTTTTTTTTATTTTGTTGTATGATTTTTATTGACCGAGTTATTCGCTATCAAAGCGAAAAAGGAACTTTCTACTTTGGACGCCTATAACTTGCTAACGCATGATCGTAGAACATTGTTCATGAGTGTTTTGTAAAGCTAAGACAGTTTCCTTTCAGAACCTTTAGTTGCCAATTCAATGACATTTTTTTTAACCGTATTAAATTCATTTTAAAATGATCCCAAAAATTGCATATTCACCATTTTCTAGAAAACATGATGCCACTTCAAGAAAAATCATGGAATCATTCAAGTGTCCACGTTTTTTCTGAGGTGAAACTACCCCTTAAACACTGTGCAAAAGGCCGGACCGATCAGATTTTTTTTCCGTATGTCCTCGATGGTCAAACATGCGATACGGTCTGAAAAATTGAAGGATCACCTGTTTTACGTTATGTTTCTCTGTAAAACCCTTTCTTTTGTTCTCGCGGCTTTTGAACACTTGTTGCACGTTTTTTTTGTTATTTCAACGTCATTTTAGTAAAAAGAAAGGATTTCAAAAATTTACAAAAAATTATACCCAAACTCTTCGCAATGACGAAAACTGTACTTCAATAACTGGCATTAGCACCATCCAAAGCGCGCCACGAGTTGGCGCATGCGCGGTCGGATTTACACTTCATTGTATGTGCGTCAGCATGGAGAGATGAGACCCTGCGGTTCGTTACTCCCGCAGTATTTTCTGACTCCAAACTCACTCTCTGTTCGAGAATGAGACCGTGGTTCACGCTGGTGAAAGTGAGGTTAGGAATCGGCGGTGACAAGACGACACTGCAATTAATTGATTTAGCGAGTCGATTTATTAAAACTGAATGAGTAATTGCACAGAGTGAGCTGAGTGATTGAGCACTGGTGATGTTGATTTCGCTCGCACAGATAAACTGCGCGATGATGAGTTTTCTTGCACGTGCACAACGACGCGCAAGGTTATTCGCGGCGATCTTAAATCGATGAGCACGCGAGAGCGGAGATGAGTACAGTTGAGCGTGAGATGAGAACGTTAGTACTTTGATTACATGAGTGATTCGATGATAATTGCATGAGTATGCTGTGTAAAACACGCGACGCGTCCGTTCTGCACAACAGTTCGTACAAGAGAGTGTCATGGCTGGACTTCCGTCCGCAGGTCGCCTCGATTCCGTTGGAACGTCGAAGAGGCGCGCTGATTGGCTGATCGATCCACGCTGATTGGCGGATCGCGCTCGATCCGCGTCTCTGAGTGGTGGATCGATCGTTGATCTGCATTGCAATCATGCTGCCGCGAGGTGCTGCCATGAGCGTGAGTGTGGCGTTGAGATGAACTAAGTGAATCTCAAACACTCTCCGATGCGTGTGTGTATGAGAGCACGTGCGTGCGTTGTGTAGGTCTGTGTGTATTTGTGTGTGGTCTAATAATGTGTATTGCCCCCTCTCCGCATGAGGACTTCCCTCAATCGGTTGCGCATGTTAATGCAGTTGCGGATTTGCCTTTGGGGAATTCTCTGCCAAATTTGGCGGAGGGCGTCTGCTAATTGTCCCAAATTCGCCAGGTTCGAACCCGTCGATCATTCCCGTGGAGGCAAAATCGGGACTCGTCAGTAAAAAGGACATTTGCCCATTGTCGCTGGCCCCGTGCACGTAATGGCGAGCGTATGCCAAACGCTGTCGTTGATGTGTGCGAGTGAGCAACGGGACTCGCACTGGACGCCTTGAACGCAAGCCAACGTCCCTCAATCGACGTCTGATAGTACTATTGGAGATCGGACGTGGCGGATTATGTCTGCGGTTCATAAATTGTCCCGCAATAACGCGTGCAGTGACGATTGGCTCCCGAAGAGCATGTCGCGTAATCCTTCTATCCTCTCGAGAACTTGTCGCACGTCTGCGCCCTTGCCCTGTTCTGCGAGAGTACAGTCCATTCTCTCGAAATCGAGCATACAGACGGTTGACAACCGACGGACTAACACCAAAGGAATTGGCAACGTGTCGCTGGCTGTGGTCCTCCTCCAACAGAGTCACAAGCCGAGCGACTTCGAACTCAGTTAGGTGACGCCGGGGCATAACTCGATGCAAAAAAGGAAGTTCGCTAAAAGTCTAATTTAATGTCGCAAGTTGTAGCGTGAGTAGCTCCGACTTAGGTCCGACCGAGAGGCGTAGGTCCGACCGCGCATGCGCCAACTCGTGGCGCGCTTTGGATGGTGCTAATGCCAGTTATTGAAGTACAGTTTTCGTCATTGCGAAGAGTTTGGGTATAATTTTTTTGTAAATTTTTAAATCTTTTCTTTTTACTAAAATGACGTTGAACTAACAAAAAAAAACGTGCAACAAGTGTTCAAAAGCCGCGAGAACAAAAGAAAGGGTTTTACAGAGAAACATAACGTAAAACAGGTGATTCTTCAATTTTTCAGACCGTATCGCATGTTTGACCATCGAGGACATACGGAAAAAAAATCTGATCGGTCCGGCCTTTTGCACCGTGTTTAAGGGGTAGTTTCACCTCAGAAAAAACGTGGACACTTGAATGATTCCATGATTTTCCTTGAAGTGGCATCATGTTTTCTAGAAAATGGTAAATATGCAATTTTTGGGATCATTTTAAAATGAATTTAATACGGTTAAAAAAAATGTCATTGAATTGGCAACTAAAGGTTCTGAAAGGAAACTGTCTTAGCTTTACAAAACACTCATGAACAATGTTCTACGATCATGCGTTAGCAAGTTATAGGCGTACAAAGTAGAAAGTTCCTTTTTCGCTTTGATAGCGAATAACTCGGTCAATAAAAATCATACAACAAAATAAAAAAAACGAAATTAAAGAGAAATGTTTGCTCTATGAGAGCCCTCCATTGGAATTATCTGAAAAAAATTTGTTTGGCCCGTGCATACGTCCAAACTAGGCAAAAATTTCTGAAACTTCGTTTCCTGCGCTTTATCTTGATAAAACAGTATCATGATGGACGAAGAAAAAAAATTGAGTACTTGATTCCAAAACTAGAAGCTTCAAGCTTTAAAATGCGTTTTTTAAATATTTTTTGCGACCATTTTTCGCAGAGATACAGCCATTTGAAAATGACCAAAATTTTGGGGAAATTATAGTGTTCCCTTAATTTTGACGCGGAGTGTATATCCTTGATTTATATATATATATCCTTGATTTATTTTTCAGCCTCAGCGGCCTTGAAAAAGGAACTTGGTTTTACAATTTTTCCATTCATTCATCCACTCTGCCATTCCTTCCGTCTTACAAACTACACTCATCTTTCCTTTCTTTTAAACTTCCTTTCTATCTCTCTCATCCACCCTACTATGCTCTATATATATATATAAAAAGATCTATATAATCTATATATCGATCTATATATCTATATAAAGATGTTACAAGATCAAATATAAACATAAAAAATAAAAAACAAATTATTATTGGGGGGGGGGGGGGGGTGACGGTGATGGCGATGGTGGCGGTGTTAATAGCCTCCCAAGGGCCACTCGGGGGGTGGTGATGGGGGCGACGGTGGCGGTGTTAATAGCTCCCCCCAAGGGCCACTCTGGAGGTGGCGATGGGGTCGATGCTGGTGGCACCAACAGCTCCAACGGCGGTGAATGGGGCGACGCTGGCGGCGTCATTAGCCCCAAGGGCCAGTCTGGAGGCGGTGATGGGGGCGACGCTGGTGGCGACGATGACGATGACGATGAAATATCCATCACGTCGCCCTCGAACCGCCATGGGGGTGACGGCGGCGATGCAGGTTACAACGGCCTACCGACATCAATCCACGGCGGACTATTCAGCCGCCGTAGTGGTCCCAGCTGTCGGTACGGCACCCATGGCCGTTGCAACCGTGCAGCCATTCTCGGGCCGATCACCAGCCCTGATCGCCGCATTCGCATGCAGCGAGGTGCCTTCCCCTCCGCAAGAAGCCGCGACACTAATGCCGCCAAAATTCTTGGCACCATTGGTCGCTGGTTCTAGAACACATAAACATTATTAAACGTTTTGCAATAAAGATGCTTAATAAACGTTGACATAATAGTAGTACGCCAAATGCAATGCAAAGTGTTACATACCTGCGGAGACGAAGGCGAAGGCGGCAGCACAGGCGAATGCGACGATGGCGGCGAGGGCGAAGATGGCGAAAAGGGTGGTAAAAGACAACTGGTCTCACAGCATTGTTGAGCTTACGCATGTAAACTTTATATCTCGAAACCGAGAAGTGCGTAGCTTTGCAAAGAAGGATGTCTTTGTTCATCACCTTCATCATCTTCGCTGACCATTCCATTTTTTCTTCTCATACTTACCATTTGACTGAACTGATCTTCCCCTACTTCTTTGAACGTATCATTTCCCTTATTCTAGCATACGTAAGCGGTTGGGTTGGAGAGAGTGAAGAAAAGATTTGTATATGCATTAAAATTAATTATATTTTATTTATGCATATCTCTTTGGCGTTTAGACCACCAGTTGAATATTTTAAATACATTTTGCATGGCACAATGCTTTGCATGTCTATCGCATCGCAGAGTATTAACAACATATAGCTTATTTAGAGATTTGATATCTTCGTAGTCAATGTCCAGTGTCTCAATGGTCACGTCCGCTCTCGTATTTTCGTCGAGAAAATCCGCAAGCCAGTCCCGTTTCTGCAATCCTTTAACGTATATGATATGGGATGCACCATCTTCTTCTTCATCAATCGCCCCGGCAACAGCTTTCGTAATTAGCCGTTTGGCCATGCTGTATGGGACGTCTCCATCTTCCCACCGTAGTCCATGATGTTTTGCCATCAACCACCGAATGCTCGATTTGTCAGATTTCGTAAGAAGATATTGCGGCATCGAACTCCCAAAAATATAGTGCGAGAGAATTGTTCCCTTTCGTAGGACTGCCACTTCCTTCACGACAAATCTTCCATCAACGATGAACCCTTGCAGGTCAACAAATGTTGGTACAACCATAATCGGTACAATTTAGAGGTCCGTTCGCTTCAAAGACAGACAGGAGAATGCAATCTTTCTCGTAAAGCATCTCGATTTTCACGGTGAAATTTTGATATGATTTGACACAGCAGAGGGCAGACAAGTAGCGTACCAATTTAATTGATTTTGCGCACCACGTTTGTCAGCGGATTGTATTCAACCACCCGATCGTGCAGAATCAGACAGTAGGCTGTAGTATTTGCAGGCACATTCTCTTTACAGTCGAATTCTATGCAAACGTCCACAGTGCTATTCTTGATCGACTCATTTTGTCGCGAGCAATCAATCACCACGAGGGGACCAAATTGCAAAAATTGTGCTACGGTGAATAATGCCTCGTTGCAACTATGTCCATAATACGATTTACGGAAATCTGTATACATGTTAAACAAGATGGCGTGCCTATTATTGTCAAAGTCCAAGTTCATGTCATCGTACGGGTAAAATTCCGAATTGAGAAAAAGTTTTACGTTGGTCAATTTGCAGTGATCGAACCGAGTAACATCGTCGGTCATCACATTCTTTCGAGCAGTCTGTAGAGCAAAGATAATGTATCGCGGCTTCTCCAGCTGTGCAGCTGCCTTCACGGCCCAGGAATGCTTGGTTGTGCTCTGTAAAAGAGGATACTCGTACAGATCCCAGGAGCGAAAACTAATGCTCAGGTTTTGCCCACTTTCCAAAGCATGTAGCAACGATAGCTTATTAACATCATTCAGTGTCACATGAGGCATCCGCCATTGCACTTTAAGTAATTCAATTTCTGGTTCCAAAGTTGGCGATCCTATTAGAGAATTGTTATCGTTGCGCGACCGTATTAAAATCAATTCGTGACGCGCATAAATAACCATGCGTTTGTAGTCCTCACAATATCCCAGCAAATATTTGAGCGGGATGCAAAAATTGAAATGACTTTTCATTATTAGCTCATCATGTCGTTTCAAGCCCCAACCAGCATTCTCCATATTCTTGTCTTCGTCAGATGTCATCGATACATAGTTTTTAAGCGTGCTAGTTATTCCAACGTTTCTGTTACGATCAATCTCCATACCATTAAGCTCATATCGAATCTCATCAAATATGAACGCCATGCAATTATTTCCCAACATCACCGTTAATGCATCATTTGGCTTATTTATTGTTAATTTCCTCTCCACGTAGAGGAAACTTTCACATGGCAATGTGTATAAATCCTGCTGCTGTATGGGTATTCTTATCTCATCGCTGTATCCAAACGTCGTATTGACGTAAGGGTTGTATGTATGAGTCTCAAGCTTGACGATGCGATCATCAAACGTCGGCTTCCCTCCAATGCTTAGAATGTCTGCCATTTTTTCAACTTAAATGCGTACAATGAATCCCAATGATTTCAAAAATACAATGTTCGTAGCACTGAGCCTCTTCTTTTTAGCGTATTCAGAGCTGTTGTTGTTGTTGTTGTTGTTGTTGTTGTTGCAAACAATTTCGTTTGGAAGAAACGTGTTTCTGGAGTCGTTCAAAACAAGCATCTCATTCGTTCGCACCACATGTATTATCGACGTCGTCGTCGTACGTGCAGTCTGATGGTAATCTCTTCACCTCGAAAATCGAGCAACTGTCCGTCTTGATCCACAACGCGTATCGTTAGATCCGTAATGACTGATTGGGAACTGATTGGAAGGTAAATGATCTGTGCGGGCGTTTCCAATATCTTATATCCTGGCGGGATTCTCGGAGAAAATTCATGTATCGTATGTACGCGCTTCCCATTATTGTATGCGCCAGCGGTCACACTACATTCTATGCGAATAATGTTTACATTCATGATATTAATTGGATTGTCCGATTCGTGCCACTGTCCTGGTTCTAATACCCGATTCGTTGAGAATCCCAGTAGCGATCCAATGTTATTGGGCTTTGTAAAGTCTACAGCGAATCGACAGTACACCTCGCTTTTCATGGTGTTGTTGTTGGGACGCAACAATATAGGATACCCTTCATTGTCACCACCATCATTGTCGTTGTCGACACCACCGAGATTTTGAAGATATCGTTCGAGTAATTGCTGCTTCAAATACTTGGCAATAGCGTCTAGTTCGTAGGAGCCATGAGGAATCGTAATGTATTCATGGTCGGGGTCGACGCTGTTATTGATGTCATAGTTTACGATGAAGTAGAATTTATCATTGCTCGAGCCGATGTTCTGTATTGTATGATAAGTTTCGAAGGTTGTTAGACCAAGTTCGTAATCATCATCGCTCAAATCTATGGGCGGAAAGTAGTTCACCGCGAGGGTGCTACTCTTGCCAGTTAGAGTGAATGTTAACGATATATTCCGAGCTGTACGACTCGACTAGTACTGAATCATAGCGGTGGGAAGTCAATCCTTAAATTTGTTGCCGATCGTTTGTAGAAAGCGTAGACATAGTTGTCCACAATTGCTCTGATCATACTTCTGATAAGACGTTCGATTGTATTCGATTTTCGCAGCATCTTTATCCAGATATTGTACCAATTCCTTAGGCGGTCGGAGATTGCCAAAGCTGTCGAAATATATAGCTCGACACCCTCTCTTCGCATACGCCACCCAAAGAGTCCCCAGTCCTTCGACATTGTCCAAATTTACGATACCGCTCTCGTTTCGATGCACTCCTCCGACTGGTAGCGCGTTGCGCATAAAAACACCTCTAAAGAATGGAAAACGTTTTGCCAACTCATCCAATGGTGCATCAGTAGTTACGCCCACAGGCATTTTTATTGTCTTTTCGACGTATTTTTTTTTCGTTTCGATATTCCCTGTCCGCGCTTGTAGGGTGTGAGATAAAGTCCGCGACCTTCCATGGAGCGATTATGACGTTGCATTTCCTGTAGCTGACGTTGCGCCGCCTTATTATCGTTTACCGCCTTGGCGATCCCTGCCGCTCCGCCAGCCAACGAGCCGAGAACACCTAGCAGCGGGAGAAGTGGTAATATACCACCTCGTTTTGCTACTGGAAGAATCCGCTTTTGCGATGCTCTCTTTGGAGTCCTTTTGCGGGTTTTTGTTTTCATCCCCATCCCGATTTTCGTCTTGGCCTTCATAGCCGCCCAAACAGCGGCAGCAGCACCCCTTTCACCCAGAGTCGAGTCTCGCGCAACGATACGTTTTCGCGCTTTGTCAGCGAGTACGTTATCTGCCGCGTGCCTTTCGCCGAGATCGTTGCTACGGAATACGCAATATCGTGTTCGCGACACGCTGCGTCCAACGGATTGATGCCTTGATCACCTCTAGCCAATCGTTTTGCCAGATGAGTTTCTGGACCGCAAAACTGGTATCCTGGGATATGTAATTCGATAGGTAGCGCGTTTATCGCGCGATTTAACAAACCACAAACTTTCTTTACTCTCGTCAGCGACATTCGCTACAGTTTTTAATCAGGGGTGCTGGACCGATATGCGTTCGCTGCCAAGGGCGATTATAATGTTCCAGACACCGACGATGCTGCTGAATCTCAGAATCGGCTTTTATATACTCAGGGAGTCTATCCCACAACTGATCAATGTGTCCGCCAAACTCTCGGAGTAGAATAATCTTTGGTATATATTTCAACTGCTCAGAGGATAGGTCTCGAATATCGCAATTATCCGACAGGACCAGAAGCATTTTGTATACTGAGCTGTTTTGCTTCAGCGCGGACCTATAAATAGGGCGCGTCGCCGCTTCGACGTATCAAAATCATTTTTCACGGTTCATGGAGAGGATGGGATTCGTGCGACAACCTGTGGCGATACGCGTGACAAATTTTGACGATAAATCGCAAATGATGTCCCTGAAAAAAACCAGACGCAGACATGGTAGCATGCTACCAAACACTATCCGTTCCCTCATTTGCGGCCCATCAAATTGTGGAAAGACCAACGTGCTGGTGAGCTTGTTGGAAAGTCCACACGGCGTCCGCTTCGAGAACGTGCACGTGTATTCCAAGTCGTTGCATCAGCCGAAATATCAATATTTGGAGAATTTATTGACTCCGATTGTTGCGGATTACGTTAATAAAAGAAAAAATGTGTAGGTTCACACAATTGATTGTTCGTAGGTTTAACACAAAGAAACTTGTACTATTTAATAAAGCCACTTCACTATATACAACTATTTACATGCAGTTTGTGTTATATCAATATCTGACTTTTACGAAATCTGCACTAGCTCGCCACGCCAGCGATCTGGCTACTTGTTCGATATCGAGAAGAAGCCGGAACTCTCGTTTCCCGGAGTCCTGACGAGGATTCCGGGAAGTCACGTGGATCGGAGTGACGTAATCAGCAGCTGAGTGAGCTACCTGGTCGTAATTAGCTGGCGACACCCAGAGATGGCCCACTCAGCTCCTTTGTAAACAATAACCGATTCGGCTCGGCCCGCAGCCGAGAGCTAGTGGCACCATCGCTTCGCTCGGGACGCCGACGCCCCTTTCCCCTCACTCTGTCTTGAACACCGATAGATGAAATTGGCTACTTTACGTTTTCGAATAACAATGACGTCATCCCACCGAGCGAATCGCTTCCGAATTCCATTTTTATCTTTGATGACGTTGCATGCGACAAGCAAGATACGATAAGGGAATACGTTGCGATGGGGTGCCACTCGAACGTCGACTGCTTCTATCTCTGTCAGACTTATGCAAAGATTCCTAAACATCTTATACGCGACAATGCGAATCTGCTGATTCTGTTTAAGCAGGATGGTACCAACTTGAAACATGTGTACAGCGATCACGTAAACACCGACATGTCTTACGAAGATTTCTGCGCTTTGTGTCGTAATTGTTGGCAACAGGAGTATGGCTTCGTGGTAATAGACAAGGATAGCGCGATGTCCAATGGACGTTATAGAAAGGGATTTAACGAGTTTGCGGTACCGTGAGATGGTCAATTGTCATCAACACGTTGGTGAGAACGCAACGCCTACAGCACAAAGATGATCGATATCGATATTCTGGAGATTAAGGATCGCGAGAGAATAGCGAAGGAAATTGCAAAAACCAGTGAAGCCATTCGCAAGAAACATCAGGCTTTGAAGACTGGCAAGATGGAGGAAGATATCGCGTTGGAGAGATACTTTAAACCTATTGTCGAACCCTTAAAACATATTGTTGAAAATACCGCAGCGGCGGATGCTGACACGTCACCGCCGATGAGCACAGACGTCGAAGGGAATGAAACATTAACGCCTAAAACTAAAATCCATCCGAAAGGGAACACATCGCGCAGGGCAAAGAGGAAACCATACGTGTCATCGGAAAAATCGCTCGTAACTTCCACACCAATCCTATCGAAGCGAAAACGGCAGAATGCCGCATCAACCGATTCACCCGTTCCTTCGACACCAATAAATTCATTTCTCAATGTACAATCGCTCACAACCAATGATGAAGACGTTTTCGAAACTAGTCCTGATGTGTCGTTTGCAACATCTATTAGACAGCAACTCCAGACATCCGAGGGACAAGAAACGTTTCGCAACCATTTCGGTCCGCTGGGGCAAAAATACATGAGTGCAATCCTAAGTGGTGATAGGGATACAGCAATGGACTATGTGTACGGCGTATACTTTGGCAATAGTGGAACGATGCTTGGGGATAAGGCTTTCGATATAGACAAGGATGATAATATAATCATAGATGGTGTAAAATACGGAGGAACACCCGGTCTTTACGAGCTGATTTTCAAGAGAATTCCTGATGATGCTATATACACCGATGCCGATAAACAAAAATACAAAAGCATACTGCTGACGACGAATGCCTACAGACGCGGTCATAACGCTCAAAATCCCGTATTGAGCAATAAGGGATACAAGTATAAAAATATAATTGCACCACTACACCCCCGTGTATCAACCAGTAAGGCTGGGAAAGGTCTAACAACACCGCGAGCCATGGTGGTAAACGATAGCAAGATCGATTACGTGCACTGGGACGATCCCAACGAGCTGGTGGACCGATTTTGTTTGCTGGAAGCGTCGCGTCAGGCGGGTAACAACTCGCATGGCAACGAGATTCTATCGATTATCGAGGAACTCCGCGAGGCAGGCCTCATTATAGATTAAACCGCGCGTCGATGATTTGCACTGTATGCATCGAGATGTCGATCAACAAATTTGGGGTATCGCTCGAGAAGAGTGGAGCAGCTAGAATGGACTATTACAAATGGAACGGTGTGATTTGAAATTACATGCGAGATAACACTCTTTGCGTGGCTGGTGTAGACTTTGATGCAAAATCACGCAAGATACGACGCGTAGCGCAACCCACGGCTGACAGCGATGCCGTCAATAAACTATACATGGAAAAGAGCATTAAACTTTTGAGAGAGCAGCAGGAAGAATTAGAGAGGAAGCTGGTCGGGTTTCAGAGAGATATGATGGCGCTGCAAAACATCGTTCAAAAGATATCGCAGGTGTCGAATTCTATCCCACAGCAGCGCTGCGAAGGAGAATCATACGAGACGGTTGAACTTGTCCAGAATTTCCTCGGCACGATGGGTGGCACATAATGCACGTACACGATAATTATCACATCATTCGTGTCAAAGACACCTCTACGATTAAACATGCAGTCATTATCGAAATCCAAGAGTAAAGAAAACCATGGCTACAAGAAGCGACAACTCGTTGAGGAATTGCACGCTCCAGCCCGAAGACATTTCCCACGGAGGCGCGTCATAGTGCAGGGATACGATGATCTGTGGCAAGCTGACGTTGTAGAAATGCGCCCATACTCGCGATACAACCAGGATCACCACTATATACTCACCATCATCGATGTGTTGAGCAAGTATGCATGGGCGGTGCCGCTTAAGACTAAAAGTGGCGCTGAGGTGACTAAAGCGTTTGCAAAGATATTTAGAGATCGATATCCAAAAAATTTGCAAACCGATCAAGCAAAAGAATTTAAAACCCCTATGTGCAGAAACTCTTGAAGGAGTATGACATTAATCATTATTCGACGTACTCGGTGATGAAGGCCTTCGTCGTAGAACGTTTCAATCGAACTTTGAAGAACAATATGTGGAAACTGTTTACGCTCAATGGAACCTATAAATGGACCAATGCGCTATAGCGTCTACTTGCAGAGTATAACGCACGAAAACATAGAACCATCAGAATGCGTCCTTGCGATGTTACCCCAGCAATCGCCGATAAGCTGCTAGCCACCGTATACAGCAACATAAAGATCGCTGCTCCAGCCAAATTCAAATTGGGCGAGTTTGTGCGCGTGAGCAAATTTAAAACCATCTTCGATAAAGGCTATACACCGAATTGGACAACGGAGGTGTTCGAGATAGCCAAAGTACAGGCAACTAATCCCACGACGTATCTGCTCCTCGATTCCTGTGGAAAACCTGTTGCCGGAGGATTCTACGAATACGAGCTGCAACGCGTCACCGATCCTGATGTATATCTAGTGGAAAAAGTGTTGCGTAGGAATGGGGATAAGGTATACGTCAAGTGGTTAGGGTTTGATAAATCACACAATTCTTGGATAAATAAAAATAATGTATTGTAAATAAAATACACAGTTCAATAAATACAATGAAACATATACATGTGTGAACAATTTTATTTTTACATAATTCCACTATTTTATAATGATGTGCAATAATTTGGATATACAGAAAATAAATACATGGTTCAATACAATGATGCATATATTCATGTGCGAACGATTTTACATAATTCTACTATTTATAAGGATGAGTAATAATTTTGATTTACAGCGGTATTTTATAATGACCCCAGGGCAGAGTGTCAACCGAATCGGGTACGATATACCGCTTGTTATCATACGGGCTTAGAGCGATTTTGGATTCCGAAATGGTGTACACTTTATGCAATTTAGACCGTATGCATGATTGTCTGCGCACCATTTCGATCTCCCTATGCAAACACTGCGCGTAGTCGTCGAAAGTTATCGTTCTGGCTATGATGTTGGTCTTGACACCTTTCGCCTTTTTAGTATCTTTTTTACCATCTACGCGAAGTGCATACATTTTCGCTCTAAGACCTACGAATTCGGTCATTATCGTACCATTATTTTCATCCTTCATCAGCCCTGGAACCTTCTTATTAACATGTGGTATATTATATGTATTGCCAATAGGATAATCACTTGTGTCGAACCGATCGATATTGTGTTTCATGGTCTCATAGATATCTTCGCACCGAATGTGATAAATGAGACTGTCGGTGTCTGTATATAGAATTTTATAATTTTGACCATGCAGTGGAGACATATACTCGTGGTGAAATTCATACAAACAAATTTTAGATATGTCTAGAATGCACATACCCACATATATCGGTTTGTTGAATTTCACCTCGAGTTTCCGCAATTCAACAGCTATTAAATTTTCTGAAAAACCACTTCTGCTGTGAAAATTCGGTTTCGCAATCATTGCCTCCGCACCATATCGGCCATCCCAATGTGTTAAAAGTTTTACATCTACATGATTTCGCACATTCTCCATAGTTTTACCAAATACCGCATTATTTATCAATTTGTACAAATTTTTTTCAAAATCATTTGTCGCGCTTGTTCTAAACCGTGTATTGAGTTCGATGTAATCGCGGAGCCAGGGGGATTGAGCGAATTGAAGCACGCGGTGTATCTTTGTAATACGAAGACCATGACGCGTGCACTGCTGCAGGTTGCGATAATGGATAATGTAACGCTGCTTGTCATATACCGTCGCGTGTAATTTGTCCTGTCTGCTACCAGGTGGTTTGGCACGCGTCGGGCAGAACGGTAGATCGGCATGAGCGTCGTGCAGACGTTGCGGATATTCCAGATCTACCTCGAGAATGTATCCCGTGGGCGAATCGACACCGATTTTAGACACGTCAAAATTTGCAGCATCTTCGACCCATTGAAATTTGGCACATGGAAGGGGCTGGCACATTGCCCATCCATACAAATTGTTTACGTCAAAGTACATCAAGTACGATGACTGTTCCGATGCGTCGTAAGATGGCATGTACTTGTTATTTGCATGTGCGTATCTTCCAGAACATTGACTTAAACCCCCACGTATACCACGTTCAATAAACAACCATATCAACGTCTGTGAGCAATTCGAATGTAATTTTAGTGTGTTTTAGCATAGCATCCCACGTGAAACCAGGTAAAGTATAATAATGTGCAGAATCTAATCCATAACTCTTTATGCAACTTTCGCGAAAATTTTCAAAAATATCTGCCAATAATAAGACATCTGTTTTCAAATACAAGTCACTGTATTCGCCCAAGGATCTAATGTTGAAACGCCGCCAGACAGTCTCGGGATGTACATAATCGCTCTCGGATACAGACTCACCGGTTAACGAACTGTAGAATGACTCGCGCGGCGTTAAGCATGGATCCTGCAGCTTGTTCGCGCAATCAAGATATTCATATGGAAATACACCCTTTCGCGTTAATAAATTGAAATCCTCATTGGATAATGTTTCAAAATTTGATCGTCAAATTTTTAATTTATCCACACTAAGAAAAGATGCTAATTTGCTGCGATGTGTGAATTATGGTTAGCTGTAGAATGTATGTTACATATTCTCTGCGGGGGAAAAATGTCAGTTTGCCACATATTGGTTCGCTACATCGATGCGGTGAGGGAGCAATTTCTGCAGATGCCTACATATTGGTTTGGAAAAAATTTTCGGAGGTGGGGTTAAGGTCATTCCCTCCCTCTGAAAAATTTCCAGCGTAGGACCAGGTCTGGAGAGGTCTCCACGACTGTCCAGTTGTGACTGATCCCCTCCACAATTACGGCTTTCCCCACTCCGCGGCTGGTGCGTGCGCAGCCAATTTCTCCGCTCCCCGTTGCCCCGCGCCCAAAGTTCCCCCCACCGCGCTCCCCCGCGCGCCATGAGTTCCTTCACCGTCCCCACGCTCCCCTCAGAGGACCTGGTCTAGAACCCGCTTTGCCTTACTACTGCTGTTGAATTGCGGAAACTCGAGGTGAAATTCAACAAACCGATATATGTGGGTATGTGCATTCTAGACATATCTAAAATTTGTTTGTCTGAATTTCACCACGAGTATATGTCTCCACTGCATGGTCAAAATTGTAAAATTCTATATACAGACACCGACAGTCTCATTTATCACATTCGGTGCGAAGATATCTATGAGACCATGAAACACACTATCGATCGGTTCGACACAAGTGATTATCCTATTGGCAATACATATAATATACCACATGTTAATAAGAAGGTTCCAGGGCTGATGAAGGATGAAAATAATGGTACGATAATGACCGAATTCGTAGGTCTTAGAGCGAAAATGTATGCACTTCGCGTAGATGGTAAAAAAGATACTAAAAAGGCGAAAGGTGTCAAGACCAACATCATAGCCAGAACGATAACTTTCGACGACTACGCGCAGTGTTTACATAGGGAGATCGAAATGGTGCGCAGACAATCATGCATACGGTCTAAATTGCATAAAGTGTACACCATTTCGGAATCCAAAATCGCTCTAAGCCCGTATGATAACAGGCGGTATATCGTACCCGATTCGGTTGACACTCTGCCCTGGGGTCATTATAAAATACCGCTGTAAATCAAAATTATTACTCATCCTTATAAATAGTAGAATTATGTAAAATCGTTCGCACATGAATATATGCATCATTGTATTGAACCATGTATTTATTTTCTGTATATCCAAATTATTGCACATCATTATAAAATAGTGGAATTATGTAAAAATAAAATTGTTCACACATGTATATGTTTCATTGTATTTATTGAACTGTGTATTTTATTTACAATACATTATTTTTATTTATCCAAGAAGTGTGTGATTTATCAAACCCTAACCACTTGACGTATACCTTATCCCCATTCCTACGCAACACTTTTTCCACTAGATATACATCAGGATCGGTGACGCGTTGCAGCTCGTATTCGTAGAATCCTCCGGCAACAGGTTTTCCACAGGAATCGAGGAGCAGATACGTCGTGGGATTAGTTGCCTGTACTTTGGCTATCTCGAACACCTCCGTTGTCCAATTCGGTGTATAGCCATTATCGAAGATGGTTTTAAATTTGCTCACGCGCACAAACTCGCCCAATTTGAATCTCGCTGGAGCAGCGATCTTTATGTTGCTGTATACGGTGGCTAGCAGCTTATCGGCGATTGCTGGGGTAACATCGCAAGGACGCATTCTGATGGTTCTATGTTTTCGTGCGTTATACTCTGCAAGTAGACGCTATAGCGCATTGGTCCATTTATAGGTTCCATTGAGCGTAAACAGTTTCCACATATTGTTCTTCAAAGTTCGATTGAAACGTTCTACGACGAAGGCCTTCATCACCGAGTACGTCGAATAATGATTAATGTCATGCTTCTTCAAGAGTTTCTGCCTGAGACCAGAAATAACAGTTATTTTTTAAATTTTTTCGAAAAAAATCATTGGGAAAAAGTTAATTTTTATTTAAATGGAAGTCAGGCTTCATTAAATACTGCATACATTTTTCGAAAAATCAAGTGATTAAAAAATATTAAGATTTAAATGATTCTGGTTACTGATAACCATTATCGATGACGGATATCGATTTTGGTTACGAATAACCATTATCGATGACCAGAATTATTTTTGGTTAAGAATAACCATTATCGATGACCAGAATTTTTTTTTGGTTACGAATAACAGTTATCGTTGACGAGAATTTTTTTTGGTTACGGCGTAACCAATATATATTGAGAGATTTTTATTTTGGTTACGGCGTAACCAATATATTTTGCGGGAATTTTATTTTGGTTACGGCGTAATATCCTCCAAGTTATTGATTAAATCAAAAAATATGTCAAACAAAAGTTGTACATCCGGACAAGAAGCATCTTTTATGTTGTACTACTTTTTCTCGTGCGACAAACGGTTTTCGAAAAAAGTCCGAAAATCTAAACATACATATATTGCGGGAATTTTATTCTGGTTACGGCGTAACCAATATATTTTGCGGGAATTTTATTTTGGTTACGGCGTAATATCCTCCAAGTTCTTGATTAAATCAAAAAATATGTCAAACAAAACTTGTAGATCCGGATAAGGAGCATCTTTTATGTCATACTACTTTTTCTTGTTTCGACAAACGGTTTTCGAAAAAAGTCCGAAAATCTAAACATACATATATTGCGGGAATTTTATTCTGGTTACGGCGTAACCAATATATTTTGCGGGAATTTTATTTTGGTTACGGCGTAATATCCTCCAAGTTATTGATTAAATCAAAAAATATGTCAAACAAAAGTTGTAGATCCGGACAAGAAGCATCTTTTATGTTGTACTACTTTTTCTCGTGCGACAAACGGTTTTCGAAAAAAGTCCGAAAATCTAAACATACATATATTGCGAGAATTTTATTCTGGTTACGGCGTAACCAATATATATTGCGGGAATTTTATTTGGGTTACGGGGAATTTTATTTGGGTTGGTGCGTAATATTCTCCAAGTTATTGATTAAATCAAAAAATATGTCAAACAAAAGAAGAAAATAGCTCTAGATAGGCACGCGGGCATTGAAGGCGCGCTTTTCAAGTCAACTAAAATGATTTCATTCGGATTTGATAGAAAAATGGATTAACTATAAATCTTCAGCGTGTGAGAAATAATATAAATGTTCTTTGGGTAGATGCAGACAGATTATGATATTCAATATAACAAGCTTACAAGCTTTTTCTATCAAATCCGAATGAAATCATTTTAGTTGATTTGAAAAGCGCGCCTTCAATGCCCGCGTGCGTCCGTTTGATTGGCTGACGTTTGCGGCTCGTCAGCCAATGCCTAACAATGTATCTACGATTATTTCAGTTTGAATAAATAACTGGAATGACAATGAGCTGTTGCTCTCAAGGCATTTAAGAATACATTGAAACGATAATACATTATTAAGGTATTATTAGTTTATTAGTTTAATTTTACTTTATCATTGCTATTAGTTTAATTTAAACTTTGTGTCCTTGTTAGCATTATGGGTCGAAAGAGAAATATCTTCGTACGCGAATTTTTTCGTTTTGATAACGACAAAAATGAGAGTACATGCAAAACATGTAAACAGAAATTTGAAGGCTCGCATCTCACAAATTTGAAAAGGCATATGGTTAAGCACCATTTAGATGTATATATAGAAGAAAGGGAGAAATTTGACGAAGAGCCGAAAGAAGAAAATATTCGCGACAAGAAAAAATCATTTTCTATTAAACTGTCCGCAGAAGAAGTGACAAATGCCTGCGTTGATTTTGTTACCAAAGATTCCCAACCATTCTCATTATTTGATTCCAAGGCATTTAAACTTCTTACGGAACAAATATTCGTAGGTTTAAATATGCCAGTGATAAATTCTAATAATATAATGGATTATGTCAGTCAAAAATATGACTTTTGGCAAAACGAAATCAAAAGATTGTGTAAGGGACGATTGATTTCGTTAAAAATCGATACGGCGACGCGTCATGATCGAGCCATACTTGGAATTAACATTCAATTAATCCATGACAACGAAATTAAAATATACACGTTGGCGATGAAAGAGCTGCACGAAAAACATACAGCCGAAAACTTAAAACACGTGATCGAAAATGTTTTAAAAGAATTTGATATTAAAAGGAATCAAATCTACACGATCACGACAGATAACGGGCGGAATATGGTGAAAGCGGTAGAGCTATTTTCTTCTGAGAATTTAATTGAAACGGAAAAAGACGAACAGTTTTTAAACGTGGAAACATTGGCAGAAAGGTTTTGTTCTGAACAAAACACAATATCAGTGAAGTATGCGGCACATACACTGCAACTGGCAATAAAAGATTTCTTCACCGGATATAAGATTGCAGTTTTAGATCATGCTCGAGATGTAGTAAAAACATTAAGAACTCCTACATTTAGGTATATTATTGTAGCTTCTTCTACTATTGCGCTCGGTACTCTAAGTTATTTATTATATATTCTTTTTTCAGATACTTGTTAGAACATTTAGGTTTAAAAAAACCGCGGATGGATGTTCCGACACGTTGGAATTCAACATTCGATATGTTACACCGACTCTTGGAACATAAAGAGTTTTGCAATGACAATTTGAAACCTCCGGTAGCTTTGTCGAAAGAGGAGTGGATCACCATAGAAGATCTGGTAAAAGTACTCACTCCAGTGAATGAAGCTACATTAAAACTTCAAAAAAGCCAGCTATTTTTTGGAGATTTTTATAAAGAATGGCTGAATTTGAAATTGAAGTTAAAAACTGTCACTTCAAATGCAGCTGGTTTGATTCTGTCCAAGATAGAAGCCAGGGAATCGCAGCTGTTACAAAATGACGCGATTAATGCCGCGATTTTTTTAGATCCTCGGCTTAAACGCCTATTGCCAACGGACCAGAAGGCAAAGTCGAAAAAACATTTAAAAATAATCGCGCAACAAATGCTTTCGTTGAAACAGGTACCTATTATGTATACCATATCTGTCATTTAATTCTTGAAATAGGTAATGTAATTTTCTTCTTAATTTATTCAATCCTTAGAGTGATAGGGCAATTGCCAAAATAGCGGAGGCCTCTTGCACAGAAACTGTTGTTGTACCAAGTACAAGCGGCACTTCTCTATCGTTATTACAAACAGCTATTAATGAGATGGAAGTTGATTCGTCGTCCGAGGACGAAACAGATACTACAACTTCCACGGACCTTACAAAAATGTATATTGAAATTGATAGCTATAAGGAGAAGCGTATTGATATAGACATGGACATCATGGCATATTGGCAGGAAAAAAAATATATAATGCCGTATGTTTCAAAACTGGCAACAATTTGCCATGCTGTTCCGGCTACACAAATTAGCGTTGAAACAGCCTTCTCAGCTTTGAAATTGATGTTGGACGATCGGCGGTGCAATTTAACAGAAGAGATGTCACGTCCCGGGTGGAGGTCTTTAGGGATATGACATTGTGGGGTTGTAGGAGAGTGGTTTGATACAAAGACGAGCTTCGTAGCACTAGTAGAGATGGGAAATCAGGCGCGAATGCGAGATTCGTAGCCCGTGGGTTTTGATAGGAATCAGGCGCGAATACGAGATTCGTTGCCCGTGGGTTTTATTGGAGATCAGGCGCGAATGCGAGATTCGTTGCCCGTGGATTTTGATGGGAATCAGGCGCGAATACGAGATTCGTAGCCCGTGGGGTTTTATTGGAGATCAGGCGCGAATGCGAGATTCGTTGCCCGTGGGTTTCGATGGGAATCAGGTGCAAATACGAGATTCGTAGCCCGGGGTTCAATGGAGGCAGGCGCGAATACGGGATTCGTAGCCCTGACAGCCAGGGAAGGTTTAGTTATAATCGCACACCAAGGAAACACCCGTTAGCACTGGTCGTATTTAACTTAGTAATTGGATTTACCGCTGCATTAATATAAGAAACAGTCTGTAACGTTTCTTAGGTATATTCGTTGCCGTATGGTCGTACACGGCCTATGTGAAAGTACGCTTCGTAAACACTGTAAGAACTCTCACGTTCGCGAACCGAAATCAGCTGTTGCAATAGCTTGGTTTGCCCGAAGGATAGAAGCAATAATTCGAAGCGTTATTTAAAGATAAGAGAACGGTTTATTATAAAGCACTGGTTAGTTTATATAATAATGCGTTAGACGATAAGCATTTGCACATAACGATTACATAAATGGTGAGTAATAGCAATATATGTATGGACATGAAATACATGAGAATAAGCCAATAATAGAATATGAAATGCAATAAGCGTAGATACAAGAGAATAAAGAAAAGCAGTAAGCGTTATTAATACGATATAATATGAAAAGCAATAAGCGTTATTAACACGATATAATATGAAAAAGCAATAAGCGTTATTAATACGATATAATATGAAAAGCAATAAACAACAATAATACAAAAGATATAAATGGTGATGATATGCAGAATATTGGTAGTTAATAATGGTTGCTTACGGTAGTTGCCGTAGTACACTGATTTTACTTATTATAACACTGTGAATATAAACGAGGTACTTCTGGAGATTTCCGTAGAAGAACTACCGTAGAAGAGGGCTACGGCCTCTCGGGCCCTTGTATTTATATGTTTCGTTGGAATGTCGGGTATGAGGGGTATGCGCGGTATGCACCGTGACTCATGCACGAAATATGCGTTACATAAATAGAACATATTGGTGACTCATGCGCGAAATATGCGTCGCAATATGACTTCCGGGGTTTTTGTATGGGGCGTTTGAAAAGGCGATACTCAACCCATTGGATTGATTTTGGGTGGTTTGATTGGAAAGGGGTAAGAGGGGCTTGTATTTGGAGGGTCATAGGTAGCGGTGAGACGTGGTCTCGATTTAAGAGGGTTTTTGGGACGAGGGACTCGTTTAGATTTAAATACGAGGGAGGAATTCATGCCTCATAGGGCGAAGAGGGGAAGGGGTTTTCGTCGTTGACCATTTCGAGATGGGGACCGCTAAGGTACATCGCCTAGATGGTCAGTGGTTGGGGAAAAGGGGTAAGAGTTGAGGTTTAGGGACTTTTGGGGGAGTTATGGAGTATTTGTGGGGAAGACTTTAATTTATACCGCGCGAAAAATAGTGGGACGACGACAAACTGTTTTCGAAAAAAGTCTGAAAATCTAAACATACATACAGGGTGTCCCAAAAATGTCGGAGTTCCTTGAAAGGGGTGACTCAGGGGGTGATTTAAAACAACTTTTTCCTTAGCGAAAATATTGTCCGAAGTTTCGTTTAGGAGATATTAACAAAAACCCCCGACCAATCAGAGCGCACGCCTTCCGCCCGAGCTCCCGCGGTAGCGTTGGCTACGCGGTAGGCGGCTGCGCTTGTACTACGAACGTACGAACAAGCAAATCCGCATGCATCGAAGTAAACCGCGTTACACAGACTTTTTTTAAACAGAATCTTAAATAATAATTGTTTGAGGTGAGAGGACAAGAAATACATAAACTTCATTTTCAAATAAGGCATAAACTTAATGGTAATGTAACAGAAAATGTACGACAAGTGATCGTAATTCGTTATTGAGGTAAAAATCCGTAGATTAATAACGGCCAACATAACTAAAGTTAAAAAATAATATCAGGTGTATGAATAAATTGTTTCCGACTTGATTTACATAATCAGTACAAAGCTACCGAATTTCTATCGCGGTGATGTTAGTAAGCTGCCAGAAAAATGGCGAAAGGTAATTAACAGTAATGGAAATTGTTTCGATGATTGAAATGTTTTCATATTTTTTAAATCAAACTGTTACTGTACCTACCCTAAAATCGAACAGAATTTGTTTCTACACCTAATAATCACCAATAAATTAAATAAAACTCACCCTTTCGGACATTCCTTTCCTTTCTTTTCGGAAAGCTGTGTCACTAAGTAGGTCACTGTACCGATCCTGGTCATCGGTGGACGAAAAGTTTTATGGTAGGGTAGCGCCCGGTGCTCAGCTGATCGCAGGTATACGACACCACCCGAAGGTAAGGGTCGTAACGTCAAGTGCGTCCGGGTTAATGTACCAAATATTCACTTCACTGCACGGCCACTAACACTGATCACTTAATTTATTTTTCATGGAACGTGTTGTTCCTGCGTTATAAAAATTCTCTATGCACACCTCAGCACGTACGATCAGCTGTCTTTGGACGGCCTGCAAAGTTCGTGGTATTATGTTCGTCACCGCAGCGTGAATTCGCTGTTACGTATGTGGAATTTTCCCATACACCGCTCTCAACCACTTTTCGAGCTCGCGTCTGCGAAGGGAAAACGCCCTAAAATCCTTTTGTTTATCATACACCACTAAGGGGCTCTTGATCTTGACCATCTGGATCGCGACCATGGGAACGGGAGTGACACGACGACGACCCCGAAGGATTTCCTTATATGGAAATTCCTAACGAATCCCCACTCATTTTTGGACTATATAAACCCTTCAGTTTCAACCCTCTTCGGTTCAAAGCAGTACAATCACGCGTAGAGTAACGTCGTGTCACGCTCGTACAGAGTTGGTTAAATCGAGTACGATCGAGCTAAAGTCTCCGTCAGAATCAAAGTTAACCTCATAGAATCCGCGAGTTCGGTTCATATTCTATTCGGCACTTTGAAATAGCCACTCGTACGCCCCGCATCGCCAGTGCGTCAACACCGTGCCAATTAGTGGTAATTTATACACTTTTACTACACTATTTAATCGCGACACTTACATTTGTATAATAATTAGTTATTGAATACACGAATGGTGTTCGCTCTAAATCGAGTAGATTCGTTGAAACCCATCTTTTACCCAGCGATCCTTATAATATTAGTAGCACTCACCCACTGATACAGCTTTACCGCTCGAGTTGTATCAAACATAAATTAAGAGTTACGAGGCATTACTAACATTTCCCGCGACTCCCTGATCTAGCATCAGGTTCGTTCGCAACCTTTCATCCAAAACAAGGAATCTTTACCAACCTAGTGGCTCCCCGATTTCGCATCGGGTTCGTCCACGTTTAACCCTCCTACGGCTCCCTGATTTCGCATCAGGTTCGTCCGTGTCCTACAGCTCCCTGATTTCGCATCAGGTTCGTCTGTAAGTCTACCAACCTCCAAACAGCTCCCTGGTTTCGCACCAGGTTCGTCTGTGAATAATCCAACCTCCTAACAGCTCCTCGACTTCGCGTCGAGTTCGTCTGTGAACATCATCCTAGTGACACCCCGATTTCGCATCGGGTTCGTTCACGACGAATCACCCTCCTGCGGCTCCCTGATTTCGCATCAGGTTCGTCCGCGAGTGACTCCATCCCTAGAGGCTCCCTGATTTAGCATCAGGTTTGTCCTCGCTTCCGATAATCCTAGCGGCTCCCTGATTTCGCATCAGGTTCGTCCGCACTCTAACTAACAAACTCATAAACCGTATTCCTTGGGAAATACCCTTCTCGCCGGCCACTGCGTTGCCGCAGCCCCGGCTCGTAACATCGCACAACGATGTTCAGAATAATTTTGACGCCAAACGCCGAATCGTACCCTAGCTTGGGGTTTGGATATGCGGGTATTCCCGTGAAAACGCTCGCACAGTAGCACTTGCGTCCCCGTTGTTCCGGGCGTACACCCAGAACATCCCGTAATAGGTATTATTGGGCCGTGAACATTTCTGCGACGTGGTTGCTAGCTGACTGACAGGATTTTTCCCAAGCAACTTCCTCTACCCCCAAGTAGCTTCTCTCGTTCCATTATGAGTTAACTCCCACCAGGACAAGAGGCTTTAGGTAAAAAGAAGCCAGCACATTTTCGAAACACACGTGCTTCGCAGAAGTGCAACGAACGAACCGCCGTACACTTTCACAAAAGCCCGCGCTCCGTCCTTTTACTGCCAATGTACCCATTGCTTCGAGGTAGGCAGCAGACAACACGTGTTTCGGTTCGAAAGGGTCCGAAGAGAAGAGAAACAGAAAGTCTTCGAGTTGCTATAAAGAAGAAAATGCATACCATTCCTGTTTCCCCTTTCGGATATCCTGATTTCACGTCTGCTACGAGGCGGAACCAATTAAGTCATAAATTATCCAAAACTGTAGGCAAACGTTCTCTACTGCCGACTAGCGGGACAATACGGTCATAAACCGCGACCCTGGCGAAATGGTGTGGCCGATCAGCCTGATTAATTTTGGGGAAGCAGAATTTAAAAAGTATTATCCAACATCAATACGCCTCGCGGAGAGACACAGGAAGAAAAGGGGTAGTCCGCTGACAGGGCGTGGTCCCGCTTACGTCGTCCTGTCCGCTGACAGCGCGTGATCCCGCCTGCGTCGTGCTTCCTTCAAATTAAAGACAGATCCCTTATCTCTCGAGCATAAACACGTGCTCGATTTTCAAAACAAAAGCACGCGTTGACGTATTCCGTACATGAACCGTACTTGAACCGAAACACGTGGTGTCTGCTGCCTACCTCGAAGCAATGGGTACATTGGCAGTAAAAGGACGGAGCGCGGGCTTTTGTGAAAGTGTACGGCGGTTCGTTCGTTGCACTTCTGCGAAGCACGTGTGTTTCGTAAATGTGCTGGCTTCTTTTTACCTAAAGCCTCTTGTCCTGGTGGGAGTTAACTCATAATGGAACGAGAGAAGCTACTTGGGGGTAGAGGAAATTGCTTGGGAAAAATCCCGTCAGTCAGCTAGCAACCACGTCGCAGAAATGTTCACGGCCCAATAATACCTATTACGTGATGTTCTGGGTGTACGCCCGGAACAACGGGGACGCAAGTGCTACTGTGCGAGCGTTTTCACGGGAATACCCGCATATCCAAACCCCAAGCTAGGGTACGATTCGGCGTTTGGCGTCAAAATTATTCTGAACATCGTTGTGCGAATTCACGCTGCGGTGACGAACATAATACCACAAACGTTGCAGGCCGTCCAAAGACAGCTGATCGTACGTGCTGAGGTGTGCAAAGACAATTTTTATAACGCAGGAACAACCCGTTCCATGAAAAATAAATTAAGTGATCAGTGTTAGTGGTCGTGCAGTGAAGTGAATATTCGGTACATTAACCCGGACGCACTTGACGTTACGACCCTTACCTTCGGGTGGTGTCGTATACCTGCGATCAGCTGAGCACCGGGCGCTACCCACCATAAAACTTTTCGTCCACCGATGACCAGGATCGGTACAGTGACCTACTTAGTGACACAGCTTTCCGAATAGAAAGGAAAGGAATGTCCGAAAGGGTGAGTTTTATTTAATTTATTGGTGATTATTAGGTGTAGAAATAAATTCTGTTCGATTTTATGGTAGGTACAATAACAGTTTGATTTAAAAAATATGGAAACATTTCAATCATCGAAACAATTTCCATTACTGTTAATTACCTTTCGCCATTTTTCTGGCAGCTTACGAATATCACCGCGATAGAAATTCCGTAGCTTTGTACTGATTATGTAAATCCAGTCGGAAACAATTTATTCATACACCTGATATTATTTTTTAACTTTTGTTATGTTGGCCGTTATTAATCGACGGATTTTTACCTCAATAACGAATTACGATCACTTGTCGTACATTTTCTGTTACATTACCATTAAGTTTATGCCTTATTTGAAAATGAAATTTATGTATTTCTTGTCCTCTCACCTCAAACAATTATTATTAAAGATTCTGTTTAAAAAAAGTCTGTGTAACGCGGTTTACTTCGATGCATGCAGACTTGCTTGTTCGTACGTTCGTAGTACAAGCGCAGCCGCCTACCGCGTAGCCAACGCTACCGCGGGAGCTCGGGCGGAAGGCGCGCGGTCTGATTGGTCGGGGGTTTTTGTTAATATCTCCTAAACGAAACTTCGGACAATATTTTCGCTAAGGAAAAAGTTGTTTCAAATCACCCCCTGAGTCACCCCTTTCAAGGAACTCCGACATTTTTGGGACACCCTGTATGTAAAGTTTCAAAGTGATTGGACAACGCAATTGAGTTGAAGTTTTGAAATAATAGTGATTTCTCAATATTTTTGCATTTTTACGAAAAGTTGTTTATCTAGCACAAATTCGCTACACAGTATCGGATTCTGTACACATTCCTGAAGAAGAAACCATCCACGAAAAATGTCAGAACGGTTTATAACTCGAACTGTTCGAGAAAATATCCATCGGCAACGCGTGCACGGTGTTTTGCCGCCTGTTGACCATGGCTCGGCTGCCGCGACTCGTCAGGGCCGTGGCGACGCGCAATTGACACGGTGCCCAGAGTAGGGTAGTCTTTAGCTATAGGAATCAAACATTTTTTTGAGTTTTTTTTATCATCGGCTATGTTAGAAGTATCAATGAATATTTTTTAATGAAAGTACAATTTCTTACATGTAGAAAGAATATAAAGCGGGTTCAGAAATTGTACAGAATTTGGAAATTGTGAATGACACTGCGGAGCGAGGCGTAAAATTGATGTCAGACTACAATGACATATTAACTACAAATGAATACAACATACAATACATTTTACAAATTTTAGAAGAATATTGACAATTCTACCCCAATATAAAGAAATCTGGCTTGATAAAAGACTACTAACACATATGCACTATTTTAATTTTATTTATACAAATAAGTTAAATTGTAATAATATTTTGTTTTATATAAACACTTACATAATTATAAAAAATGAGCGAATAATACAATTTTAGTAAATAAAAAATATTGTAAATTGTGACATCCGCATTCCGCACCTGCGTAGAGCAGCTTACACGCTCTATTATATTTTATAATTGTAATAGATAAAAATCAATGATTTCGTCTATATTTTTGGAAGTAATATACAAATTGTTACTATTATTCATATAAGAAATTGTACTTTTATTAAAAAATATTCACTGATACTTCGAAAGTAGCAGAAGACTAAAAAGTCTCAAAAAATTGTTGACTCCTATAGCTAACGACCACTCTACGGGGCACCGTGTCGATTGTGCGTAGCCACGATCCTGGCAAGTCACGCCAGGCGAGCAATGGCCGCTATTGCCGCCAACCGGCAAAACACCGTGCACGCGGTCCCACTGGATATTTTTTCAAATAGTCCGAGTTAAAAACCGTTCCGACATTTCTCGTGTATGGTTTCTTCTTCAGAAATGTCTACAGAATCCGATACTGTGTAGCGAATTCGTGCTAGATAAACAACTTTTCGTAAAAATGCAAAAGTATGGCGTAGAAATCATGCAAATTGGCCCTTTTTTAAACTTTGACGGCCGTTTATAACCATATAAAACCATCAAATTTAATAACTGTGTGACGAAACGTCTCGCGGCATGGAGGCGATCCGTACGAGTACCACCGGCGCCGCCAGGGCGCGGAGTTTCGCGCTGCTAAAATTAGTTCAGGCAGGCCTATAAGCCCGGCGGCGACCGGGGAGGGGACCGTTCCTGGAGGAGGCAAAGTAGCCTCCCCACTTAGCGCCGTCACGCGACCGGGAGTTGACCGGGCGTAGCGTAACTAAGACCAAGGAACTATATCCGATCGAGGGCGAAGAGCGGCTGGGCTTTTGATCAGGCTCCACCGCACGAGATCATCTCCCGACGCGCTATCGAGTGGAGACGGCTGGGTGTTTGACCAGGCCTCCACCGAGAAGCGAAACCTTTCCACCGACCAACCTCGTGGCGCGGCTGGGCTCTGACCAGGCTCCACGAGTGTTGCGGTTCCACCGATCAACCTCGTGGCGCGGCTGGGCTCTGACCAGGCTCCACGAGTGTTGCTCCTCCACCGATTCCTCTCCGCCGGCCAGTATCGTGGAGCGACTGGGTTTTGACCAGGCTCCGCGAATATCACGCCTCTACCGAACTCTCTCCATCGACCAACCTCGTGGCGTGGCTGGGCTGTGACCAGGCTCCACGAGCGTTGGCGCCTCCACCGACTCCTTCCCACCGACCAACCTCGTAGGGTGGCTGGGCTCTGACCGGGCTCCACGAGTGTTCCTCTCCACCGACCGATATCGCTGGGCGACTGGGTGGTGACCAGGCCCCGCGAATATCACAACCTCCACCGACCGACCTCGTGGCGCGACTGGGCTTTGACCGGGCTCCACGAGTGTTACAACTCCACCGATTTCCCTCCGCCGGTACCATGGCGCGGCTGGGCTTTGACCAGGCGCCACGATCTCTACCATCCCTGGCCGCCGAGACAAGAGCCGGCAGAATTCCGATCCGGCCTCGTCCGACGCCGATCACCGAAATCACCGACAAGGAGCGCCTGGACTTCGCCCAGGCCTCCCCCCCGCTCGCCGCAGTCCCGCGACCCACGAATCGAGCGGCCCCCCACTACTGAGCGAGCGAGCACGGAGCTGTGGAGGGCGACCAAACAAGCGGCCCGCTCCCCGCGACTCCCGCACGACCCAACGAACGCCAGGACGAACCAATGTACATACATAGCCGAACGCTGGTGTGTGCGACAACGCACGCACAGCCGCCCGAATAAAGACGACTGTTAGCTCACCAGCGCGTCATTTCTCATCCTGGCCCCTTCCCTCTCCCGACACGGAAACACAGGCGAAACCCCGTCCGGCGACGGACCGCACGAAGGCCCGTCACAACTGTATACACCGATATATTCAGGAAACTCTCATCTATCTTTTGAGACTAAATTGAACTTTCTAGCATTCTTGGTTTTCACGTAATACCTCATTCTTGCCCAAAATCGTGTGCTTTTTACAAAAACTCAAATTTTTAAAAACTGAGTGTTGGACAGTGTAGTTAAGACCCCCGATTGCCTATTCTGGCTTATACGCTGCGTTGTATACTACTTTTAAAAGATAAAACTCAAAGATTTCGTCAATATTTTTCGAAGTAATATTTACATATTATTATTATACATCTAATGGCGATACTCCCGAAAACCGGTCAAACCCGATTGGGCTGAAATTTTGAAAATAGCTTCATTTTGCATAAAAATAACGTTTGCGAGAAGGATTTTTGGCGACTCGAATTTTTTTTTTACTATTTCAATGTCGTTCCCTACCTTACCGACAGAGCGGAGAATCGGATACCACAGTTATTCAATGCATTCTCTTTATTATTCTCCTGTATATAGATATTTAATGTCATTCAATAATTTTTCGAATGGATTTTTGCCTGACTTCTTCACTTTGTACCGCCATAAATATTCTCACATGTGATCAATTATGGTGTCATCCTTAATTCCGCCCCTACCCAAACGAGCCCGCAAAGCCCGCCACGATGCTTCAATGGTTTGTGTATACGCTCCGTTGTCTGGATTCACAAAATTTGTGGAGTGATTCACCGTCTCATGAACATATCCATATCACTCTAAATTTGTATACCCCTTCCAGCAATCTGTTATAATTTTTGTTCCCGCCGCAACATGTTTTTGTATAAGAGAAATAAGCGTATTTGCATCACGCTTATTTCCTGGACATATTTCCAAGCGGTACTTGCCTCCGTCACGCTCTATCATCCCTTTGAACGATAAAAATTAATAGCGAAATTTCCAAAAAACCCCTAAACTACAGAACTACCTAAAAAATGTATAAAATAACAGTAACATATATCTATCATACGAAGAATCCATTTGCCTTCTCTTAAACGCCCTCTTTCAAATTTTCTTCTACCAATTTTGCACTCGTCGATTTCGACAATAGTGCCAGGGCCCCCACTTAACCCTTCTGAAATATAATCTTTGTCGAGAGCCAAAGTACACACCTCTCTGCAGAAAGAAAATCGGTCTGCTACAGTTTCTGAGGAAACTGTTTCACCCTCAACAATACTGCATTCATGCCGTGCTTGCTCGAATGTAAATCGTCTTGGAAGAGCGTAAGTAATTAATATGCAAGTCTCAATGCTGACATGACAAAATTCGAACCTACTTTCACATAAAATAAATAACAAGGTATAATACAATATAAACTAGATGATGATGATAATAATAATAATGAGAAGAAGAAAAAGAAGAACCATGTATTATGCGCTGCAGAAATACTGTGATTGTATTTCTGATGCTTGCGGCATCGGAAACGGCCTAAACATTCCAGTTCTTCAATATAGTCCATTTCTCTTTTGTGTTTGACACAAAACCTTCCAGTAGGAATCAATTCAATTTCCCTAAGCCACTGAATCGCGTCCTCTCGGTTATTTAATTTTTTGGTTAAAGAAAATAGATTTATGGGACTTAAAATTTATATTACTATAACACTTCCAAATATGTTCCGAATGCTCTGAAGGCGCAGCTTTAACTGAATTTTGCATCCTAACTTAAATGGCTAAAAATGTTTCTCGCAACATTGTTGCTATCTCTGGAATAGGCGCACGAGTCACGGGCCCAGCGACCGCGACTGATCTCTCTTCTAGGTAGACGCCAACAATAATAAAACATCCCCCTGAACGCCCGATTAGTATGAAGCTGATATCTCTTTCTAAGTTGATCTCTGTTTTATAGATTTTAGGAGATTAATAAGGAGAATGCATTGAATCACTGTTGTATCCGATTCTCCGCTCTGTCGGTAAGGTAGGGAACGACATTGAAATGGTAAAAAAAATTTCGAGTCGCCAAAAATCCTTCTCGCAAACGTTATTTTTATGCAAAATGAAGCTATTTTCAAAATGTCAGCCCAATCGGGTTTGACCGGTTTTCGGGAGTACAGCCCATCTAATAAACTGTATTTTTATGAAAAAATATTCATTGATACTTCCAAAATAGCCGAACACAATTATGCCCGAAATTGACGAAAAATCACTATTATTTAAAAACTTCAACTCAATTGCGTTACAGGTTCCCGTTGTCCAATCACTTTGAAATTTTACATATATCATTTTCTCACCAAACCTCATATTTTAGGGGGGTAAGACCAAAAAAATCGGAAGTTGAAAAATAAAGTAGAGGTCATAAGGCGCTTTTGGCTTGTGGAGAGCGGCGCCACCGGCGCGCCCCAACTAGTGATCCTCTAGGTAGTGATCGGAAAATGTGTTTTGTGTTTTCTACTGGTCGACGGCTATTGGGGTCAGAACCGGAAGTAGAGAGAGCAAGTAAATAAGTAGAAAAGGAAAGAGGTACTGCTCGACTTAATTGGTACGTGCCTAGTCCCACCACCGTTTATCTGCGTAATTTTTTCTATTGGGCGAAACAATCAAATCTACCAATTGGATTCCACAACATTGAGTGAAAAGTGGGAGCAGCAAATTTCATTTAAATTAAGGCGTGTCAATGTTGAACGTGCGAACTGTTGCTAACGCGTGCAGATTTTGTAAGTTATAATATAATGTCCGGCTGCTGCGTAGATTATTGCACTAAGTTCCACACGTCTTTTACCTTTTAAGTAAAGTTAGAAAACCCTACGTGCTCCGCAGAGATCTAGACAGGACATTCTAAAGGGGGCAGTATTCATTTAAAATTTTCCCGCCGATTTGTGACTTCCGCTTCTGACCCCAATGGTGGACACATTTTCCGAGCACTACCTAGAGGATCACTAGCCCCAACCAAGGAGTAGGAGCGAAGCGACGAGCCGCCTGCGTGCGGCAGAGAAAACTGGCACTCTTGCACTCTTGTACCTGCGCTCTAGCTGGGCATTACTTAACCAAAAAGTATATTCAGATAATTGTTTTGTTAAAACGTGAGTCACATTTACTTCTCCCACGCCTCTTACGGACGGTAAGGCAACAGTGGACATGCCGACAAGAAGTACGGTCAAACCGATCGAGCTTATCCCCACAGGCTGTCTGCCCAGATTACTTTACATTTCACGTAACCGACGGGGAAGAAAACAACAGCATTTTCCCCCAGAAACTGATTGAGAATGTTAGAATATTTGTTGATCACCCACGGTTTCGTTGTTCAACAAGCATTCTAACATTCTTAATCAGTTTCTGGGGGAAAATGCTGTCGTTTTCTTCCCCGTCGGTTACGTGAAATGTAAAGTAATCTGGGCAGACAGCCAAATGTCCCTTGTGCTCTCTACTGGCATCTACACTAACCTATACTTTTAACACCAAGCCATAGATGGCGGATGTATCGACGTATGATGGTAGTAGTAAGCATGCGTGTGACGTTGTTGCCGTTCTCATTTGTACTCGCGCGAGCGGCGCCAGTCTTCAGTGGATAACCCTGTATATTAGGCAGTCCCGAAAAAATTCAAAATGATTGTCGCGTTAGGCCTTAGTGCGGAAAAGTTGTGTCTTAGGATCAATAACAACTATGCAAAATTTCAGCCTTATGAGTTAATATCTTCTGTTCCGGCAAGAGCCGTAAAATTTCGAAAGGGTCTAGCAGGGTAAGCATGGGCAAACGGCCCTCATGCTGTTTCTTGGAGTTGTTATTTTTTAAACAATGCTCCTTGCCTGAAACGCCATTACGTAAAGTTTTAGATCGCTACCCCCCCGTTTAAGGGTAATACGGGGGTTAACGCCCTTAACGTTATTATTTTTTTTCTCGGTTACTAGTTAAGATAATTTAATTTAAAAAATACGAAAATATAGCTACGTACCAACTGTACTTCATATATTTTTCTCTAAATTGCAAATCAATTATTAAGGGTAGAAAAAAAAAACTTTTTTGGGGGTGGTTTTTGGAAACAACCCTTGGAGTGACCACCTCCAAAAAAATCAAGAATAATGTTCTGTTATCGAGCTATTATATAAAAAAAACTGAAGATGGTCGAGGTGGTGGAACATAGTTAAATAATTTAAAGAAGATTATTATATTATAAATATATGGGGTTTTGTGACGAGAAAGAGTATTTGTCGCGAGCCTGAGTACGTGTCACTTAATTGCGACTATATAGAAGAAACGATGGCGGTTCGTTTGGGAGATCGAAGTGTGAAGGTGAAGGTAGCTGCGGAACAACGCGCATGGGCTAAATACGAATATTTCGCAGATCTTAATATTCGTGGAGCTTTTCCTTGAATATGCATTAAAGTGAACATAATTCTCGCGTATATTTCGTACAGTATATTTCTAATCTACGAGACAAATGGTTTACATATTCTCAAATAAGAGAATTATAGTGTGACATACAAATATTAATATCTGCAAAATAATCGTATTTAGCGCATGCGCGTTGTTCCGCAGCTACCTTTACCGTTACGCGCTCTAACAATTACCACGAAGAAAAGACCAGAATTTATTGTATTACTTGATATTATTAGATTCGTTAGAATTACTTAGATTAATGATATTATCTAGAAATATATAAGATTATTTAGTAGATTACTATTTAGAAAAATGTCTAATAAGAATAGTGGTAAGAAATGCATTAAATGTAACGTACATATAAAAAAATTCACTGGAAGAGTGAAACGAATTGTTAAGGATGATGGTGCAGTTAAATATCAGGAACACTGTACCAACACTGTGACAGTTGGACCTGTACTTTGCAATAAATGCAGACTAAGTATTTATAAAAACCACAAATCGTGTGAAACTGACATCACTAATGATATTGATAATATTTCCCACGATATATTCCACGAATATTTCCCAGATATTAATATTTTTATGTCACACTATAATTCTCTTATTTGAGAATATGTAAACCATTTGTCTCGAAGATTAGAAATATACTGTACGAAATATACGCGAGAATTATATTCACTTTAATGCATATTCAAGGAAAAGCTCCACGAATATTAATATCTGCGAAATATTCGTATTTAGCGCATGCGCGTTGTTCCGCAGCTACCTTCACCTTCACACTTCGATCTCCCAAACGAACCGCCATCGTTTCTTCTATATAGTCGCAATTAAGTGACACGTACTCAGGCTCGCGACAAATACTCTTTCTCGTCACAAAACCCCATATATTTATAATATAATAATCTTCTTTAAATTATTTAACTATGTTCCACCACCTCGACCATCTTCAGTTTTTTTTATATAATAGCTCGATAACAGAACATTATTCTTGATTTTTTTGGAGGTGGTCACTCCAAGGGTTGTTTCCAAAAACCACCCCCAAAAAAGTTTTTTTTTTCTACCCTTAATAATTGATTTGCAATTTAGAGAAAAATATATGAAGTACAGTTGGTACGTAGCTATATTTTCGTATTTTTTAAATTAAATTATCTTAACTAGTAACCGAGAAAAAAAATAATAACGTTAAGGGCGTTTACCCCCGTATTACCCTTAAACGGGGGGGTAGCGATCTAAAACTTTACGTAATGGCGTTTCAGGCAAGGAGCATTGTTTAAAAAATAACAACTCCAAGAAACAGCATGAGGGCCGTTTGCCCATGCTTACCCTGCTAGACCCTTTGAGTAAAAAGTATGAAAATGATCTTGCAGCCCTCCTCCCACCCATCTGGCAACAATCACAAGTCAGAACTCATCGCGTAAAGGTGGCTGCTTGTGGAGTTCTTCCTTTTCCCTTTCCAACCACCCTACCTTGTGGGCTAGAAGGCGAAATTTGATAAAAATGTCCTAACCGCGAAAGGAGACTCGGAGTCGGGTTTATGACCTGATGAAGTGGAAACACGAGACTTGTACTCAAAGGCGGGCATATGACTGAACGATTCAAGAGTGGCCCGAATGAAGCCATCCCTTACGTCGATTCCAATCATTTTGGTGGATGCCTCTGTTACGAGCTCCATACGCTTCACAGCCTGAGTGTGGCAAGGATGTGCCTCGAAGTCCCAGGATTTGGGGATCCCATCCTCCTCCAACATTTTTTTCAGAGATATGGTTTCAATCGAGTCCAATATACGTGGTGAAGTTATTGGACATACGTCCCAATTGATCAAGTCAGTATAATCGGTAGCATCAAACTTCAACGAAGGTGGAGAACATTTTCGGATTTCTACTGACTTTCGTTCCCACGTGCTGCCAGCACGATACGCACAGCAAGTTTTCTGATGTTGTTTCTGTCATCAGTTAACATAGCCAAATATATTATATTATATTGTTGCGAGCACCGGGTATAGGCCCGTGCATGGCCTGCTGGTACTCGCAGCTGAAGAGAGATGAAGGTCGGTTCCCTGGAAGGACGATGGGCATATCGACCAGAGGGACTGTTAAGTGAAGGGCGAAAATCTCGTACGCCCGTACCGCTAAAAGCGGTGGGGGAACACCACGCATGCGCGCGATGGCGTCGCGACGTCGACCCAATCAACACCAAGGTGGGAAACGAAACGGCGCCACTGTCAAGCCAAATCAACTAGCCAAGGGAAATGGGTATAAATAGAGGCCCGCCAGGAGCAGTCGACACAGAGATCTTCGAGAGCTCATCCTAGAGACAGCCAGTATTTGACACCTTCTCTCCGAGGCGCTTAAACCGGCACCCGACTAAATTCACCTTCCTGTGTTCAAGGCCGCTTAGAAAGAGGCACCCTGGGTTCCATACAATATTCCACTCAACTACATATTCTACAACCGAGGCAGCAACTAAGCACCTTGGCTACCATCTTAGGCCGCTCGATTAGGCACCTAAGCAACGAGAAATCTACAACCGAGGCTGCTTTGAAGGAGGCACCTTGGCTCCCATCGTAGAAAGCGTGGACCAGCTGATAGGCAACTGGAAGCTATTCAATCCCGAGAGAAGGAACTCTCTATATTCTCAACTTAACATTCAAATTGACCAAAAAGCGTCATTTTCTCTCTGTGCCATAATATAACGACTTAGTGTCGTGACCTATGTCCTTTCGACACCAAACAATACCACTACTTAATTTATGTTTCACTGATCGAAGGCGTCGTAATTCCGACCCCCCATAAACATGACAAATGTATGAAAGACGCTAATTCCCTTTAATTCTCGAAAAATATTAAAAAAGTTCAGATGCAAAGATTGTGAAATCAACTTTGCTAATTCCAATTGTATACAAATCAATTCAGTGCTCAGATTTTCAACATCGATTTTAGGATATATTTTAAATAGGTTATATTTTCTGTCACTTCGAGGAGCGGATTTTCTGTCCTCCAAGTGACAGGAAATATAACTTATATGCTATATCCACTTTCATAAAGAGTTCTGCTATCGTAAAAATAGATTTTTATTATTTATTTATGCAACAATCGACAAAAAAAACTCATTACACGTAATATTTAACTTTCCCCTTACACATAAAATAAACTAGAAGTATTTTTAAAAACATTTTAACCTAATAATAGTCGATTTAATATGAAGTATAAAATGTCTATTTCTGCTCAGCGAAAATGAAAATGCAGTTTCTGGTTACAAATGTCTATGTATAATTATATTTTGGATAACTCAAATAAACAAAATTATTTAAAATTTTAAAATGTCTTTTATTTACAAAAATATAAAATATTTATTCTTTGGATAAATAGGGTTGTTTGAGATTCACTCAGTTCTTCTCAACGCCACACTCACGCTCATGGCAGCACCTCGCGGCAGCATGATTGTAACGAAGATCAACGATCGATCCACCACTCAGAGACGCGGATCGAGCGCGATCCGCCAATCAGCGTGGATCGATCAGCCAATCAGCGCGCCTCTTCGACTTTCCAGCGGAAGCGACGCGGCGTGCGGACGGAAGTGCTGCCAAGATCTCTCTCGTACGAATTGTTCTGTGTAACGGACGCGACGCGTAGATTTGCTGTACAATTCGTTGTTCGACCTCAACTCTTGCCTTTTACTGGCGTAAACTACATTTATACTGTACTCAGCTCACTTTCTCACCCTACTCAGCACACTTTCTCACCCTACTCAGCTCACTTTCTCACCCCACTCAAGCTCACGTTCAGTTGAATATCATCTCGAGCGCGAGTATCTCGCACGTGGCAGTGCACGTGCCACAGTTCAAGTGATTGTGTAAATTAAATACTCACGAGAACAGAATCTCATTGTGCGTCTCAATCACTGTGCTCAAACACGTTTTATAATAAATTGACCACAATCTCATTTAAGTGCAGTGTCATAAGCCCTTCTCACCGTCGAATCCTAACCTCACTCACCAGCTTATACAACCGGTCTCATTCTCAGACAAGGGTATACTCAGCTTAAATACAGAAGCACACGTAAAGCGACAAATACGCATGCGTGTAATATGCGCAGTGGCTGCCCATGCTTTAATTTTCTGCACTTGCTGCACGCATTGCGAGCTGGAAGTTGGAGGATTCTAGGGAATTCTGCAAATGAGGTTATGTCGTCTTTGCACTCGCTGCATGAATCGCAACCAACGCAACGGACTCAATTTCGAAGCGAACAGTACATCCCTAGAAGGTTTTAGGTAGGGTCGAAACGGAAGTTAAGGAAGGAAGAATTGTTATTTCTTAAAGGCTTTTACTGCTAAGTTTTTCGAACTTGTTCTTATAATGCTAACTGTACAGCTATACTCTAATCCAGATGACGTACGTACTGCTTACCAAATTGCGCTGGGTAAGCAGCAGTTCATCCTGTAAGACTCATAAAATATGGTCTTCGCTTTCAATAAATGCTGCTGTTCAAGAACAATAGAAATACTCGGGTTGAGAAAATCCAGGAACCAATAAAGCCATCAAATTTCGTTAGGAGTCGGTCCCCGATCCTTACGACGAAGTAACCGATGTAGTTAGGGAGTGTGCTTCAACCACCGTTCAAAAGTCTCGAATTAAATTAACCGTAATCCATCCAACTGCATAGCTAATTGTAAGTAAGTTTGAACATTCCCGCGCAGCCTCACGAGCATCAAACGCATCGAAAACCGTTCCGTTTCGTTACTGCGGTTCATGCGCTGCTGGAAATGGAACGCTATGAATGCACGCAGCGACTGCGCTGCGGTCTATGCGCATAATGCGTGAATCGGAACACACCCTTTGACGCTCGAAGAAGGCCGATGACGTCGGGGTCATCGACGAGAGTTCGAGAGGCTGCGTTGAAAGGACGAGAGGCATTCGTGTCGACGACGCTGTATCGTGCGTATTGACGATAAGACAGGGTTTATTGCTTACAATTCTTTTATCAACTTTATTATTATAATTATCCTTGAAAATCCGCGTCCAAGGAGCAGAACGCCTTAGCGTTCCACGGGCGACGTCCCGCGCCTGAATTCCCTAAGAGAAGATTACATCTCCCAGACGGCCACGCAACACTATTTTATCATTCATAAATTCATTCTCATCAGCAAACAGTTTTTTGTTATCCTCGGTCATTATATTACCGTTGGATGGCTGTCTAACATCTACCTTGATTCTTCGATTACGAATATTTTTGCATAACCTTTCGTAACATTTTTTCCGTGCAACTTGTAACGGCAAAACTTGTTGAGGAGATTTAACATTAAGATCTTGCGGAAAATGTTCGAACTGTATTTTTTCGGTCAACAATTTCAAGAGGTGATTTTGCATAAGTCTTGTATTATAATGAACATTTTGTGGTTTAATACCAAATGCAAATGAAACGCCAATTGCTATAGCCATGACTCCACAATCTCTTATATTTTTTGTGGTTGAACCATCGGAAAACGCACGATTTTTTCTGTAATTGTAATATGAGGATACAATTTTTCTATAAAAAGTTTTTGCTCTTTATGTAATGGATCCGCAAAATTCTGCAGCGTATCGTACATGTAAATATTTGTCCCGTCATAGTAACTGCATGTCCAACAATGTTGTGGACGATGCAAAATTTGTATGTGATTTAAATCTTTCCTAACGGATTTGATTTCTCAAAGGTTATATCTGAGATAGGTAGGTCGAATTTCGTAATTATCGGCTTTGTTCAATAAGTAAGAAAAAACCGACATATGTAAATCCTCAAACCAGCTATCGTTTGACTCACATCTTATAGTTTCCTTATCCTCTTCGGTTAAATATTTCTGAGGAATATTAAACTTTAGGTCTTGTGTTCTTCGATCTTAGATCTTTATTTTGTACATGTACAGACATTTTGGTTTTTTTTAAATATTAACTAACTGTAACTTTAATGAAAGTTGGTATACTCAAGAGAGAAGGCGCACTGCAGCCTATCGAGTGATGTTATAAGATAAGGCGCCCTGCAACCTGTAAAGTTTACTCGGAATAGCGCACAGCAGCCGACCGAGTGTACTTTACTTAATTTGGAAATATTCCAACCTGTAAAAAACAAAAAATTTGTAATAAACATTATTTTATCATACGTATTATTCATAAATGTAAAGATCACTTACCAAATATAATATTTGTACTTTTATTTCTCCTACTGAGAAGAATAGAATATCCTTCCTGGGGACTTGATACTAAAAAGATACACATTTGAATAGAGAAACAGGTTAGTAAAAATCTGCGCAGACTATTATTTGACTTCACATAAATCTGTATACATGTATAATGAAACAATAACCCATTCATTGAAAATATATTCGTTTCATTATGCATAGAGCTCAATTAAAATAATAATGAAGCACACTGACATGTAAAAAAATAATGAAGATTTTTCGAATGCTAGGACATGCGTGTCTCTGTCGATACGAAAAAGAAGTGAGCTCCAATCACCCGCTTCGTTTTGTATTTCGCGCAACCCTAGGCTCACATGCCCGTCGGTAAGAGCGAGCCGTCCACGTACCAAGCAAATGTACTGCCGATCACGTCCCGCCGCTATCGCGCGAGATCTTCTTTACCATTGTCACATTTCAAAAATGTTAACAACTAACACTTGGCAGGTTATGATTGAGTGACAGCCAAGTGACATTTTTTTTTAATAAAGCATTCAGGCTCATCACAAGCCTATATGCGAGTTAGTTTATTGACAGAAATTAATATCATCACAGATTGAGTAATATTATACAAAAATATATACTTTACATAGGTAATGAATTCACAGTAAGTTTGCACATCAGTCTTAAGATTGCACGTCAGTCTTTCAATTCCACATCATTCCTACATATAGTGTCTCTGCTTAATACTATCTTAACTATACGAAACGTAGAAACTGTATACCGTGTAGGATATAGTATGAAATGCTTCCATTTGAAAGGCTCTTATTTGCTAAATTTTTAAGTTACTAGACTGTAGAAAATCATCAATAATTCTAAGCTCCCTAATTTTCGGTCCCTTTAAAAATGAATTTATGGAGTACAGAGGTTTGGCTTTGCATTGACGTAGTTGTTTTAACATGATGTTAAGATGCTGCTGAAGAGATGGGCAGAACCAAATTACATGGTCCAAGTCCTATGAGTTGTGTCCACAGGTGCAGGTTGCATCCTGTATGATGCCCACCCTTGATAAAGATGCTGCAAGGTTGTAATGATTTGATCTAGCCCTGTTAATCCATACCTAAAGTGCCTAGGTATCTTTTTATTATGAAACCAGGGTTTTCTGTTGTTAGTGTAGAAGTTTAGGAAGTATAAAGAACCCTTAAATGCAGCCCGACTCTTTCATTTTAATTCGACCTGTTCGAAGGTTTTTATTTTCAGGTGTTGAACGATATCCGTATAAGCGATGACGACCGGACGGTCATTGAAACAATTGGCAGCAACTTTAGCCTCCAAATCTGCAGCTTCATTGCCAACAATACCCACATGCGATGGAACAATACCCACATGCGATTCCTTGTTTTGTCTTTAAATTTGTGAAGGCCTATTTTGATGTTGGCTATGTATCGATTAACTGTAGAATTAAAAGGGTCTGTAGTAAGCTAAGAGAATCAGGCTCTGTAGTAAGCTAAGAGAATCAGAACAGATTAGGTAAGATCTCGTTAAATCCATGTTGGCATAATTCACTGCAAGTTCCATAGCAGCACATTCTGCAGAGAAGACTGAGGCCAACTTTGGTAAAGTAAGGGATAGTTTAAGATTGGCCTGCGGAGAAACACAGGCAGCTCCAACTGAAGGACTAATTTCCATTTTGGACCCATCCGTGAATAAGACCAGATGGTCCTTAAAATGACTGTGTATTATGTCGCTGAATACTTTGTTAGTTTCTGAACTGAATTGTAAAGTTCCGCTATACTCTTCCATGATTGTAGGTTGGGTCATCTGGGTCGTATAATCCGTTGTATTACATATTAGGTTTGGTGTGATGTCAATGTATGGTATGAATTCCAGAATGAAGCCGATACACCTGATTATCATCCTGTCATCCACAATGGCAGGGTTGGTTCTGTGAGATTGTGATATGTAAGCTTCACAAAGTTCAGGAAATATTGGGTTAAGAGGATGAGAGCTGTTGGATAATACTTGAATTAGATATTTAGATCCCAGATAAGTGATTCTATCCTCAATGTAGGGCATTTTGGCCTCACAAGGGGACACCACGGGTGCGGAAATCGCTTTTGGAACGACAGTATATGGAGGTCGTAGTACTCGTGTAGTATGAAAATACCATTTCGGCTTTTCGCCGAATGGGCCTTCGTTTTCGATATATTGTGGTTTAAAGTTTTGAACAAACGTAGTAAGCCACATATATATACCTTCTATAGTAAACTATACCCAAGAAGGTGCGTTGGAGCAACGACAGCGTGTCAGATTGTCACGCGGGCGGACGGGGTTCAAGTCCCCGCAACTGCGTCACTTTTTTTTCGAATTTTTCCCATGGAAATATATTTTGTGAATATTACGTATCACATAGTATGTTACATATTACCCTACGCAATTTTTAAGGTTAAAAATGCATTTACAACATAACGTATTATTCTAATCATCTCTTTCACCGGTGTTTTAATATTCTGGTCCTGCGAAAATATTTCATTCCGAAACTTTCGACGCCTGCGATTATCGAGCAGGTAAAGTGGGATAGCCGTTACTTCTGACCGTAAGGGTGGTTTTTTACCTGCTCGACAATCGCAGGCGTCGAAAGTTTCGGAATGAAATATTTTCGCAGGACCAGAATATGAAAACACCGGTGAAAGACATGATTAGAATAATACGTTATGTTGTAAATGCATTTTTAACCTTAAAATTTGCGTTGGGTAATATGTAACATACTATGTGATACGTAATATCCACGGGAAAAAAAGTGACGCAGTTGCGGGGACTTGAACCCCGTCCGCCCGCGTGACAATCTGACACGCTGTCGTTGCTCCAACGCACCTTCTTGGGTATAGGTTACTATAGAAGGTATATATCTGGCTTACTACGTTTGTTCAAAACTTTAAACCACAATATCTCGAAAACGAAGGCCCATTCGGCGAAAAGCCGAAATGGTATTTTCATACTACACGAGTACTACGACTTCCATATACTGTCGTTCCAAAAGCGATTTCCGCACCCGTGGTGTCCCCTTGTCAGCCAAGATTACGTTAGTTGGAGTGGTTTTGCGATAGCCCAATGCTAGTCTGACAGCTTCTACTTGAGTTTGTTCAAGCTTCTTTCTAGATTTCTTGTCCTTGGGGAAGTACCACATAGAGCCGTACTCTATTTTTGATCTAATGTATGAATTGTAAATGAGTAAGAGCGTTTGTGGATTGCAGCCCCACCAAGTATCTCTTAGGAATCTTATAATGTTTAGTGCTTTGTTGCACTGAGTATATACATGTTGAGTGTGAGTTTTGAAATTTAGTTGACGGTCAACATGTATACCTAAAAATCTCACTGACGATTTGCTATGTATCGTATTGTCTTTTACTTGTATACTTATGTTAACCTGTTTGCGAGGAGATTGCCCAAAAGAGATTAGATCAGTTTTTGCCATAGAAAGTTCCAGACCAATCTCAAACAGATTAGAGTGTATAGTTCTCATGGCGGTTTCCAACTGGAATCTGAGTGTTTCTAGGTCAGCATCTTGTGCAAAGATAGCGATGTCATCTGCGTACTGTGTGATTCGAATGTTATCCTGGAGGTTCTTCATAATATCACTGGTGTAGATATTAAATAACAAAGGACTAACTACACCACCTTGCGGGACACCTTTATTTATTCTAAGGTTTTGATGTTTCGTTTCCAGGTTGTTACTACCTATAAAGTCCACTTCTCTTTCATGCATCCAACTGGATATAAACTGAGTCGCATTCCCACTTATGTCAAGAGCAGCAATTTTTGTAGCAGCAGGTCCCTTTGTACATTGTCAAATGCGCTACTTATATCCAAGAATGCTGCAGCGATGTGTTTGTTTGAGTAGTAACCCATGTCCACCAGTGTGACCAGGGTCCCAATATTGTCACTGCACGAGCGGCCCCGTTTGAAACCAGACTGGCTGCTGGGAAGAATATTCTTGAATTCACACCACCATATCAACCTATTGTTTATCATCCTTTCATAGAGTTTGCACATACAAGACGAGAGTGTAATCGGCCTGAACTTGTCACTATTTTGTTTCGGAATTAGTATCACATGAACTTTTTTCCACTCAGCAGGAATTGTTTGAAATAGGTAGATCTGGTTAAGGTTGTCCAGCAATATAAGTTTGCATTTGTTGGAAAGCTGCATTACCACAATGTAATCTATTTGATCTGGTCCTGGTGCAGATTTGATTTTGCATTTATCTATTGCAGCTAGTAGTTCAGTATAGTTAAAAGGTTGATCAAGAAAGATGTTTCCTGTTGAGTTGTTACTGTTTTCCAGATTCGTGAGGACCCACGGTGGGCAAATTTTCTCAACTGCTTCGTCTTCTTTAGCATCTGTTTCAGAGTTGTGAGTTGCCGGTTTGCTATTAACCCATTTAGATTTGAGGTTTTTGATGATATTCCAAAGATATGTTGGGTTAGTTCTGTTATCAAGATTGCTAGCAAACTCCTTAAAAAAAGCGCGTTTCTTGCTTTTTGGTAGTTTTGTAGTTGCAGCTGCTTGTTATTTATAATTTATCCAGTCTGTCATGACTAGGGTATGGGTCCATTTTTTAAGGCATGCTTTCCTTTTTCTAACCGCTACATTGCAATCATTGTCCCACCAGCCAACCGGGTTGTTTCATTAGGGCCCTTTACACGGACGTTCCGGCGCGCGGTCCGGCGCGCCACACACCGCGCGGCACGCCAAAGTACGTGAAGCCGGATCGCGGCGTTCCTTCGCGCAGACCAGGAAGTCGTACCCGTCACTACTTAGAGACAGCGAGTTCGGGCTCCCATTTCTACGTCGACTCCACATGCTTTTTACACGATCCACCGCAGCGGTGTATTGTGTACTACGTGTTCGATGTATATCATCGATTTGCGAAACGATCGGCAAGACACGATCGCGATATACGTTCGCGAAAAGTATCTCAAATTCCTCGATATACCTGGCTTATAGAGGATATCATAAATGCTGTTACTGTAGGGTACACTGCAACATCTGTTTTTAGGAAGCTACATTTGGTTGACCTGAAGGCGCTATAAATTCTGGAAATGATTTATGACTGAGTTATAACGACTGTAAAATTTTACAAGGGTACATTACAAAATGTCCAAATGTTTCCCCGACAATGCGATGGCAAATGAAATTGCAGTTAACACATTCCCTGTTGTGACGATCATAATTATTACTATTGACGGCAATAATCGCCATGTCATTGCTTGTTTTAATATAAAAACTAATATTGATAGACAATAAATACACATAAGATAAATGATGAAGAGATGTAATGTGCAAGATGTTTTGAAGAAAGGGGTTGGTCTTCTGATTGCTCGTGAGGCAGGTCAAATTTTTCACACACGCTCTTGCGTGGCGCGTTCGAAAAGGTTATGGCGCGCCAGAAAGCACCACAGTCCTGCCCGCGCGCCAGAAAACACCACGGTCCTGCCCGCGCGCCAACCTCGACTCCAGAAGAGTTTACATAAGAGACAGATAAGGTAGTTGGAAAAGGAAAACGGCACTTGAAACCAAGGGATCGGCACGCGCTTCAGGATTTCCGTGCGGCCGGAAATCCTGGAGCGCGCGCCTAGCCTGGCAGCCAAGCCTCTGCGAGCCGCTAGAAGCGGTAGAAAGTGAACGCGAATTTTTTAAAACCAACCAATTAAATATATTTATTTCCAGCTTTGTGGCTTCATTTGTCAATGTTTACGGAATATGAAACAAAATTGTATGTAAAAATAGTGGTTATATCCAGAGTTATACAGCTTAAAATGGAGCGCCTTACAAAATTCATATGCGCACTGTTATCATAAAATCAACCGTTGTAGTTATCTCAAATAGAAAATTTAAAAATTATGAAGATTTAAAATTTACTACAGGAATATCAGCTCCTTCGCTATCCAAAATAATTCCTGAGACGTGCAAAGCACTGTAATAATGCGTAATAATACGTGTAGACTAACAATAATAATAATACGTGTAGACTAACAATAATGTATAATACGTGTAGACTAACAATAATGTATAATGTATATTAATAGTATATAGTATCGTTATTAACGGGAAAAGGCTAATCCACGATCGCGAATTCATATGAAAATTTGTGTATTGTATAGGTATATTTAAACTATTTTCAGACGATCCGTTTGAATAGTTGCTGTGCGGCGTGCAAGATACCAACAGTTCTGTTTATCTGATACAACACACCAAAAAGAGTTTTGTTCTTCAGGAAACTGCGCAGATAATGAACGTCGATCGTGAGGATAAAAACTGGAAAATTAAACAAATAACGGCAACTTTTACTGCGTTCCGAGGTTCAATACTTGGGCAATTTCCTAAAAAACAAAATTCTCTTTGGTGTTTTATTTCAGCTAAATAGAACAGCCGCTATGCTGCACACCGCACAGCAACTTTTCAATCAGAGCGCCTGACAATTGTTTAAATACAACAAAATACACAGATTTTCATATGAATTCGCGCTTGTATCTATACAAATCTAATAACTCCTTCTATGATGTCCTTGAAGATATGACGCATGTTCATTCTGTGTGATATAATTATCAGTGTTGAAATTCGTTGTTTCCCGGATCGGCACGGCATAGAGGTTGCATTCATTGTCACACAAAGCTGTGTGAGGCTTTAATGTTTTTAATAATCGCCTTCTCAAAACGGCTGTTATTATACTGTCCGCAAATATGGCCTGCTCCGGGTGCATTCTTTCCAATTGTTTGGCAACTTTTATGCCTGTGGCCTTCTACTCCGAGATCTCGATTCTGGTGGTGGTGGGGTTCGTCAATGCGACAGCGCAAGTTTTTAAAGCTTCGATCACGCCGTCATCCTTTTTTTTTTCTTGACGCAGCGATTCATTTCGCCAGCCGGCCTTTTATTCGTACTTTCACACAGTTGCACTTCTTCGTCCTTCACAAAAAAAACACAAATAATTTAATAAAATAACAAGTAACAAAAGAATTAAATTTTGTTTATTTTTGTATTGTATTTTGTTTTGTCTTAATTCCCGAATACCAAGGACGGATGGAAAAAAATAGCGGAAGTGTTTCTTAACAAATGGGATTTCATCAAATGCGGAGGTGCTATGGATGGAAAACACATCCGAATTGTTGCACCACCGGATGCCGGGGGTTTTTATTATAATTACAAAAATTACTATAGTATCGTACTAATGGCGTCAGTCGATTCTAATTACGAATTTATTTTTATCGACGTCGGGCAAAATGGAAGGATATCGGATGGTGGTGTTCTCGAACATACGGAATTTATGAGATGTTTAAATAACGGGTAGATGAATTTACCGGATAATACTGAAACAGTAAAAAATATAAACTTCGCCTTTTTAGGCGATGAAGCGTTTGCTTTAACTAACAATTTTTTAAAGCCTTATGCGCAAAGGGAACTGGGCCACGATACAAGAATATTTCATTATAGATTATCGCGAGCTAGGAACGTAGTCGAAAATACATTCGGTATATTATCCTCGCGATTTCGAGTGTTACATACAGCAATCAATATGAAGGTGGAAAATACATCATATGTCGTATTGGCTACTTGCGTTCTCCATAATTTCTTACGGAGACGGAGTGCAGCATATATAACGAACAACAGGAGTATGCAGGAGGGGAATTGTTAAAACGATGCTGAACAGATGGATAATTTGCAACCCGTTGATCATAGGAATATAAATAACTCTACGAAACAAAATAGGGACCGTTACAAAGAGTATTTTGTAGGAGAAGGAAGTATTCCGTGGCCGGAAGATATGTTGAATGTGTATAGAGCGTAAGTGTTTGATGTATTAAGGGGTTAGGTCACCTTGGACGAAGCAAAATTGCAGTCATTTTCGTCATTTTTTTAGGAAAATAATGAAATAAACAGAAAATTTAATATGAAGCCTGTTATTATACAACTCGCGCCGGAAATAATACGATTTTTTTTCCTACAAAATGGTGACGGCAGAGCCATGATATGCAAGATCTTGAGGAGCGACGGTTTCCACGGTGTTCAATCTTACGGCAATACCGTTTGACTTGGAACAAAAAACCAAAAAGATTTATTTTCTGCATGTCTAAAACTAGAGAAGTACGTACGGAAATCCAGAAACATTCATTTGTCACGAAATGGTGAACATGGGAAGAAAAAGTGCAATTTTGTTATAAAAGAGCAAAGAATATGTTCAAGATATCGCAAAACTTTTTGGTTTTTTGTTCTAAGTCAAACGGTATAGCCGTAAGATTGAACACTGTGAAAAATGTCGCTCTTCAAGATCTTGCATATCATGGCTCGGCCGTCGCCATATTGTAGGGAAAAAAATCGGATTATTTCCGGCGAGAGTTGTACAATAACAGGCTTCATATTGAATTTTCTTTTTAATTCTTAAAGCCTTAAATAGGCCGCAAATGCCAGACCCCACCAAGGAATAATAGAATACAAATTTGCAGTGACAACATTTAAAAAAAAAGGTTTGTATGTTTTTTGAATGAAATTAAAAGAACGTCGACGGTTAGACTCTCCCGCACGTACGGCCTACTCAGTGGCCACTCGGAGGCAAAGTTATATTGCGCGATCTGTACACTAGAGTACTCCCTTGAAGAGAAAATAAAAGTGCAATTTTTAAACGTATTTTAGAAAGGACATGGTTCACCGAAATGTTAATTGAAATGAAAAGAAGCAAACGATGCGTCTTAAAGAGGAATGACTGATCTTTCTATTGCTTTATTGTTGAACGTTCTACAATGATTTCCTGGGTTTGTAGGAGCAATTAAAGCGAAAGGGAAATTTTTTACTTCAAACTTGAATAACTCGGGCAAAAAAAAACGTACCTACAACCACCAATGAATACTGATTTTACACAGGAAGGTCGTCGCTTATTTTTTTTTGAGGAGTATAGTAATGAAATAAATAAGGTCATAAATAAACTTACTTGACTCTGAGGCTGTGTATCAGTATCATCCATGTCATCTGCATCTGCATCTGCAGCTTGAACCTCAATTTCTTCGAGTTCGGGTTCGTCCCGCCTCGCTTCCACCTCGTCCAGGGGCTGATTTGAATCCTCTTCGATATTAGATACGCTGGCACTTGGGGTATCTTGATCTTTGGTAAATGTCAATAAGTCATAATACCACAATGATGGCACATACACATCTTCAGCCCCCTTCCCAGACCGTTTGGATGCGTCTACTTTCCTAAATTCTTTCCTAACCGACCCACGGAGCTTTTGAATTTTTTTAGCAACAAAATCCCTGTCTGCTTGAGGGAATATGGGCTTGCAATACAGCTTTAATGTATTGTCTTTAACGCTTATCACGAGTAATCGCGTGTGATTTTTTAGTACAACAGCGCGGTGGTTGAAGCTGTATATGTAGATCAATTGTTTATAAAAATATATTAGCAGTGGATTGCTGATGAACGCGGCGGATTGATTGCAAGGTGTGCAATGTAATGTTAGATACCTACTTCGCGACTTTTCCTTTTCCCATACACATCTGGTTATCGTCACCCTCTAAGACCCTCAGTCACTTCCGAGCGAACGTGACTTACCCGTAAACAAGCGAATTAGGCCGTGGGTCCTAAGGCCTCCTTCAAAAGTGAAAGTTACGTCTTAGTCACAACCGAACTTGCTTCAAACCATCCCTTCCTCCCTTACTCAATGACCAATCCTAGCTTCATTTTCCACACCCTCGCAATAGTAACTACCAATAGGATTCTCCGTTTTGTCCACGTTCTTTACCTCCGTACGTCTTTAGCTTAGATCTCGTTTGTACATCTCACCAGCAACTAGTTCGACTTGCTTGTAATAAAGGACATTTTTATACAAGTATTTGTATTTGCATTCTCCCGGGTACACGACACAAATTTGGCGCAGTCTGTAGGACTCGTCAACAGTTAAAGAATAGTGAAACTTTATTTAAAGTGTTCTTCGCTGTGGATTTTAATCCTTCGTGACGGGAAATAACAGTGTCAACCCTGAAGAGAAAGTGTCTACGGATCCAGATATCCACTGCAGAGAAGGAAGTCAACCATTGGCACGCTCAAGGACCCCTTCACTGGTAGACCGCAGGTACATTTTTTTTTCGAATTTCGTTGCTTCGTAATCACCTTAGTACTCAATATCCCTTATAATGTCTACTCCAGAGTCTTCTGACAATCCAAATCCCTCCAATGACTCTTCTCAAATGGAACTTCCTATAGAATTTTTAACTGATCTAATTCCAAAAGAGTTCTCTGGTAATCGTTTCGAACTTGGGCAATTTATAGCTAATTGCAATAATGCGGATAGCCTCGCGACAGATCGACAGAAAATTCCGCTGTTGTATTTTATTCTTTCGAAAATTTCGGGACACGCCAAGGAACAGCTTACTTTTCAAAAGTTTAATAGTTGGTCTGAGCTGAAAGAACAATTGAAAAGGTTATATCAGGATAAAAAACATTATTGTCAAGTAATGGAGGAACTAAATAGTTGTAAGCAATCACATTCGGAAGGTATTAGTTCTTTTTATCAGAGATTGCAGAAGCTTTCTTTGAGAACTTTAAGTGCCATTCAGCAATATTCGAGCGATCCTTTAGAAATTCCCGGAAAGAAAAAAGCTGTGGAGGAAATTACATTAAATCGATTTATTTATCATAGCTCTTCACAAATCTCTCAGATGCTTAGATGGAAAGAATTTGATACTTTAAACTCCGCGCATACTGCGGCAGTTTCGGAGGAGCGCGCTTTGAATATGCATAAATTCCAGAAACAAAAATCTTGTAATATCTGTGGCAAGACTAATCATGATACTTCACAATGTCGATTTAAATCATCAAATCCTGATCAGTCCAGAGTCGTTAATAATATTCAAATTCCAAATCGAAGTCACACATACTATGATAACCAGCAGCGCTATTCTCAACCCCCTGTCCAACAGCAGCGATATCAGCATCCGTGTTATTAACTAATATCGGATCGATGCACCGGTAACCGTGAGTTCTAATGAGCGTAGCGCTTGATAGTTAAGGAGTTTTAGCGAGTCTATTTAGCGGTCAAACACAACAACGTTTATTTCAGGTAATTTAACACAAGTCAGTCAAGCGATTAAATCTTAGTATTTAGAAAGCGTCTCTATAGTTTTAAGCGTATAATTACACATGTACGAAAGTCACACACAATTAAGCAGTCAATTACACAAGCGATTTGAACAATGATAAAGTAACCTTAATTTTGATTGCCGTAATTCTTAGTCTTATAAGCAAGAATAATCGTATAAGCCAGAACACCCGCGTGATTCCGCCAAGCAGTGTAGCGAAATCAAGATTCGAAGCAAGTCGAATAAAAGCAAGCAATGTGCGTAAGAGAGAGATGATTACTAACCGTGGTGTCAAGAACAGAGTGACCGATTCCCAGAAATCACGGTCGATTTCTAGGAAGCACAAGCCTTCCCCTTCCAGGGATCGCGAGTCGATGGAAGGGGACGCAGTTCGCGCTCCACATGAGTGAGCAGGCCGTGACCACCTGTCTAATTAGTATAAGTAGCCGACAGGTGTCGGTACAATGTCTCTTTTCCGAACAATCCGCGTCAAGGTCAAAGTCAGGGTCAGTCTCACCAAAGCGCACAATCTTATCAGAATAAAATTTGTAGTTATTGCAAAAAACAGGGCCATCTTATTTCAGAATGTAGGAAGAGATTATACGTTAATAGTTAGCGGGAACAACAATTGAACCCAGCACGTAACATACAACAATCAAATAACGCAACCGTTAATTTAAACTCGAACGAGTCGCCCGTGACGAACACCACAACGGAGGACCGAATATCTCAATTAATGGTGTTCGAGAGTTAAATGTTTCAATATCTAATGATAACCTTGATTTTATTCGAGTTTTTTCTCCAAATTCGAAGAATTCTGACAACGTTTTTAAATTCTTAATTGACACGGGCGCGAATGTGTCTCTCATTAAGGCTTGTAAATTACACCCGGATACTGTGTTTGATTCGAAGGATAAGTTAGTACTACACGGTCTTAGTGCGAATAATCCCGTAGAAACCGTAGGAAGTTGCCGTATACCTGTGCGGTTGTATGCTGATTCTATTGAAATTAAATTCTACATCCTAAATGAAGCAACAAACGTCCCATTTGACGGCTTGTTAGGGAAGGATTTTTTGCAAAAAGAGTCGGCGACAATTGACTTTGAGTCACAGACTTTAACCCTTAGGTCGGTAACGGTACCAATTCCATTAAATCGCGAAAATTCCGGGCGTGAAGAAGTACATTTAATCAATCTTAAGGCTAGAACAGGAAAACTTATTGAAATCCAGGTAGAAAATCCTGAAATTAAAGACGGCATTATTCCGCGAATACAGTTAAGGAGAGGAGTTTATTTGTCTAAAGCTATTACTAAGGTTAATAAAAATAATAAAGCCTATGCTACGATCTTGAATACAAGGATAATAGATCAACAGATAGAGCCTATTTCAGTACGTTTGGAACCACTTCCGCGAGATTCCATAATTTTATCATTGAATAATTCAAATACTGGTCCGGTAAGCCGTACAAATCTTCTGCAAGAGAATTTAAGATTGGATCATTTAAACGCTGAGGAAAAGAAGGCAGTAATAGACATTTGTACCAAATATAATGATATTTTCTATTTCTCTGACGATGTACTAACAACCACGAATGCGATTCAACATGAAATTAGTGTTACAAATCCTGCTCCTATTCATACTAAGACCTATAGATATCCTGAAGTTCATAAAGCGGAGGTCAACAAACAGATTGATAAGATGCTTAAGCAAGGTATTATAATACCCTCTATTTCTCCGTGGTCAGCCCCTTTGTGGATAGTTGCAAAGAAACTTGATGCCTCTGGTAAGGAAAAGTGGAGAGTTGTTATTGATTTCAGAAAATTAAATGACGTCACAGTCGGTGATGCATATCCGTTACCAAATATCACTGATATTTTAGATCAATTGGGCCATTCTGAATATTTTACTACTCTAGATTTAGCATCAGGGTTCCATCAGATCCCCATGCATGACCGCGATCGAGAGAAAACAGTTTTTACAACACCCTTAGGCCATTATGAGTTTACGAGAATGCCGTTCGGACTCAAGAACGCTCCTGCGACGTTTCAAAGATTGATGAATACTATTTTATCTGGTTTACAAGGGCTTCAATGTTTTGTATATCTTGACAATATTGTCATTTATGCATCATCCATAGAGGAGGATTCTAAAAAATTAATATCTATTTTTGATCGTCTTAGGAGTAACAATTTAAAATTACAACCCGAAAAATGTGAGTTTATGCGACGAGAAGTTGCACATTTAGGCCACATTATATCAGATAAAGGTGTTCAGCCGAATCCGATGAAAACTGACGCAATAAGAAAATTTCCAATTCCTAAAAATCAACAGGATGTTAAGAGTTTTTTAGGACTTGTTGGCTATTATAGAAGATTTATAGAAGGTTTTGCTGGAATAGCTAAGTCTCTCACAATCCTGTTAAGAAAAGATATACCATTTGAGTGGACTAGTGATCAACAAGCATCTTTTGACAAGTTTCGTAATATATTAATAACTCAGCCGATTCTTCAATATCCCGACTTTAATAAGGAATTTATTCTTACTACGGATGCTTCTAATTACGCTATAGGTTCAGTATTGAGTCAGGGTGTGATTGGAAAGGATTTGCCTATTGCATATGCTTCGCGTACATTAAATGGTAGTGAGCAAAATTATAGTACAATAGAAAAGGAGTTACTTGCCATAATATGGAGCATTAATTATTTCAGACCTTATTTATATGGCAGGAAATTTACTATAGTAACTGATCATAAACCCTTAATTTGGCTTTTCAATTCTAAGGACCCGGGCAGTCGACTAATACGTTGGCGACTGAAATTGGAGGAATATGATTATAAAATCGTTCACAAAGCAGGGAAACTTAATTCAAATGCGGATGCGTTATCTCGTCCTCCTTGTGTTAATATTGTACATGGCAATGATTCTTTTGAGAACTTTATACAGTATCATTATAAAACACTCGAAATTCCCAAGGTTAAATCGGTGCCTTGTGACAAGTTTAAATACTTTCCCAACGTATTGTTTTATTCACGAGATCTTGATGAGAATAATTTATTTTCGGAAGCGATGCGAGATCAGTATGATTTATCGAACATTAAGGAACCTGATGATTTAAACTCTTTCATTGCACTTGTTAAGAATTCTCAGACTTCCTATCTTTGCATTTGTAAGCAGTTTCATTTTGATAAATTAGATTATAAAGCGATATTTTATTCATTACGCAATTTGAAAACTCATTTGGAAGAAAAGAGTTATTCAAGCAATCTTTATATCCATGATGTAACGATAAACAACAAAAATATAATACCTATTGCACCTATAAAATATTGCACCTATTATTTTAGATAATCAAAGAATCACACCGAAATCAGAGGATGAAATTTTGAAAATTTTGCAAGATAATCATGACTCAAAATTAGCTGGTCATTCGGGATTTCTCAGGACATATAAGAGAATTAAAGAATTTTATAAATGGGATAAGATGAAAAAAGACATCAAAAGATATGTAAAGAAATGTGCATCTTGTCAAGTTAATAAGACGAATTTTAGACCTTCTAAGGCTCCTATGGAAATTACCTCTACATCTACCATACCCTTGGCTACCATACCAAAGGCTTGCGATTGATGTTGTTGGGCCTCTTCCACAGACTATTAATAATAATCGATTTATATTGACCATGCAAGATGACTTGACTAAATTTTCATATGCTGCTCCTATATCTAATCACGAATCACAGACAATTGCTATGGAATTATCCAAGTTTATTACATTATTCGGGATTCCAAAAACCATACTTTCTGATCAAGGAACTGATTTCACATCTCGTCTAATGAAAGATTTAACGAAATTATTTAATACGAAACACATATTATCTTCCCCTTATCACCCTCAAACTAATGGCGCTCTGGAAAGGTCTCATTTGACGTTGAAGGAATATCTTAAACATTTTATTAACGACAAACAGACAGATTGGGATGAGTTTATAAGTTTTGCTATGATGGCATATAATACTCACGTCCACAAATCAACTGGGCATACACCGTATGAGGTTCTTTTCGGTAGTAAACCGTACCTGCCCAATAGCATAACTCAAGAACCCTCGTTGAATTACTCATACGATGATTATGTAATTAATTTAAAACAAAAATTAAATCATACACAAAAGGTAGCAAGGGATAATATGATCCAATCTAAGTTAAAATCGAAATCTTATTATGATAATAAAATCATTATTCATTCGTATAAAATTGATGATATGGTATATGTTTTGAATAAGCAACATAAGACAGGATTGAATAAGAAGCTTTGTCCGAATTTTAAGGGTCCTTACAAAATAACTAAAATTAATTCCAATAATACCGTCCAAATATTAAAGAATGGAAAACTAGTGACGTATCACACTAATTTGCTGAAACCATCTGTTTCAGGCGATCAAGATGACTGACCGGCACTATTTCCTAGTCATCCTATTCGTAATCTTTACTTTATTTATTCCTACACGTTTCCTGGGAACTACCCAACTTTATTATAAAATCTTCCGGTTGGGAAATCATGTAGGGTTATATTATAATCACTTAGGCAGGGTGCGGTTAACTAATTCAAAATATACCTTATTAACGCACGTTGACCTTGCCAAGGCTAATCAACAATATGATCAATTGCTTAAGTCTTATACTAAATCTTTAAATATGTGCACATGGAAGCCGAATCAAACTGTAAGCGATGTCAATGCGTATTTTTGTCAGAATTCCTTCCAAACTATTAACTCACGCATCGCAGCGATTAAGGGCAAAATCCAAATCATAAATTTCATGTCAGCTAATAAATCGAATTCAGCGAACAATATCTCTAAGAGAGGATTATTTGATGGCACATCTTATGTTTTACATTGGCTATTCGGTACTCCTGACGCCAAAGATGCCAAATTCTATAAAGAAGCAATCGAATCAGTTATCTATGACAATAGGAATGTACAGTTGCTAATGAAGCACATATTATCTCGGAGCAAATATTCCTATTATCTCAAATGACTGTAAACCTCGATAATTATTATAGTCTCTTAATCTCGTCTGTAACGTTGGCAAGAAATGAAATATTACATCCACAAATAATATCTTCACAAGATCTTTTTAACGAACTGAACAACATCACTTTGCAAAGTGGACAGCAGTGGCCTATATCATTAACGTATTCTAACATGTATAAATATAGTAAATTGAGTAAGTTAGATGTCACACACGTTAACAACAAATTAGTTTTCATTATTAGAATTCCGCTAGTTGATGAGTTGCCTTACGATCTATACGAAACATTACCTCTCCCTGTTCCTCATAATCATCCCGATACTTATTCTTACATTGAACCCAATTATCCCTATATCTTATTGAGCATAAATAAGGTGTATTATGCACAGCTTCGAAGTTTGGATAAATGTACCAAAGTCAGTGGACAGGAACGCATCTGTCTTGTCAATCATATACAAGCAATATCTGGTCAACCATCCTGTGAAGCAATTCTGCTTACATCTACCATTCGGAGAATACCAACGTCCTGTAATACTCGTACAGTCCAGGCTGATTTTGAGACGTGGCACTACCTCGAAAATAACGAATGGTATTCGTTATCAGTCAACCGCTGGAATTAACGCTGTCATGTTCGTCAACACACATTGAAGACATCGAGTTAAGAACTACCGGAATCATTCAGATTGACCCGCGATGCAAGGGTTATACACAAATCGCAGTCATAAATCTATACCATATAATATCGTGGAAGACGATTGCTGTTTTACGGATTTTAAGAATTCTACAATTATACCGGTACGATTAGCACCGATTAAAGCCACCAGCATGAAAGTTGAAGAATTTAAATACAGCAATCATAAACTAATGCAGTTAGACACATTACTGCAGGAACAGTTGAATAAACCGGTTGTTGTTCAGCAGAATCACTGGTATACCATCACCCTAAGCGTAATAGTATCTATAATCGGTATGATAATCACCGTCAACATCTTACGCTGGTGCGGTTTATCCCGTTTAATCAACAAATATCTCTGCTTCATGAAGGAGGGAAGGACAACAAGCGATAGTTGTTGTTTTAAAATCATCAATACCAACATCAATACCACACCTGGCACGAGAATGCAGTTATCGCAGATTTCGGAAGAAGAAGAAGTTTACCCCCAGTCAATCCATCTGGTCGAGGACCGCAGCCGAAGCAGTACTCCTACCAGGCCCATTGAATATCATGGATTACGGAAATCTACGTCACGTGCACCTTCCGTGAATATGGACTGAAATTGTGAAAGTGATCGTTTTTCTGAAGGAAAATATGTTCGTGTAATTAAAACTTTTGTAAACATTGTATGCATTGATTAGCGTTGTCAAGAACCAGAGAATATTTGTTGCAGACATTTTATAGTAATACTTTACTTTCGTAGTACTTTACTTCTTATTACTCTACTATTTGCATATTATTTTATTTTATTATTATATTTTATTACCTACATGTTATATCATTTCTGGTATTGTTTAATTTTCTTATCCGTATTTTTTATTACTCATGAGTTATTTTATTCTATTATTAGCATTGTATTTTATTTAATTAATCTATTTTATTACTCACGCGTTGTGCTATTTTTATCACACATACTCTATCATACACGCATATTCGATTATTCTATTTTATAATTCGCATTTTATTATTCACATGTTATTCCATTTTAATTAATCATATGTCACGTCCCGGGTGGAGGTCTTTAGGGATATGACATTGTGGGGTTGTAGGAGAGTGGTTTGGTACAAAGACGAGCTTCGTAGCACTGGTAGAGATGGGAATTCAGGCGCGAATGCGAGATTCGTTACCCGTGGGTTTTGATGGGAGTCAGGCGCGAATACGAGATTCGTTACTAGTGGGTTTTGATGGAAGTCAGGCGCGAATACGAGATTCGTAGCCCGTGGGGTTTTATTGGAGATCAGGCGCGAATGCGAGATTCGTTGCCCGTGGGTTTTGATGGGAATCAGGCGCGAATGCGAGATTCGTTACCCGTGGGTTTTATTGGAGATCAGGCGCGAATGCGAGATTCGTTACCCGTGGGTTTGGATGGGAATCAGGTGCAAATGCGAGATTCGTAGCCCGGGGTTCAATGGAGGCAGGCGCGAATGCGAGATTCGTAGCCCTGACAGCCAGGGAAGGTTTAGTTATAATCGCACACCAAGGAAACACCCGTTAGCACTGGTCGTATTTAACTTAGTAATTGGATTTACCGCTGCATTAATATAAGAAACAGTCTGTAACGTTTCTTAGATATGGTCGTTGCCGTATGGTCGTATACGGCCTATGCGAAAGTACGCTTCGTAAACACTGTAAGAACTCTCACGTTCGCGAACCGAAATCAGCTGTTGCAATAGCTTGGTTTGCCCGAAGGATAGAAGCAATAATTCGAAGCGTTATTTAAAGATAAGAGAACGGTTTATTATAAAGCACTGGTTAGTATATATAATAATGCGTTAGACGATAAGCATTTGCACATAACAATTATATAAATGATGAGTAATAACAATATATGTATGGACATGAAGTACATGAGAATATGTCAATAATAGAATATGAAAAGCAATAAGCGTAGATACAAGAGAATAAAGAAAAGCAGTAAGCGTTATTAATGTGAATAATATGAAAAGCAATAAACGTTATTAATATAATATAATATGAGAAAGCAATAAGCAACAATAATACAAATTATATAAATGGTGATGATATGCAGAATATTGGTAATTAATAATGGTCGCTTACGGTAGTTGCCGTAGTACACTGATTTTAAGTATTATGTCACTGAAAATATATAAACGAGGTACTTCTCGTACTTTCGTGGAAGAATACTGTCGTAGAAGAGGCCTACGGCCTCTCGGGCCCTTGTATTTATATGTTTCGTTGGAATGTGAAGTATGAGGGGTATGCGCGGTATGCACCGTGACTCATGCACGAAATATGCGTTATATAAATAGAACATATTGGTGACTCATGCGCGAAATATGCGTCGCAATATGACTTCCGGGGTTTTTGTATGGGGCGTTTGAAAAGGCGATACTCAACCCATTGGATTGATTTTGGTTGGTTTGATTGGAAAGGGGTAAGAGGGGCTTGTATTTGGAGGGTCATAGATAGGGGTGAGACGTGGTCTCGATTTAAGAGGGTTTTTGGGACGAGGGACTTGTTTAGATTTAAATATGAGGGAGGAATTCGTGCCTCATAGGGCGAAGAGGGGAAGGGGTTTTCGTCGTTGACCATTTCGAGATGGGGACCGCTAAGGTACATCGCCTAGATGGTCAGTGGTTGGGGGAAAGGGGTAAGAGTTGAGGTTTAGGGACTTTTGGGGGAGTTATGGAGTATTTGTGGGGAAGACTTTAATTTATACCGCGCGAAAAATAGTGGGACGTCACACATATATCATTCTATTTTGTTATTAGTATTCCATTATTTGTATTAATCATATTATCGTATTATGTATTATAAATTATGTAATAATTTAGTCATATTACGTATTATAAATTTCTATATCGATAGCTAGATAACTCATAGAAACAGTTCAAAGATAGGAACCGAATAGAATTAATTTACTTTAAGAACCGTAAATTAATCTTAAGGAGGGAGGTGTTAGATACCTACTTCGCGACTTTTCCTTTTCCCATACACATCTGGTTATCGTCACCCTCTAAGACCCTTAGTCACTTCCGAGCGAACGTGACTTACCCGTAAACAAGCGGATTAGGCCGTGGGTCCTAAGGCCTCCTTTAAAAGTGAAAGTTACGTCTTAGTCACAACCGAACTTGCTTCAAACCATCCCTTCCTCCCTTACTCAATGACCAATCCTAGCTTCATTTTCCACACCCTCGCAATAGTAACTACCAATAGGATTCTCCGTTTTGTCCACGTTCTTTACCTCCGTACGTCTTTAGCTTAGATCTCGTTTGTACATCTCACCAGCAACTAGTTCGACTTGCTTGTAATAAAGGACATTTTTATACAAGTATTTGTATTTGCATTCTCCCGGGTACACGACAGTAACCACGCGTATTTCCACACCATAAAAAACTTCAAAAAGTAAAAAAATAAGGCAAGTACGTGAATTATTATTATCTTTGTAAAAAGAAGTGAGATCCCCATAAAAAACTTCAAAAAAGTAAAAAAATAAGGCAAGTACGTGAAATCAAATAAATCACAAAAAATAGAAGTTAATACTAATTACAAAATAAAAAAGATGTGAAATAAAAATGAGCTGCAAGTACATAAAGGTGCTTTCCAACTGCGCTTAAGATGACACAACTACATATGCACAGCTAAAATGCAGTGTTCATAGCTTCCATTACTCATATCGCGGACATTTTAATGAACCCATCAAAAAGAATTCCATTTAAAAACATTGTCGTAAATTAATAGCTTTACAAAATTAATGATATACAAAAATTGCGCCAATTATAACAATGGCTATTTATACAAAGAAAAAATGTATTAAATAATATTAAGCAGATATATTTTTATACAAATAAATATTTTAATACGAATAAATATTTTATTCAAAATACTTGGCGCTGCGAAACCGAAGAAACGCTAATTGTCTTATTAATAATTTACAATAACTCCCTTACAATCTAAAATACATAATATAAATATACATACTGGAAACGCAGTCAGATTTATTCTACACATATTTAATATTTAATTCTAGTATCATATGTAGCATATGCACACGCACACATACACACATTCACGAATGCACGCACAAGAACGAGAGAAAAAGATTAATGCTATTTAAACACATTATTCAGTTTAGCAACACAAATTCGGAGCTGTTCGGAGCGCAGCGCCAAGTATTTTGAATAAAATATCTCTTTTTGTTTTCAATACAGAAGCGAAATAGTTTGGCAAAACACGCGAAGCCGACAGTGGTAGTCAACGGCGGCGCGCGATCCACTGCCGCTCAGCGTAATACAAACGCTTAACGCGCGTGACTACCACTGTCGGTACCGCGCGTTTTGCCAAACCATTTCGCTTCTGTTTTGAAAACAAAATGAGACTTACCACTTCTGTTGACGCTTTCCGAAGGAAAACTGTCTGCTGCATCGCGTGGAATGGTCAGATTTTCTCCCAGACCCTTAGTTTTCAAAATAAATTGAAATATATCTGCAAAAATGGGTGTATTTCAGGTGTCCTTTTCCCTTTGATCGTTGTTTAAACATATTTAAATGTTCATAGTGCAATAATAACTTATATCGTTGTATTCGGGAGGGTTCATAGAATAATTTGACGCAACGAGCAACCGAATAACTATTACCGTTTCGGCAGAAAATATGTTCAAAGTCGAAAATTTGCAGTTTTTTTCAAAATCGAATTTCTCAAAAACTGAGGGTGATGGCAACAAACGGTTTGCGGATTCGTTTTCAGCGCACGAAAACCTATAAGAAACGGCTATTGAATGTTACAAGTCCGAAAAAAAGTCAAAATTTGTCGAACTGTGTTATAGACAAATGGGATGTTTATGCTATGCTGTAGATAAGCCTTTGACTAACTTTGTCTTTCTGTCTGCATTCAGTCGAAAATGTGCCATCAGAGACTACAGAGCAAAATATTCAAAACATTTTTTACGTACTTATATGTTATATTGTAGTTTTTCTTTCAATTTATTCAGTTTAAGTATCATTTTGTATAGTTTATATATATATATAAACAAACATATCCTGCGTTCATTAAGTTAATTAGTTTAGTTGATATATAACTGGTGCAGAAGGGTATTTGAATAAAAAAACTGGCCATAAGTCAATTTTGTGTTTTCACGAAACATTATAAAGTGGTGAAGAATGGATTATACAGAAGCAGGTATGTGCGACATATTTTACGTATATTTTTATAGTTTCCAATTATTCGTTCGAAATCTACTTGATTTTTCTTTCAATTTCCACGTAATAACATCGATTTTGTTGACAATGACTGTACGGACACGGTCCAACAGTTATTGAAAAAGCCTTACTACCAATCGGCCAACTGTCTGAGGAGGCTGCTGAAGCGCGTAATAAACACTTCCGTTTATTCAGACAAAATTATGCGAGGAAGTTTTCGAGGAAATCTTGCAATTTCGACATACTTAATACTGCTTAGCTCAGATCCTGTGTTAACAGGTATGAGACCCATACCACGAAAAAAGAGTAATCCATTCCTCAAAGAAACCGTAGAAATGCTTCTTGGTGACTCGGACAGGCCCCTGGACACACAAGGTTCCCATGATGAAGAGGACGTAATTCAGGTGTCTTCCGACGAGGAGCCGTGGACATCATCATCTGATTGAACTCGAATTATCTTATTGTGACATAAATATATTTTTTGAGATCAATAAAGTATTTCTATTTTTCATTAAACAACAAAAAATAATTTTGGCCAATTTTCTGCAATTATTGACGCCATATTGGAGCTGCCATTTTGAATTTTGAAATTTTGACATCAGATTCAAAATCAGCGATCCCAAAAATCCTTATATACCAAGTTTGAACAAATTCTAAAGCATCTAGAATTTTGGCCAGCTTTTCTGGTCAAATACCCCACTGTGCGATGAGACGTTGCTCTGCACTGATGCTCCGTCTCATGACTGTGTCCTGCTTCGCGATTCTGTTTTCAACTAATTTCAACAGTTCATCGAACGCTTGAGAATTCATCCGCAAATAATTTCTGTAATCCTCTTGGTACTCCTGTCTCAGCTCTAGAACAAGGGCTCCATCATTTGAATTTGCTCGGTATTGTTTCACCCAAACACGGCGCTTCCTTCTTCTGTCTCTTCTCCGCTCTGCTTCTGTTAAATATACAGCAGCAGCAGTAGCAGCAGCAGCAATGACCAAGTTCCGACGACGATTGTCGTTTATCGCCAACATCACAATGTTTTTTTAATAACTGGCTCACACCGACTTGGCTGCCAACACGCCGAACTGATCACTGCCGGAATCTCCACACACCACGCAGAACTGTGGGTAGTATTGTTTTTTTTTGTCACGCACGTCACTGATTCTGCAGTTGGTTCGGTGTAACGAACACACGTAATTACCTAACCCAACTTATTAATTTACAATTAAAAGAAACAATTATAAGCAACAATTAAATGTAACAATTAACAAGAACAATTAACAAGAACAATTAACAAGAACAATTAACAGTATCAATTAATGGTAACAATTAACAGTAAAAATTAATAGTAACAAGTAATAGTAACACTTAACAGTAACAAATAATAATAACAATTAACAGTAAAAATGAAATAATGCGTGCGCGATACGTGGAGTTTGTAAGCCGGTTCGAGAACAAGTGACCGCTTCGTGAATTTTCGCCGGCTAAAAAGGAACGACTAGACAGAGTTAGAGATAGCGAAGAAGAAAGATAGTGACAGCCCAAAAACGGGGATGAAAGGGGCAAAACAGAGAAAAACGTAGACAGGGTGAAGAGAAAGCGTGGGATAAGAAAAGTGTCCTTCGGTTCGCAAACGCCTGGCCGCCAAATGTTTCTGACGTTGACCAGGCCTGTGCGAACCCTTGAAACTAAGTATGTATGTAGATGGAAGAAGAAACGGCAGAAAGTAATAAAAAGGGACATACAGTGTGTCCGCGGGAACAGTAAACAGTTGGATATTTCCTAACGTATTCGAGATAGAAAAACAATGTTTATATGGGATTCCATGGTTCGATGAGGCAATTTTATTAGGCTAGACAATTTTTTCTTACATTATTAATTTTAAAGATTCGATGGTGAAGTTCTGTTTTTTAAATATGCGGAAATTAACCACCCGCATAGTTATCAGTCAAATCAGTTTTGACCCTTTCTTAAATCGCGTTCATTTCGTACTAGAGATCCCGGCGTAGAACGTGTATTGAAGATACACGTGTATACGTGTTGCGAAATTCACGGATCGTAGTATCCGTGTACCCGTGTACTGAAATTCACGGGTACACGTGTATCGAAATATACGGTTTCACGTGTATTAAGATATCCATATTTAATTTTTTAACTAAATATCCGAATGTTTAGATTTTACGGAAATAGTTTGCGATAGGTAGTTATAGACATAATTTACTAGGTTACAGATGAAAACAAATAACATCATGATTTTGGCTAATAAAGTTTAATCAATTAATCGTTTATTAATCTATTTCAGACGACAACAAGGCTGATTTTATGATAACAGTGCGCATATGAGTTTTGTAAGGCGCTCCATTTTAAGCCGTATAACTCTGGATATAACCACTATTTTTACATACAATTTTGTTTCATATTTCCTAAACATTGACAAATGAAGCCACAAAGCTGGAAATAAATATATTTAATTGGTTGGTTTTAAAAAATTCGCGTTCACTTTCTACCGCTTCTAGCGGCTCGCAAAGGCTTGGCTGCCAGGCTAGGCGCGCGCTCCAGCATTTCCGGCCGCACGGAAATCCTGAAGCGTGTGCCGATCCCTTGGTTTCAAGTGCCGTTTTCCTTTTCCAACTACCTTATCTGTCTCTTATGTAAACTCTTCTGGAGTCGAGGTTGGCGCGCGGGCAGGACCGTGGTGTTTTCTGGCGCGCGGGCAGGACTGTGGTGCCTTCTGACGCGCCACAACCTTTTCGAACGCGCCACGCAAGAGCGTTAGTGACAAATTTTACCTGCCTCACGAGCAATCAGAAGAATGCCCCCTTTCTTCAAAACATCTTGCACATTTCATCTCTTCATCATTTATCTTATGTGTATTTATTGTCTATCAATATTAGTTTTTATATTAAAACAAGCAATGACATGGTGATTATTACTGTCAATAGTAATAATTATGATCGTCACAACAGGGAATGTGTTAACTGCAATTTCATTTGCCATCGCATTGTCGGGGAAACATTTGGACATTTTTTAATGTACCCTTGTAAAATTTTACAGTCGTTATAACTCAGTCATAAACCATTTCCAGAATTTATAGCACCTTCAGGTCAACCAAATGTAGCTTCCTAAAAACAGATGTTTCAGTGTACCCTACAGTAACAGCATTTATGATATCCTCTATAAGCCAGGTATATCGAGGAATTTGAGATACTTTTCGCGAACGTATATCGCGATCGTGTCTTGCCGATCGTTTCGCAAATCGATGATATACATCGAACAGGTAGTACACAATACACCACTGCGGTGGATCGTGTAAAAAGCATGTAGAGTCGACGTAGAAATGGGAGCCCGAACTCGCTGTCTCTAAGTAGTGACGGGTACGAACTCCTGGCCTGCGCGAAGGAACGCCGCGATCCGGCTTCACGTACTTTGGCGTGCCACGCGGCGTGTGGCGCGCCGGACCGCGCGCCGGAACGTCCGTGTAAAGGGCCCTATTGAGGGTGGATTGTAGGAGCGTAGATGTCGGGGTGCCAGTTATTGGATTCAGGAGACGATAGAAACACTTTATTAGAAAACACACATGTACTATATTTAAAGTAAATCGTATTTCTCTCGGGCAGGAGTACTGATAACGATCGAACTTGAGCCCCACTTCGCGCAGGCCGATTACACGGAGGGTAGTCGAGTCACACACTGCATAAATGATACAGGGTAATTCTGGAGCAACGCCCGTCAAGAAGATGCGGCCTGGTACCCCGTGGCGAGGACAGACCTTCGCAGTGCCTCACCCGATTCTTATGGCTTTTTCCGGAAAAAGGTATGAATCCTGGGCCGAACGTAGCGAAGTGAGGTCGAGCCCCCGCAGTCCCGGGTGCAATATCCATTACAGCGTATTAAGAAATTCTTTTCTTCATCGTATCGAAGGGAAAGTGACGCCAATGGATTCCTTATGTTTTTCCGATGAAAATCATATCAAACATCATGCAAATCGGATTAATTTGACACAAGCTGTTTGTATTCCTTGTGTAAAAGTTGTCCGATTTGCATGATGTTTGATATGAATTTCATCGGAAAAACATAAGGAATCCATTGGCGTCACTTCCCCTTCGATACGATGAAGAAAAGAATTTCTTAATACGCTGTAATGGATATTACACCCGGGACTGCGGCGGCTCGACCTCACTTCGCTACGTTCAACCCAGGATTCATACCTTTTTCCGGAAAAAGCCATAAAAATCGGGTGAGGCACTGCGAAGGACTGTCCTCGCCACGGGGTACCAGGCCGCATCTCCTTGACGGGCCTTGCTCCAGAATTACCCTTTATCTGTTTAAGAAATAAACTAATTCTTGATTCTTTATCATATGGATATGGAAGTGTCGCCGATGGATTCCTTGGGGTTTTCCGATGAAAAGTATTACAAATGTCGTGTAAATCGGACAACTTTTACACAAGGAATACAAACAGTTTGTGTCAAATTAATCCGATTTGCATGATGTTTGATATGATTTTCATCGGAAAAACATAAGGAATCCATTGGTGTCACTTCCCCTTCGATACGATGAAGAAAAGAATTTCTTAATACGCTGTAATGGGTATTGCACCCGGGACTGCGACGGCTCGACCTCACTTCGCTACGTTCGACCCAGGATTCATACCTTTTTCCGGAAAAAGCCATAAAAATCGGGTGAAGCACTGCGAAGGACTGTCCTCGCCACGGGGTACCAGGCCGCATCTTCTTGACGGGCGTTGCTCCAGAATTACCCTGTATCATTTATGCAGTGTGTGACTCGACTACCCTCCGTGTAATCGGCCTGCGCGAAGTGGGGCTCAAGTTCGATCGTTATCAGTACTCCTGCCCGAGAGGAATACGATTTACTTTAAATATAGTACATGTGTGTTTTCTAATAAAGTGTTTCTATCGTCTCCTGAATTCATTAACAGGCATCCCGACATCTACGCTCCTACAATCCACCCTCAATACTCCTCGCGGAGAGACACAGGAAGAAACGGGGTAGCCCGCTGTCGACGCGTGCTCCTCTCGAGTATAAACACGAGCTTCAATATCAAAACAAAAGCATGCGTTGACGTGTTCCGTGCGAGAGAAGGTGTGCATTGGGGAGGAGGTATTGCTGTGAAGAGGGCCTCTTCAAGAGAGCAGCCGTTTGTGAGGGATGCAAATCCGATTGGTTCTAATACAATCTGCTCCTTTTGGTTGAAATTTAGTCTAGCAACTTTCACACCTCCTAACATAACCAATCGAGCTTGCATCCCTCCCAAAAGAACCGGCCATCCGAGCGTAGAAGCAAGTGCGAAATAAAAGTAACGGTGCGCAGAAACCGCTTGACACCGCAGATGTACCTACCTAAGTAGCATTTCTGACGGAAAAGAATTGTCCAGCCTTTGGGTCTGGCGCCGACCTTTGGCAGGTAGGTATCTGTTTCAACAGGCAAGGCCCTCCGTGGCCCCTCCGTAGTGCCAGCAAGACCAACCCCGGTCCTTGCTATTTCAGTGGGTTTTCTTCAGTGAAAATCAGTAAATTTGCAAGCGCAATATCTCAAAAACCAGTGGAAATCAAGTGTATACATTAATGCTTATTGAATTTGTCTTGGAACGCACTATCAACTCAGGTGTTCAAAAAAATTAGTTCCATTTGAAAACCCGAACTTGACCATCATATCTTTTAAAATAATAATCGAAAAATTCGTTCGGGCTAATAAATTGGCCCTCTCGAACCATGCAATTCCCTATTTTTCAAATATTTTTATCTCCTATAGTTTAGGAGATATCAAGCTGTCCAGTCTTAGGTGGGACGATAAGGATGGTTGCGAATAGGCTCAGTTGGTACGCCAGGGTTTCCTCGGTACTCTCGTCGCGACGGGTGTTCGTGTCGTTTGTTTTGGTTTGGCGGTACGCGGCGCGTTTCGCTATCAGAACGGGCTGGAGATCGGAAGACGGCCAGGCGTCTCTTGCGTCTCTGGTTTTCGTCGATAGAGGAAAAGAGACCGGGCAACTTCCTGCGTCTCTATCGGAGTCGGTAGAGGGAAAGAGACCGGGCAACTTCCTGCGTCTCTATCGGAGTCGGTAGAGGGAAAGAGACCGGGCAACTTCCAGGCGTCTCTGTCGGAGTCGGTAGAGGGAAAGAGACCGGGCAACTTCCTGCGTCTCTATCGGAGTCGGTAGAGGGAAAGAGACCGGGCAACTTCCTGCGTCTCTATCGGAGTCGGTAGAGGGAAAGAGACCGGGCAACTTCCTGCGTCTCTATCGGAGTCGGTAGAGGGAAAGAGACCGGGCAACTTCCTGCGTCTCTATCGGAGTCGGTAGAGGGAAAGAGACCGGGCAACTTCCTGCGTCTCTATCGGGATCGGTGGAAGGCAAGAGACCGGGCAGCTTCCAGGCGTCTCTTGTCGGAGTCGGTAGAAGGAAAGAGAGGACTAGCCGCGATCGCTGATCGGCGCGGATATACGGAGATTTCCAGTGATTGCCCCGGGCAGCATCCAGACGGCGTACTGGTAGTGGGGTTCCGTAACCCCCACTTGACTGTCTTGCCTTCGCGGCGCGAGGGCTTATGTCCCGATTCTTGGAAATCCGTAGCTGCGAGAAATCGACGCGATCTAGCGGCGCAGTGGGGAGTGAGCGTCACCGCTCTGACGCGTCGTGACGTGAGGCCGGCGTAGTTCGGCTCCGCTCGGTGCGGATCGGTCGCGGTCGCCCGGGCGCTCGGCCTCTCGCTCACTCCCGGTCGCGCCGCTGCGCGCTCGATCTCTCGCAGCTGGGACGCTACGTCACACGTTATTTCTATGTTATCATTCGTAATAAAGCCTCGGCCTAATAAACAAGTACAGCTCATGGTCTCTTTCGGATCTACATAAAAATCAATTTCGATTTCACAATCGGCCACTAACATTTTCTGTTCCAGATGCCCTAATATGTTGATTTTACTGCGGTTCACTCCTTCAAACCGTACAGTATCATTATGCGGTCTTATAACTACCTCTGATGCAATTAGTGATCTGCTTAAGAATGATACGGGGCTTCCCGTGTCTAAAACAGCGTTTACATTACCTACTGCGCCCAACATTGCGTTGACGGTGTAACATGGTATGACGCTCGTGTTGAATTGCACCAAATGCGTCGTCGTTGCCGCCGCCGCATTCGTCGTTGGTTTTGAGGTCAGTAGGTAGGCTATGAGAGTTCAAATCCAGGGGCGCTGAGGGGGTGAGACGAGGCGAGGGGTACCGCGGTCGCGCTCTTCGATGTGATGGGCGCGGGGGTGAGGCGGGGTGGGGGGAATCGCGCTCTTCGACGTGATGGGCGAGGGGGTGAGGCGGGGTGGGGGGAATCGCGCTCTTCGACGAGATGGACGAGGGGGTGAGGCGGGGCGAGGGGAATCGCGCTCTTCGACGAGATGGGCGCGGGACCGTTGGCGGTGGAGGGGGTAATTGGTAAACTGTTGCAGCGAAAAATCCCTAGATTGATCTAGCGACACCACAGATCGATGAAAAATCCCCAGAAAATCCCTGGATTCGATGAAAAATCACCCATACACCTTTGAACGTGTCTCGTTCCCGCGCAATTTCGACACGTGTTGGGCGCGTCTCGTTCCCGCGCAATTTCGACACGTGTCCGAGGATCGGCGAGTAGGCGCGAAAGATAAGGCGTGAGAGAATCGAACGCTCGAGATTAATTACCCTAAATAGAGGAACCATTCGAGGAATTAATTAATCTAAATACCCAACCGTCGCCACGAAAGAATCCAACGTCGCTTTCGTATAAAAATCTACCAACGGAAATGTAACGCGTTCATTTAGACTCCCTTATCATACTTATAATCTCGATACATGCATGATATGCTATTTCAGAGGGAAGGTGGAAGATAGGTAAGCAAACCTGACATATTAATATTAATATTAAGATTTATTAAATCTAATTATTCGACAATGTTATCGACGATTTGCATATATGCATCGTCGTCGTCGTAGAAAGCATCATCGCCGACTTGCTCGGCGACAGTCTGCGACGCGAAATCTTGGGCGTGAAGCCCCGATACCGCGTTTGTAAAAACGGTATCAAAAGTAATTTTTTCGATCCCGACGCAGTTTCGCCAAACAACGTTCGTCGTGGACTGAGCACGGTTATGTCGATGTCTTCGACCAAAGCCATATGGATTATGCTCATCCTCGTCGTCATCATCATCCTCCAGAACGAACGTACGATGTGAATGTCGATTGAGCCAAAATTGCTCGTCCCCATAGTGGTCGTTTACCGGTGGTTCGTCGTGGGGATCATCAGCATTGTGGAATACTTTTAAGTATACATCCCCGTCATGAACCGCTTCCGCCTCACGCGTGGTGTCACCCAGAATTTCCTCCGTCTGCGTCGCGACATTCCGGCATGGCACGTACACTTTGGGGCTTGATGTGCATACAGGTACCACAGAGCACACCGGCACGGTGACAACTGGTCGATTGAAATTTACCGGCAACGACATAATCTGAAACCGATTTTTTCTTATATTTCTCGAAGTTACTAACACAGCGATTCACTAAAATATGGTAATGGAAACTTACGGCATTAATCGATTATATTTCCGTTCCTTGAATGGTGGCCGATATCCTTCAAAGAGCAAACTCCTTCAAAAGTAGTTTCTTCAAAGCAATTTGAATCGGCTTCAAAGTAATTTCACTTAAAGCACACGACTTAGATGAAATAAATTTTAAATACGTTTCTCGAAGTAACGCACGTCTCGACTGATGGAGTAGCGTTTGAGAACTGATTTTAAGGAGGCTGATCCATGATCGTGCATACGGAAGTATACAGCGATAATTATTCGGCATCGCCCAACGTATTTTGAAGATCGAGACCACCATGACGGGTGTGAACACCCTTATCACGGACGCGCGAATTCGATACGCGTGGTACCGCGGCGAGCAACCGTCGCATCACGTCACCTTATTGAAACTTTGGGGAGAGAGAGAGAGAGAGATAGAGAGAGAGCGAAGAAAAGAATTCGGAGCGATAACGACTCATGGACCTCGGCTAGGGTAGGTGGTTAATATATTCAATCAGAGTCGCGAATCGTGCGGTAAAGATCTCGAAAGACCACACGTTCGGAATATAATCACACGGATACACGACGAAATGGACGCGCGAGATGCATTGCTTCTGTCGTCATCTTCCAACGACACTGGAAACGCATACCAGTTGCCACCGACGACTCAGTTGAACGATCAAACTCTTACAATCGAGAGGCATAAAATCCGCGACGCGTTAAGCGTGCCTTCATTATCCGAATCATCGTGGAGTAGGATCTTTCAAGTAGGATTTATGCGATTCTCGCCCGAGCAACGTCAACTACTACGTCACACCGCGCAATATGTGAATGCACATTATATTGCATCGTGGGTGACAGTGATGTGCATCGTCAACGGATGAACTATTTTACCGCGATCGTGTCTACGCCATTAACACTGTTACATGATATCGAGAATGGAACGGTCGTAGTATACGAAGTATTACAACCTCGAAAATTAACCATCTCCGTGAACGCGTTCTTATGTCGTGAATTGTCGCGATTTATGGACGAGCATCCACGACCAATTGTGCGACAACACTTGACGCTTCCCCTGAGTTTTCGATTTCCGGACGTGGACCGGATCACGTGGAAGAGTCGTATCAACCACTCGTGCCTGCTCGTGCGTGTCTACTAATTGAAAGCTAAAGTAGAAGATGAAGAATCCAAAACATGGAGGCGTTCATGGATGAACCCCGCCGATCACCGAGGATATGATTTTCTTATACTTGTACCCCCTGTTACCCAACGTGCGCTTACTCGGCGAATGGTTTCGCTTATGCGCGTTCGTAGCTAACAAGATGCGTCGGTACGACCGAAAATCCGTGTCCGTGCACGTCAGTTCGTTGGGGATTCGCATGAATAACAGTTCGTACAAACCCCGAGTTCCCGGGTATTGCGTTCCATTCACGCAAACGTCGTCGCTGTGCGCGTCGATGGTAAGCACGGAATCGCCGATCATTAGGTCTTCATCGGGGCCCAAGTATACGCCGTACACATTGTCGATGCGTTTTTTGGTGTCGGTAAAGAGTAGTCGTATGTATTCTCGCGACAAGGGACCTTTGGCGTTCCGTACATACACCTGGATATCGTCGACGGGGCTACGCAGCGAATCAAAATCGGTGTCCTTTGATTGCGACGCAGCATCCTGATTTTTTTCACCGTTGTCAACGATATCATTATCATTATCAGCAACATCATTAACATCGGCAACGTTGCTGTTGTCAATGTCGATGTCTGCGTTGTCGTCGGCGTGGTCGGCGTCGTCGGCGTCGTCGTCGTCGTCGTCGTTGTCGTCGTCGTCGTCGTCGTCGTCGTCGTCGTCGTCGTCGTCGTCGTCGTCGTCGTCGTCGTCGTCGTCGTCGTCGTCGTCGTCGTCGTCGTCGTCGTCGTCGTCGTCGTCATCGTCCCCGTTGTCGTTAGAATCTGGAAAGGTGTTCGATCGTTCCATGGATGCACCCGCAGCAGCGGTTCGAAGTCTCTTCGACGATTCTTGATGATCGTATTCATGTTTCCTCTTCACCGGTCGCGGTCGAGGCGTTGAGCGTGTTTAGAATGCAGACGTGTTCTCGATTAATTGCTTCAAGGGTTCGACGATGGGTCGCGTGCTCGCCTCCACAGCCGCTTCCGTAGCCATTTTACCAATTTTCAAGGCTAAGCACTTTTTACGTATAACGTCGCTGACTTTGGCGATTTCCACCTTCACGTCCACGCTCCGACGTTTCACTCCTTTTTGGCGTTTCGTTCCTTTTCGCCGACGATGTTTTTGCGTTTGTCTCGCGTCGACGTTGCTCGAGGTTATCGTTGTAGTCGGTTCTTTAGACATTTCGTGTTGCTCGATGAACGATTTGTTGGTTACTGACGTCCGTGAGCTACGACGAACTCGTTAAATCCTCTTCGATATCGACCTTCGGACATGGAACTATCCTTATCGATAACCACGAAATCGTATCGTCGACGCCAACATTTCGCGCACAAGTCGTTGAACGACTCGAATGTCATGTCTGTATTCACGTGATCATTGTAAACGCGACGTAAATGCGTACCGTCTTGTTTGAAAAGCATCAGGAAATTCGCGTTGTCTCTGATCAAATGTTTAGATTGGCTCGTGGCGACGAAGGTGTGAATCCCCTGGACGCGGCGTGTCGAGATCACGATATCGCGTACTCGCATCGAAAGGATTTGGAGGGACGACACGAAGCTGATCGTTCGTTAGCCGAACGAGCGCGACAACGAGTGTTCGCGAACGACGCGACCTTTGGTGAAAAAGCAGCAGCAGCCGGAGTGTGGGCGACGATGAAGGCTAAGACTAGACTCGGCATGGGTCTGAGAAGGGCGAAACGAAAACAGAGAAAGTCTGGAAGAAAATATTCGCAACGACGACGACCTCGGAATCTACGAGTGGCGAAACGTGGAGGCTGTCTTCCGTTTCTTCCGTTCGTGCTACCCGCTTTATCGGCTATCGGAGCATTGGCCGGTGGAGCGGCTGGTATAACCAAAGCGGTCAACGATGCGAAGGCATCTCGAAAACAGCTGGAAGAGACGTTGCGTCATCATCGGGTGATGGAGGGTCGAGGAATGCATCTGACACCGTATAAGCGAGGCGCGGGCTTGAACTCGAGACGACGGCGCCGACGACTCCAAACGAAGAAAAAAAAACGCCGATCGAGTCGGCGCGTGACGACGATAACGCAGCAACCTATGACGAACCTGCAATTAGCGCGCGAGTGTGCAAACGTACCGTTCTTTCGAGGGGTGTTTATGCGTGACACGCTTCCCACGCGCGTCCGAATCAACGAAACCGGTATCGCGAATCTTGACGAGAATCGAGGGGCTGGGACGCATTGGGTCGCGTACGCGAAACGTGGATCGCGAGTTCAATACTTTGATAGTTTTGGGAATCTGCGGCCACCCGTGGAATTGATCCACTATTTCGGACGCGGTACAACGATCACGTACAATCACGATCGTTTTCAACATTTCGATGAGATGAATTTTGGGCGGCTATGCATGCAATTTTTACAACAAATGTCTATGGAATTATGGCCTATCTACTAATAATGATGTATACTAAGATATCGTTAGAATGTATCGATGCGGAATGATCATCCGCATTTTCCTTAATAAAGATCCATAATATCGATAAATTACCGAGTATTCGTACGCCCGCGTCACTCTATCTCTCTTCGTCTCGCGAGTACAATCGATATGTCGGTCACGCTCACGTTAACGGGCCGGAGTAGCGTGCTGACGGTAAACTATTTCCCGCCGATAGATTTGAGCGACGGTGAGTACGAATTAGGCCTCGCGGACTTGGAGACGTTTCACACGATACCGAACATCGACTCGAGCAACGATAAATTCTACTTCATCGTGAACTATGACACCGCAACCAACTCAATCGGCGACGCCTCTCATGAATGCATTCAGATTCCCCACGGTTCCTACGAATTAGACGCTATCGGCGAGTACCTGAAGCAGCAATTACTCGAGCGATATCCTCGAAAGCGCGGTAACAACGAGAACAACGCCAACGACGATGACGACAAGTACCCTCTAATGCTTCGAGCTAACAACAACACCATGAAAAGCGAGATGTACTCCTCGTTCTTTGTAGACTTTACGAAATCGAATAATGTGGGCTCGTTGCTAGGATTTTCACCGAATCATATCTTATTGCCGAGAATCTGGCACGAGTCTAACGTACCCGTGAATATAATAAACATTATCGTGATCAGAGTAACGTGCAACGTCACTACCGGCGCGTACAGTAACGATAAACCGGTACACACGATCCACGAATTTTCACCTCGCGTTCCGCCGGGATATAAGATATCGGAAACCCCGCGACACGTCATTTACCTGCCGATCGTCGCACGAGCAATACACGATTTAACATTGTGTGGAGAAGAAATAACGATTCGTTTGCACGTTCAACGACGTCCGCGCGATAGGCTAGCGTAGTATTCGCGCGTGTATGTGTGTAGTATGTTAGTGTTAGATCACGCGTACGAATCGTCAATCGTCGCCAACCCCACCAGCACTGTCTCGTGTCATCGGCGCAATCCTATCTCGGGAAGTGAAAGTAGAAGAACAAAGGCGGGTGGAGCGATAAGAAGAGGGCCGGTAAGAAGCATAAGAAAGCCGTTGACACGTCGAAACGCGCGTTTCCTACGATCGTTAGGTTTCATCGTAGCCTATTAAACAAGCGGAGAGCATCACACGGAATCGCGATGTCTGTCATTCTGGACGTGGCGAATACGCCAACCTTCAACAACCGTATCACGAAGATCGAGTTACACACCTATAACACAGTTCGACAGCCATCTGGACTTGTAACATTCAATAGCCGTTTCTTATAGGTTTTCTGTGCTGAAAACGAATCCGCAAACCGTTTGTCGCCATCACCCTCAGTTTTTGAGAAATTCGATTTTGAAAAAAAATGCAAATTTTCGAGTTTGAACATATATTATGTCGAAACGGTAATAGTTATTCGGTTGCTCGTTGCGTCAAATTATTCTATGAACCCTCCCGAATACAACGATATAAATTATTATTGCATTATGAACATTTAAATATGTTTAAACAACGATCAAAGGGAAAAGGACACCCGAAATACACCCATTTTTGCAGATATATTTCAAATTATTTTGAAAACTAAGGGTCTGGGAGAAAATCTGACCATTCCACGCGATACAGCAGACAGTTTTCCTTCGGAAAGCGTCAACAGAAGTGGTAAGTCTCGTTTTGTTTTCAATACAGAAGCAAAATAGTTTGGCAAAACACGCGAAGCCGACAGTGGTAGTCAACGGCGGCTCGCGATCCACTGCCGCTCAGCGTAATACAAACGCTTAACGCGCGTGACTACCACTGTCGGTTTCGCGCGTTTTGCCAAACCATTTCGCTTCTGTATTGAAAACAAAATGAGACTTACCACTTCTGTTAACGCTTTCCGAAAGAAAACTGTCTGCTGCATCGCGTGGAATGGTCAGATTTTCTCCCAGACCCTTAGTTTTCGAAATAAATTGAAATATATCTGCAAAAATGGGTGCATTTCGGGTGCCCTTTCCCTTTGATCGTTGTTTAAACATATTTAAATGTTCATAATGCAATAATAATTTATATCGTTGTATTCGGGAGGGTTCATAGAATAATTTGACGCAACGAACAACCGGATAACTATTACCGTTTCGACATAAAATATGTTCAAAGTCGAAAATTTGCAATTTTTTTCAAAATCGAATTTCTCAAAAACTGAGGGTGATGGCGACAAACGGTTTGCGGATTCGTTTTCAGCGCACGAAAACCTATAAGAAACGGCTATTGAATGTTACAAGTCCGAAAAAAAGTCAAAATTTGTCGAACTGTGTAATCCATACGCCAATACGACGTTCGACAATAGCGATGAGATAAGAATCCCCATACAGCAGCAAGATCTGTACACGCTTCCGTGTGAAAGTTTTCTCTACATCGAAGGTCGCGGCACGATGACGGCGCAGGACGCGAAAAGTCCGGCAACGTCCGCGACCGCTGTTCTAGACAACAATTGCGTCGCGTTCATGTTCGATGAGATTCGATACGAATTGAACGGTGTCGAGATCGATCGTTGCCGAAATCCGGGGATCGCTACCACGTTGAAACATTACGTCTCGTTGTCGGTCGATAGAAGCAAAGTGCTCGCGAATGCCGGTTGGGATCATACCATCGCGTACGATAAAGATATTTTTCATTCGGGTGCTTTCAATTTCTGCGTACACCTGAACGTGTTATTAGGATTCTGCGAGGATTACAAACACATCGTAATGAACGCGCGGCACGAGCTGATCCTTATTCGATCGCGAGTCGATGCGAACGCGATGTATGGAACCTCCGCCACTGCGAGACCGAAACTCGAGATACGCAAGGTGCAGTGGCGTATGCCCCACGTCGTGTTGGAGGAAGTGAACAAACTATCGATGCTGCGAATCGTGGAAAGCGGTCGACCGATCGCGATGAGTTTCCGATCGTGGGACCTGTACGAGTATCCGTTACTGCAAGCGACAACGAAACATACGTGGACCGTGAAAGCTACGTCACAAATCGAGAAACCCCGATACGTGATATTGGCGATGCAAACCGATCGAAAGAATCGTCTCGATAGAACCGCGAGCAAATTCGACGCGTGTAAACTCACGAACGTTCGACTCTACCTAAATTCCGAGTCGTATCCGTACGAAGACTTGAACTTGGATTTCGATAAGTATAAGTACGCGCTCCTGTACGATATGTATGCGAAATTCCGTCGATGGTACTACAGCCGCGGAGAACCGTTACTGAATGCGATCGAATTCTTCCAATACGCGCCTATCGCGGTCATAGATTGTTCTAGGCAGAACGAGTCGTTGAAGAGCGCTACGGTGGACGTGCGAATTGATTTCGAATGCAAGGAAAATGTTCCCGCTAATACTACCGCGTACTGTATGATCATCCACGATCGAATAGTCGAATACGGTCCTATGACCAACGTGGTACGCAAACTAATATAGTGAACGCGTACGTGTGTGAACGATCATCAATTACCAATACTTAATAAAAGACACTCTTTTATTAAAAAAAAATTAATATATATTTATTCAAAAAAAATATAAAATTTAAAATTTAAAATTTAAAATTTAAAATATTTAAAAAAAAAATGTTGGTGTTAATTCCTGCAACACACAGAGAAAACACCAAATTATTATTATTATACGATGTTGTCAGCGCGTGAAACATCGGACAAATACATTTCACTTATACTTACTCCTTAAATAATTCTGGCAGGCCCCAGAAATTCCCCTCGAACGCAAGAAAATCTATTTGTAGCGAATCCTCACGCCACATTCGGCGGGCGAATTTAATTCGCACCCTAAACTCCTCGCATATTCGCCCGTCACTCTGGGATTCGTATTCTTGGTGCTGAAACAAACGTACAACTTAATTAAACCACTATGAAAATGGTATGCCAATACAATTTGCGCGAACAAGGACACTTACGAGGAGCTGAATGATCGCATCGCGATCTCCGTCGCGCGCATGCAATTCCACGTCGCGGCGCCGCTGAAACAAACACACGACTCGATTAAACATCATCGAAAGGTATCCACGCGTTAGAATAATTTTCATAAAAATTCACTTACGAGGGTTCCTAGCGCAAATAGATCTCGCTCACTCCACTCACGCATCGTCATCTCATGCTGGTACTGCAACAAACACACGTTTATATTAAAAATAGTTTCGACAGGTATACGCGCACAGGCACAAATCGACGAAAGAGTACTTACGACTGATCGTAATATATGGTTGCGCTCAACGCGCCAAGCCTCCCTCCTCTCACAATGCTCGCGCTGAAACAAACGTATAACTGATTAAAATATCCGAATTGAAACTCGCACCAATTCACTTTTCACAAAAACTATACTCACGATACACCGACGCATTTCAAATGCATTCATATGCGTCATTTTGGATTTTGGCCCGTGCGGCGGTGGTCGACGCCCTTATATGCATTTCGATTCTCTAGGCTGGAAGGGGTAGCCCTGCACGTTGCAGAGTGGGGATACTCGTGAAGTAGCTGTGGTGGGGATGTCCGTATCATAGTTTTCTTCTTCGATGATTTGAGATTAATTATTTCAGCTTATAGCCAACTTTTATGAATTACACTTTTCTGGTTTGCACCGCGAATCGTTTCTGCGACACCTTGAATTTGCCGCGCGAGCTATTTGAATTTGCTGCGGATGCGATTTGGATTTACCGCGCGCTATTCACATTCCACATTAATGTTTGTGTCACAACACATCGTTGATGGAATATTTCGCACACTGATACGTACGTGTACGTGAATCTGTATAAAGCGACGTTGGTCAGTCTTTCGATATTCATAACGCCACGTACGCTCGAGTGCTAACAAGTATCGTTCGAGTCAATTTGACTTCCAAGCAATCGAGTGGTATAATAATACATAGTGCATATCAAAATGTACAAACGCAGTCTAAACGACTCATCTCATCCATCCACCATCGATGGTGGTTATCCGAATAAACGCCAACAGATCAATATGAGGTAAGTACGCGTTACTATACACTTTCACTTGTTTCACTGTAAACGCAAACGAACGAAGCATTAATTCCGTGCATACGTTTCTTACAGTTCTGGACCCGTAACACCAAGAACGGTGAAAACACCGAAACCGTCAATCGTACGGATCCTGGGGCGTGATTACCCGTTGACCTCAACAGCATATAAACGGCTAATTATTGGAATTCGGATTGGCATCGAATCGTGCCGCGTTGAGATCGCCATAGCGGACAATAAAGGTTGCGAGTTGAGTTTTTCGATGTCTACGTGGAAGCTCCTACTGCAAAATGGAGCTGACATACTTCAAAGATTACGCGACAACGCAACATCGCCCCAAACCCACATCGTAATTGATCATTTACGAATCGAATTCACGCGCATGCATGATGATCAACTTATTAAAATCACCGATAATCGCGGTGTCATATACATGACTGAAATCACGATGCGTAAACTGTTCGCGTACGAATATTGCATCGATCATATGTTCACCTGGTTGTCAGAAAATATTTACTCCGTAAGCAGTAAATACGCAACCTTCGTAGACGTTCTACGTAGCGCTACCGCGCCAATAGATTATGTAAAAATAATTTCCGAAAGCGGCCACTTCGAACAGCATTCTTTGATTGATTGCGAATTGTTAGCGTTAGGAATGCAATCCATGTTGCTTGATGTAAACCATGTACCACTATAGTACGTATTTAATAACTGTATGACTTTCACATTAATACCTGTAACGAATCATTTATAATATCCTTTCATACTAATACTGCGTGGGATTGCTCGTTTGCAACGGGGTGGATGGGTAACATTTGTATTCCAGATGGCCAAAAGGGAATCGATATCGTACCATTTTCTTTAAGAATTTCGACCCTTTTCGCTATGTGATACTCCGTCGAATTGTTCTGTCAGCGGATGGTAAGTGGTAACCTCGAACCGCCGACTCGCGGAACAATACGATCATAAACCGTAACCCTGGCGAGACGCTTCGACTCGGTAATCTGGATAGGCTTGCTATCCAGATGTCCGTTTTTTTTTTCCTCGCTATGTCCTCCTTAGAGGTATACCCTTAGCAAATGACAATAGTGTTTTATAGGATTGGGGGGTACGGGCGGTTCTGGCGCTGGACTGCTGTAAATCAGATCCTCGCGGTGTAGGGTTTCCTTAGACTTTGACATCAGTTTAAGTGTGAGTTGGCGATTCCTCGGCGCCTGGGAAAACTCAAGACTTTCCGTCTCGAATGTTTTCATCGCGCGGTTCACAAGTGGACTCTCTATCTCTCTCTCTCTCTCTCTCTCTCTCTCTCTCTCTCTCTCTCTCTCACGCTGTACCTCTTCATTCTTTCCTTGCGCGTCTAACGTCGCCCGCGCCCGATCGAATACCACGTGTATCGAATTACAGCGTTGGGGAAAAGGGTGTTTACATCCGTCGCGGTGGTTCCAATCTTTGAAATATTCGGAATGATGCCCGAATAATTATCGCTCTATGTTTTCATAGACGGATGTTTATACGAAAGCGACGTTGGATTCTTTCGTGGCGACGGTTGGGTATTTAGATTAATTAATTCCTCGAATAGTTATCGCCTCGAATTACATGCGGATGTTTATACGAAGGCGACGTTGGATTCTTTCGCGGCGACGGTTCCTCTATTTAGGGTAATTAATCTCGAGCGTTCGATTCTCTCACGCCTTATCTTTCGCGCCTACTCGCCGATCCTCGGACACGTGTCGAAATTGCGCGGGAACGAGACGCGTTCAAAGGTGTATGGGTGATTTTTCATCGATCTGCGGTGTCGCTAGATCAATCTAGGGATTTTTCGCTGCAACAGTTTACCAATTACCCCCTCCACCGCCAACGGTCCCGCGCCCATCTCGTCGAAGAGCGCGATTCCCCCCACCCCGCCTCACCCCCTCGTCCATCTCGTCGAAGAGCGCGACTCCCCCCACCCCGCCTCACCCCTGCACCCATCACGTCGAAGAGCGCGACCGCGATACCCCTCGCCCCGCCTCACCCCTCAGCGCCCCTGGATTTGAACTCTCATAGCCTACCTACTGAGGTCCTTTCCTTCGTTGCAGTAGACCGTTGTGGACAAAACCGCCTTTTGTGATCCGTCCAATGTCCCGTTTCATCACAGTTGAAGCATCTGTTAGGTGAAATGGGTCACTTTCTTCGTGGGTGGACGATTTCAATTGCGTATTCTATCATAAATTTGTAATTTATCCTTGAGTTGACTTAACTGCTTCGCCTCGTAAAGTTGAGCCTTCCGACATGGTTCGTCTGGGATACCGTCGACAATATACTGGATTAGTGCCTCCGCTTCAATGTGACCTCTAGCTGCGATTTCCTTCATGACCAAGAAATACTCGTGCACTGATTCTTCGCGTTGCATTCTTCGATTCCGCAACAGTTCGTGCAGCTCCGCGCTATTGATCTTTGTCAAAAATTCTTCCAAAAGGAGGGACTTCAGCTTTTTCCACGTCGCAATACCTTGCTTACCCTGCATAAACAATTTCGCCAGACCCGTTAGACACCTCTTTGCAAATAGTAATGTTTGCAGATCCGTCCATCCAAGCAATTCAGCATTCTCTTCAAAATCCTGGATCCATCTTTCCACTGGATATCCATCTGATCCATTAAACTGTCGGATTGAATCTTCGATATCGCGAAAATGCAGCGTAAATTTCGACGTTTTGCGATCGGTCGCCGTGCTTTGAGTAGCCAAATCACCGGTACGCGACACGGTTGCGGTGGACGTCGTCGTCGGACCACTTGCACCCACCTGCAATTGCCGAATCGTCGCATTCAGTTCCTCATCTTCCGATTCTTCCGTTTCAGTAACCACCTGCGCGTTTATCGCCTTCAAGAGATTCGAATCCGCCAAGTGTTCACATATTCGATGGGCTATCTCCTTACTTTGTCCACCATAATCCAAGTTCAGGATGTTGCAGATAACAATTAGATCGCCCAATTCAAGTGACGTCACTGCCCACGCAATCTTTGCTTCCCATTCTGCCGAACCTTCCACAAATTTGAATCCCATAAAACTACGCACTTTCTTCTGATTACTTCGATCGCGTTCTTCTCCCGTGATAAATTTATATAGCGTGCGAATCGATGCGACCGACGCTTTCTTCAAGTTCGCACTAATGGCAGGAATATCGCTTAGTGCCGTCATGATTCTAATTGCACTCGTGTCCACAAACCACACAGCACACTTGTTCTTTATCCCACTTCTGAAACTGTAGTGGACTAAGGTGGGGCGTGAAATAAAGAAACTGGTAGTCTAACACTATGTATATATTATGGATACCGCGAGCGCTCATGCCATGACCTCTACAGACTGCTTACAACTCGGGACTGCGTGTCGTGACAACTGCCGTCGAGAGACGTTGCCAAACAATAGCGAACGCAGCGATCGGCATCGACAACGTCGCGCCTTGCCCGATTCCCGGTATTCCTATATATAGGGCGACCATACAGCAATACTGAAATTACCTTCAAGTACCCCAGAAGAAAAAATCCAGCGGGGTCAGATCCGGTGACCGTGGGGGCCACGCAACAAGACCGCCGCGGCCGATCCACCTGTCCTGGAAGGTTTCATCTAAGTATTCGCGGGCAATTGTGGCGAAATGGGGTCCAACCCCGTCTTGCTGATAGAACATGTTCCGTCGTATCTCATTTGGAATATGGTTCATGAGATCCGGCAGAACATGCTCTAAAAACACTTTGTACGCTGGACCGTCCATCTTGTCTGGTAGGATGTACGGCCCAAAGATAAAATCGCCACACATGCCGGCCCATACATTGATTGACCAACGGACTTGTGCTGCGCGTGTCCGAAGCGCTAGCGGATTCTCGTCGCTCCACACATGCCGATTGTGGGAATTGAAGTACCCTTCCCTATTGAAGAGTGCTTCATCCGTCCACAATACGTATTTGCAGAACGACGGATCCCGTAGCACTTCTCCCAACAGCCACACTGAATACTCAACCCGCTGGTCGCCATCCCCGGGGTGCAAATGTTGCACCCGTACATAGCTGTACGGATGCAACATGTTTTCCCTCAGGGTTCGGTGTACCGTCATTCTGCTGGCACTAGAAGCAAACGCAGAAACATCCATTATTAGATAACATTCGCTTTCCTCAATTAATAATTGCCGCAATTATCGTGTACTGTCACTTACTCTAGGCGGCGGCTCAAATCGCGCACGCTGACGGTCGGATCCTGGTCTACGGCGTCCAACACGTTGTCTTCTACGGGAAGGTTCCGCGCTCTTCTGGGTCTACCCAGCTCACTGCCTCGCGGCATCATCGACCCCGTCGAATATAATCTGGACGCCAAACGCCTAATCGTACCCTCGCTTGGGGTTGCGATGCGCGGGTACTCCCGTGCCAATGCTCGCACGGTAGCACTTGCGTCCCCGTCGTTCCGGGCGTACACCCAGAACATAGCGTAGTATTCTTCAGCAGTGTACATTTCTGGGACGAGATTGCTAGCTGACTGACAGGATTTTTTCCAAGCAACTTCCTCTACCCCCAAGTAGTTTCTCTCGTTCCATTATGAGTTAACTCCCACCAGGACGAGAAGCTTTAGGTAAAAAGATGCCAGCACATGTTCGAAACACACGTGCTTTGCAGAAGTGCAACGAACGAACCGTCGTACACTTTCACAAAAGTCCGCGCTCCATCCTTTTACTGCCAATGTACCCATTGCTTCGAGATAGACAGCAGACACCACGTGTTTCGGTTCGAAAGGGTCCGAAGAGAAGAGAAACAGAAAGTCTCCTAGTTGCTATAATGAAGAAAAGGCATGCCATTCCTGTTTCCGTTTTCCGATACCCTGAGTTCACCTCTGCTACGAGGCGGAACCAGCTAAGTCATAAATTACCCTAAACTGTAGGAAACCGTTCTTTACCGCCGACTCGCGAGAAAATACGGTCATAAACCGCAAGCCTGGCGAAATGCTTTGGCTCGTCAGCCTGATTAATTTTGGGGAAGCAGAATTTAAAAAGTATTATCCAATATCAATACGCCTCGCGGAGGGACACAGGAAGAAAAGGGGTAGTCCGCTGACAGCGCGTGGTCCCGCCTGCGTCATCCTGTCCGCTGACAGCGCGTGGTCCCGCCTACGTCGTCCTGTCCGCTGACAGCGCGTGGTCCCGCCTGCTTCGTCCTTCCTTCAAATTAAAGACAGATCCCTTATCTCTCAAGTATAAACACGCTCTCGATTTCAAAACAAAAGCGCCCGTTGACGTATTCCGTGCGACAGAAGGTGGGCTTGAAATCCGATTGGTCCCAAACTAACCAATCGTGCCTGCTTATCTCTCGTGTATAAACACGCGCTCGAATTTCAAAACAAAAGCACGCATCGACGTATTCCGTGCGACAGAAGGTGGGCTTGAAATCCGATTGGTCCCAAACTAACCAATCGGGCCTGCTTATCTCTCGTGTATAAACACGCGCTCGAATTTCAAAACAAAAGCACGCGTCGACGTATTCCGTGCGACAGAAGGTGGGCTTGAAATCCGATTGGTCCTAATCTAACCAATCTGCCCTGCATCCCTCTGAAACGGCCACTGTCTTGAAGAGGCCCTCTTCACAGCAATATCTCCTCCCCGAGGCGTATCAAAGGGTCTAGGACGATAAGCATGGTCAAACGGCCCTCATGCTGTTTCTTAGAGTTGTTATTTTTTAAACAATGCTCCTTGCCTGAAACACCATTATGTAAAGTTTTAGATCGCTACCCCCCCCCCCCGTTTAAGGGTAATACGGGGGTAAACGCCCTTACCGTTATTATTTTTTTGCTCGGTTACTAGTTAAGATAATTTAATTTAAAAAATACGGAAATATAGCTACGTACCAACTGTACTTCATATATTTTTCTCTAAATTGCAAATCAATTAATAAGGGTAGAAAAAAAAAATTAATTTTTTGGGGGTGGTTTTTGGAAACAACCCTTTGAGTGACCACCTCCAAAAAATCAAGAATAATGTTCTGTTATCGAGCTATTATATAAAAAAAAGGAGACGATCGAGATGGTGGAACATAGTTAAATAATTTAAAGAAGATCATTATATTATAAATATGTGACGAGAAAGAGTACGTGTCACTTAATTGCAACTGGAAGAAACGATTGCGGTTCGTTTGGGAGATCGAAGTGTGAAGGTGAAGGTAGCTGCGGAACAACGCGCATGCGCTAAATACTTCGCAGATATTAATATTCGTATGGAGCTTTACCTTGAATATGCATTAAAGTGAATATAATTCTCGCGTATATTTCGTACAGTATATTTCTAATCTTCGAGACAAATGGTTTACATATTCTCAAATAAGAGAATTATAGTGTGACATACAAATATTAATATCTGGGAAATATTCGTTGAATATATCATGGGAAATATTATCAATATTACTGTTGATGTTAGTTTCCCGCGATTTTTGGTACAGTGTTCCTGATATTTAACTGCACCATCATCCTTAACAATTCGATTCACTCTTCCAGTGAATTTTTTTATTTGTACGTTACATTTAATGCATTTCTCACCACTATGTTTATTAGACATTTTACTAAATAGTAATCTACTTAGTAATCTTCTATATTTCTAGATAATATCATTAATCTAAGTAATTCTAACGAATCTAATAATATCAAGTAATACAATAAACTCTGGTCTTTTCTTCGTGGTAATTGTTAGAGCGCGTAACGGTAAAAGTAGCTGCGGAACAACGCGCATGCGCTAAATTCGAATATTTCCTAGATATTAATATTTGTATGTCACACTATAATTCTCTTATTTGAGAATATGTAAACCATTTGTCTCGAAGATTAGAAATATACGCGAGAATTATATTCACTTTAATGCATATTCAAGGTAAAGCTCCATACGAATATTAATATCTGCAAAATATTCGTATTTAGCGCATGCGCGTTGTTTCGCAGCTACCTTCACCTTCACACTTCGATCTCCCAAACGAACCGCAATCGTTTTTTCCAGTCGCAATTAAGTGACACGTACTCAGGCTCACGACAAATACTCTTTCTCGTCACATATTTATAATATAATGATTTTCTTTAAATTATTTAACTATGTTCCACCATCTCGATCGTCTCCATTTTTTTTTATATAATAGCTCGATAACAGAACATTATTCTTGATTTTTTTGGAGGTAGTCACTCAAAGGGTTGTTTTCAAAAACCACCCCCAAAAAATTAATTATTTTTTTTCTACCCTTATTAATTGATTTGCAATTTAGAGAAAAATATATGAAGTACTGTTGGTACGTAGCTATATTTCCGTATTTTTTAAATTAAATTATCTTAACTAGTAACCGAGAAAAAAAATAACGTTAAGGGCGTTTACCCATATTACCCTTAAACGGGGGGGTAGCGATCTAAAACTTTACATAATGGTGTTTCAAGCAAGGAGCATTGTTTAAAAAATAACAACTCCAAGAAACGGCATGAGGGCCGTTCGACTATGCTTATCCTGCTAGACCCTTTTCGGCGCAACGTGATCACGCTCTTCTGTTTTCACACAATTAACATTGAATTACGCGATTGCGATCCTCCGCAATCGATTCCGCCGTCCGCGATCGATCACGCGCTTTTCACTTTATAAACTGCTGCCTAGAAACTACAAAATCAATAGAAATAGAAACGCAAAATTCATCATTGGCGTTATTGCTGCTTTACGACTCGTACTTGGTAGTGGCATAGTTCTCTGAAATTACTAAATAGTGAGATGGAATATCAATTTACGGATAATATGGAAATTGTTGAGAGTGATGTAAATAGTGTATATAATGAAACTACTGAAAGTACTGCAATAATTGTAAATAGTAGCGGGAGTAGCGAAGAAAATGCATTCGTTACCGGGTTGGAGAGAGAACGTAAAAATCAGAGCGCGATATGGAAATGGTGTTCAAAATTAAATCGCGAGGAAGGTGTTTGTAACATTTGCAAGAAACATTTAAAACCAAAGCAGGAAGTACCACATCCCTTAGAAGACACGTGGAAAGCCAGCATAGCAAGGTGTACAAGACTCTGGCGCAGGAGACGCCTCAGAACAGCGCGATAGTGAGAAATGTATCCAAAAGTCACAAAAGATTTGGAAAATTAGACAAAAATTCCCCAAGGGCGAAGGATTTAACCAACGCCGTAGCCCGGATGATAGTTTTAGATTGTCAACCATTTTCCATTGTAAGTGATTCGGGATTTAGAAATCTCTTGAATATTGCAGAGCCCAGATATCAAATCCCGGGGCGATCAGTGTTTTCCGAAACACTAATACCGGAATTATATCGGAACGAAAGAAAAAGAATCGAAGAACAGATTGTTAAGGATGTCAGAACTGTAAGTATAACTTTTCAAATCTTTGTCACATTTATCAGCATGTTTTGTGCGATATTAAAAAAACTTTTTAACTTTATGTAACATTTATAAATATCGTGTAACTATTTTGGATTACCTAGGTGCGCACGTTGGCATTCACAACAGACACCTGGACGTCACGGGCGAACGACAGTTATACATCGTTAACACTGCATTACTTAGACGAAAATTTTGACATAAAAAATTATACACTGGACATACACTGCATGCCAAAAGCACACACAAGCGAGAATTGGCAAAACCTACTGCAAACCAGTATAGTTGAGTGGGGCCTGGATAAAAGTCATGTAAAGATTTTTTTTGTCACAGACAACGCGGCCAACATAGTCAAGGCCATAAGATTGGGCCGTACGTGGGAACGTATCCCTTGCTTCGCCCACACTCTGCAGGTAAAGAAAAAATGACAAATAATTAAATGTAAAAATAAATAATAAATCATCAACATATCATATATAATGCAACGAGTTCTTTTCAGTTGGTTATTAAAGATGCAATTGAGGATTCCGAAGATTTAGTGCGGATATTAAAAAAATGCAAAGACATTGTGTCATTTTTCCACCGATCAGCATCGGCCACCGACAAATTCAAGAAACAGCAGCAAAGAGACTCTCCCGATCGCGAGCCTCTGCATTTGATTAGCAATGTGGAGACAAGGTGGAACTCCCAATTCGATATGTTACATCGCTTACTCGCGGTACGACGTTCAATAAATGCAGTTCTTGGTGAGTGGGGATGCCAAACAATATAAACAGCTGCGAGTGGTCCATGATCAATGAATATTGCAAATCATTGAAATTATTCAAAGAAGCAACCCTCTTATTAACGGTTGAAAATACACCAACATTGCTCAGATACATTCCCACTATACACGGTTTACAAAACGAATTAACACACACCACAGAGAACAACGACACTCCGCCAACACAATTCAAAACAAATTTATTCCTACACTTAAACACTAGATTCAATTTTATAGAGGGTTGCAATCCTTTAATCATTGCAATGGTCATGGACCCTCGCATTAAGGACCGATTATTGGCGGGAGAAAAAAAAGAAGCGGCTCACAGTTTACTGTATCAAATTGCAACCGAGTGCCTCGATGTAAGCGACGAGCATGAGGCAAGTGTACCACCAAACCAACCGTCAGGTGGGTGTAAAACAATATGCAGATTATTACATATTGTGTTGAATGTTGTATGTTATATATTTTGTTTTTATTGCAGAATCATCGCCTTCGGGGAGTCTATTTGCTTTTTTGGAAGATATCCATAGAGAGGAGGAGGAAACACACGCTAATGCGGGCACAAAACTGCACAAGGAAATGAAGGTGTACATGGAGGACAAAATTGTACCGAATGATACAATTATTATAAATTTGTGGAGGGAGAATGCAGCCCGCTTCCCGCTTTTGGCTCCCGTTGCCAAACATTATTTGGGGATACCTGCGACACAGGCCTACAGTGAGAGGCTGTTCTCACTTGCCGGAAATGTAGTAAATGAAAGAAGAGCGTCTCTCTTGTCGGAGAAAGCGGAAACAAATTTGTTTTTTAGCCGCAAATTTAAAAAAATAATACTATGTACTGCGTGTTTGTATATATTATATGTATAAAATACTGTAAATACTATATATATATATATATATAAAATATATAATATATATAATATATATATATATATATATATATATATATTATATACATATAAAACAATATGTAATGTAATGTGTTATATAAAACAATTATGTTATGCTTATAATCTGTCGTGATTTCATACGTTCTTTTACAAATATTTACCATCCCAATTCAAGCAGATTGGTATTGGGATCTTACATTAATTAAATAAAAAATGAGAAATTCAAAAATTAATAATGCAATGTTTAAACATTCAAATGTCTACAAGTACTTCACGATTCTTTGTAATTACGCTTATTTATATTTATTTAATTATTTATTCATTTATTTATTTATTTATTTATTTATGAGCGGGTAACGCCCTGTGTTAACAATGGCGCGACAGAAATAAAACCCATACGAAGAAGGGGAAAAAATAAGAAAACAAGAAAAAAGTAAGAAGAAAAGAAAGATAACATAAAGAGAAGTGTATGAATACGTTCATAAATACACGAAAAAGATGAGAAAAAGAAAGATTTAACTTATTTTCAAAAGTTACGGAATATTTCCATTTACAGCTTACATTTTAAGTATTCGCCAGCGGCCATGGCCGTGATGGAAACACCGGTTCCCGTAAGATCACCGCAGTTAAACGTCATGGGGTGGTGTACTGGGGAAGGATGGGTGAACGCCACCTGTCTCCCGGTGCATCGCTGCTGCTGGGACCCGAAGGAGAGAGGAGAGAAAAAGGAAGGACTATAGTTCGTTGGGCTATATAAGATATATATCTTGAAATGCCGCTCTGGTACAGAATATGTACCAGAGGAAAAATAAACAGAAACAGAAACAGATTTTAAGTATTCACATTACTTATTGAGAACCATTATTTACATTCCAATAGATAAACGTAACCTAAAATATTCGAAACATTCGTATTGCCCGAAACGTTCAAGCGTCAAGCTACTCGACACAGTCGGTCTGCTCGAAAATTTCGATCTGTTCCAAGTATATTCGAGCCGCTCGAAAAAATTCGAGCTTCTCGGTTCTTTCGGCCCGCTCGGTTCTTTCGAGCCGCTCGAAAAAATTCGAGCTACTCGGTTCTATCGAGCCGATCGGTTCTTTCGAGCTACTCGGTTTTTACGGGTACTCGGCTGTTTTTCCGAGTACTCGAACAGCCCTAATCTCGAGGACACGAGTACACTCGGTTCAAACGATTGTGGCCGATCGAGATTCGATTGCATTCGAGCTTACCAGGGTTGGCTTTTTTACATTGCTAATATTCTACAGTATTTCATGAACATGGTGAGGGCACTGCCAAGCCACAGGTTCCCGTCTAGAACACTTCTAATTCATGTTGAAACACCACCGTGGCACCATCTGTCCCCTCGCATGGGCAGAGTGACAGATATAGCGTGAAGTAAACGGATAATGTTTAAAATATGAGACACGTTCGCGCAGTCCTGTCACAAAATTTAATTTACATTGCTACGGTTATGTTAATTTTCCCGTTGTTAACAGAAAATAACGGATAGTAGTTTGTGAAATAAATGCGTATTTCTAGAGACGCGGTGGCGTCTCGACGCCAAGTACATGAAAGACACCCTGTATATGTCGACTGTCGCTACCGCTCTCATTTACTCGCCGCAGAGCTATTCCAACCTAACCTGAAACTTATTTCATTAATATCTCATCACGCCTGCGATATTTTCTAAATTTAATGATATTTTTCTTATGTAAACCGTATATAAGCTTTCGAATAAGACCAATTTCATGACAGAGATATCGTAATATCGTCTCATGAATCAGTCGGAATCGGTTGGATTTTCCTTCCGATTCTTCTTCTGATTCTCCAACCAAATTTTTGTCGACATAATACGTATACGCATAACACGCACACCTTCACTAACACATGTTTCGTTCGTCGACTCTCGGGATTATTCGGTAGGGATCGTCGTCCGTCATTGTACATACCTATATGTACTATTGAATTAACCTACCAAGTGTCAATCCACCATAACCTGCCAAGTGTCAAATAAGGTAAGTTGTAAAAATTTGAAATGTCACGAGTTTTTACACTACATAAAAGACTGAATTATTAGCTCAATTAACAAGGTAAGTCGCCAAAATTTTTTAATAGATTTTTATGTTGAGTTGCAGATTTGGAAGTTGTCCGGAGAAGGTTTGACAGAGAATCATCTTCTTTCGCATAAGTTTCTGGAAATTTTTACCATGCATGTATAAAATAGTATATTATAACAAATTGCATTTGAATTGTCAGATATATTTATACCAGCAAACTATTTTTAATTTAGAGTTTTTATGAATCTTGTAAAAACGAAGGGGACGCAGTGGCTTGGATAGAAACGAAGAAGACGCACAGGCTTGGATAGAAACGAAGCATCTTCTTTCTCACGAGTTTCTGGAAATTTGTCAAATAAGGTAAATCGACAAAATTTGTCAAAAGACAAAGCATTAAGAATTAAGAAAATTATGGCGAACTGCTTGTGATGTAGAGCAAGTCGCATTAGTGAAGAAAGTACGCTGAAAACACATCTCCCTTGATATATTTCAATTTTTGTGAAAGACATTCGTAATACTTTAAAATCCACAGTAGTTGTCATGCTATTCATTGCTTTTATTAGTTTCCCATTAACAATATATTTATTTCAATACACCAATAAACATACTAAATTAATTTTATTCCAACACCAATAAATTGAGCGTTAAAGATATTGGATCTCTTCGTTCATTTTCTCTGAATTATTACCATTAGCATTTAAACTTTCCTGTAACAAAACTTTCTGTCATACGGTCTCACCTTATTCAGATATATTTTGTAATTTCTACACTTACTATAGCAAAATGCCACTCTATTTCTATATAAATTCTACATTAAGGGGGTAGACACGTCACGTGACCTGGCCGATTTGACAGGTCGGTATTACAGCAGGTTTTTTCTGTACAGAAATGGTAATACCCATAGATACGCGGCTGCTTGGTGCACGCGAGAGGGGAGAGTTTGCTATTTCCGGATTCTAATCTGAATAAGGAAAGAAATTCTCAGCTGTTGCGTTGACTTGTAAAAATGTAAACGGAAAGTCTGCTGGTACTGAAAACGTAGAAAATTCATTGTACATTTCAATTACTTGAAATGTGCTTATGCTACAATATTCTACGTTCGCAGTAAGGAATTATAAGTGAAAAGAAAAAATAGATGCGGAGATGTCCCAGAAAATGAAATTTGTTAGGTTAGACATTTTTTTATTAGCAAAACACTGAAACAGATCATGAAGGTTATACACTTATTATAATTAAACGTCCTATGTATAAAATTGTGTTGGATGTTTAATTGGACTAGTGAAAATACGCAGGCTGGAGGATGCGCGTGATTATTATGTGGTCGGCTCCTCAAAGTGACAGAAAATATAACCAATATGCTATACCCAATTTCCTAAAGATACTGGGGCGGCGTAATAATAATGTTTTGGAAGGATGATAAAAGGTTCACAAATGTAGCGTAAAAGAACGAAATAGCCACTACATATTTATTGTCATATAGCATATACATGGGTTATATTTTCTGTCACTTCGAGGAACGGACCACAGAATAATTACGCGCATCCAGCCTGCGCACTTTCTGTAGTCCGATCGGCGTCATGGAAGGGGTATCTCCTCCAGCCTGCATTTGTGGTAGTTGGAACGATATTTCTGATTTCTGAGCTCAGAGTACATACGTACGATAGACATAAAAACTGGCATCCCTTCGGAAGTTTGACAACGTTGCATGTCACTACACTTTTCGGAGTAACATTTGGGATTTTGGTGAAAATTGGATATGTGTAGTCTTTACTGATATATAAACGTATTTCAAAGGATTTTTCAAAATTTTCAAAATTTGTGGACAGATAGGCAGACTTTTTTTCATTAAATTGTAACTGTTGAACAAAGGGACAGATAAGAATGAGCGTTTGGATGCTTACAGTGGGGAAATAAGAGTACCTAATAAAAATTATGACACTTAAAAAAAACAAATTTTCGACCATTTATTTTGAAAATGGGATATACTTCCGAAAGGGACCGGTGGCCGATCGAAATGAGGTTTGGGGGGAGGGGTGGGAAAGGGGTGTGGACCCTAAATCTAAAATTGTAGCTTCGGGTATTTATTAGTTTCAGAAATATTAATAAAAAATTGTTAATTTTTGGGGGAAATTTTTTTTGGACGTTGGTGCAGGCCTCCCTGCCCGGGAGCCCTTCCGTCCCCCCATTTTCCACTTTTGAAATTTTGTAACCACAGTCCCATTTTTAGCATCGCCAAACTCACATCGGTTCGCTACCATGCTTTACGCGCCCGCGAGCGGCCTTCCGCCCCCGCCCCCGCACCAATCTAGCTCCAACCAATACTAATACCCGGGACAAGTTGGAAAGTGGAATGCGTTGTGTCGGTATAAGTCAACAGAAATATTGTTAAGAGGGGGGACCGTGGTAAAGTGATTAAAAAAATCGGTAAGGTGTACCCTTTTATGCACAATTACCTCTGTATCTTTTGAACGCATTAATTGTCGAAGCTAAAATTTTATATTTGGGATCTGTCCACTCCCTTCGTAATACCCACCAAGTTTCATTTCGATCGGCCACCGGTTGGGGCTAGACCAGTGCGGGGAGCGCGCAAAGCACGGCAGCGAATCGATGTGAGTCCGGCGATGCCAAACACGAGACCGTGGTTACAAAATTTCAAAAATAAAAAATAGGGGGACGGAAGGGCTCCCGGGTAGGAAGGCCTGCACCGACGTCCAAAACAAATTTCCATTAAAAATTGACAATTATAGATTTAGGGTTCACATCCCCTCCCCAAACCTCATCTCGATCGGCCACCGGTCCCTTTCGGAAGTACAGTTTGAAAATGTTCTCAACAAATGCAATTTTATACCAGCACGGCACTATTTAATAATTTGAAAAAATGAGGATATAGGCCTACTTGTGCTGTTTACGGACACTTTTTCAGAAACGCGGAAACTTTAAAATTGGTCGCATGAAAATTAATTGAATGTGATGCTGTGTCGCTCAGCACCCGCTCGACAAATTCAACCATATGGTATACTATGACTTTCAAGGCCACGCAAGGTTAGAAATGAAAGAAATAGATAGTTCAATATTGTAGTACGCACGGCTCAGCCAGTCGAGCCGGTGAAAGATTAAAAAGGAGATAGTGTTACACGTATTCAGTAAATTCTGTCGCATCGTCCCTCGGTTCGAAATTTAATTTTTACGATGTAGGTATAGGTATTCAGCGAACAGTATTCTCCGATGCTCGCAGTAACTTTGTCGCTGTCAATGGGTTGTAAAAGAGAAGGATAGAACGGGGGTCGTAGCAGCCGAGAAATAAAGCCAGCGCCTCGGTCTGCTAACATAGATACACAGCGTTGCCAGCAACATTATGCAGGACCACTTATTTAGCGGAAGGGGAACACCTACAGGAGTGTGGTAACGTGTGCATGAAGACGTCGCTGACGCACACATTACCACCACTCCGTGGGTGTTCCACTCCGCTAAATAAGTGGTCCTGCATAATGTTGCTGGCAACCCTGCAGATACACAACAATTTTTCAATAACAATAACGGCTCAACATTTTACTTTTAGTTTTTTCTGCATAAACATTTTTTTCAAATATTGATAACATTTTCCTGATTATAATGAGAGCATACATATGATACAATGTCGAATTTTCGTTTCTTTCTGCTCAAATTCCTTTACCCTGATCCCTGGATTTCACCAGCCGATCGTGTTGTAATTTAAACTTTACGCTCTAAACAAAAACGTTTTTCTATTTTACAATATAGGTATTTGCTGATTGAAATTAGAATAAGTCACAGCTGTTATTTTAAGTTGTTTTATTTTTTTAACCCTGTCTGCATTTTAAATATTAACTAAGGACTAGTGTTGACTGATTTGGAGACTTTTCCTTGTTATGTATTTTATACAATAGTCAGAAGAATAAAAAAGAAAAATAATAGGAGCAATAATAATTGCTGTAACATCCACATTCTGAAAATATGATATCAGTAAATCAATATTTCCAGTATTAGTAAAAAAAGTTCCAATGTCTCCCTTTCCCTTTTATTTTAAATAATGTGTCATATAATTATAACATAAATTCGACAGCGATTTCAAGTGATGTATGTACCCTAACCTACAATCGTACGAAAATGCATACATGGACTGTATCACGCTTTTACTGTGGCACTTGCATCCAGCTAACGCTTCAGTTTTGCTACGATTCCACGTTGACAGTCCTCCCGAGTAGGCGCCATCTCGTATCCACTACCTGAACTAAATTTGTCACGTGACTTGCTCTGTATTATCGTCAAAATGGCGGAACTCGTATTTGGGAATCCAGTCACGATTTTTCGTTTTTCGTCCTTATATGAGCAGATTTTGGGCTGGGCTAGGACTCATTCAAAAGAGAAAGGTTCAATGTGGAGCGCTCTGCTCACCATATGAGTCACAAAACTCTTTTAGTGACCTAAAAATACTTGGATTCTGCGGATGTATATTGTCGACTTTTGCTGTACTTTGGACACTCATATTATTAGATATCAACACAATCTCGTTGAACCATGAGCAGAGCGCTCCGCATTGAATCTTCTTCTTTCGAATGAGTCCTAGCCCAGCCCAAAATCTGCTCATATAAGGACGAAAAACGAAAAATTCCAAACCCATGTTTCGGGCCAGATTGTGTCGGTATACAGCGCGCTGCATTACCCGTGTCTACCCCCTTAAGTTGTAACTAAAATGTGGCTTTTATATATTTACAGATAATCGAAGCAGAAGAGAAATAGAAACTACCCTGCTGCACGAGCAAATGCAATAAGCACATTTTCGTGTATGATTTTATTATTTTAGAGTGTTAAGAAATATGTATATACAATACCGAATTTTATTATATATGTGGAAAAATATATAATTTAGAGGAGAAAAAAATAGATTGGGACATAGTATTATATTAATTAAACGATTTTATCTCTGTTTTCTTCTTGTATGTTTGCTTCATACTTGAAAACTAAAGGCTGCTGTTTCATTGTTGTTATGGCCCGAATCGATCGAAACGTCCCCAGTAAACAAACGGACCTTAATAAAACTACTGCGGTCGATAAAAAGAAGTAGTACAGAGGTGACATCTCTAGGTACTCTACGAATTTTTTACGCATAGTTGCCATATCCCATGTTCTCTCTGTCTCTGCCGCGCTGTTGCCACAGTTCTTTCTATCGAGAAGTCTTCAATGAATACGGCACGAGAGCTGCGTCTAGCGTCGGAGCCTCGCTGAACGTAAAAGAGGATAGCAATAATGAAAAGCAGAGAGGTTCGGTAGTGAAGTTAGGAAACATGTCAATCGATCAATACTAATTTGCGAATCATTATTTTTGTATTTATACGTAGAAGGATGTAATACATTGAATAATCAATGTGCAATTTCAAAGCATACAATTTGAATAAGTTACATCACCGAAGTGTAACACGCCGATCGCAATGAAATTTACGAATGCTATAATTATTCTAAAAACATGACACTTTCTTTTTCATCTAGCTATACATCAAATTATCTTTTTTATCACCATGAATTGTCTGTTGTTTAAATACAAATTTAATAACGTAATCATTATTCAGCTTCGATCCTCTATTTGTTTGTTTGTATGTATGTATGTATGTTTATATGGTTCAAATCTTGTAACTCAAATCTAACCCACTTCCAACTATCCAATTGCCTTGAAACTTTGCAGGCGTGCATAGATTGGATGACAATACAATATTTTAAAAAAATCATCAATAAATATAACCCATAATCACAAATCCAAACGACTTGAAATCAGCCACTCGCGTTCTTTTCGAAAACGACAAAAAGTAGCTGCGTTCGGGATACTAGTCGCATCGCGATTACCGAAAATACACAATTTATCGAGAAATCATCCGTTACGTATGTACCAGAGTTGGGCAAACTGTAATTTATAAAATTGCAAATTACGATTAAACTGTAATTGTGTATTTGATTACATATTATTTTTTATAATCGTCCATTTAGATAGTTGACAAAATCGAATGATCAACTACCTACATGAAGGATTACAGAAAATAATGTGTAATCAATTACACAATTACAGTTTAATCGTAATTTGCAATTTGTAATTAGATTACATTTTGCCCAACTCTGGTATGTACGAATAGTAAAACTAAAACTTTGCAGGCGTTCGTAGTACTTCACCATCGAAATTGCAGTACAAGAAAATAATTATTTTTTAGTGACTTTAGCACTATAACTAGACTTTATTTATTTGGGCGGACCTTGCGAGAGCGGTATATGCAAACGGACGACAATTTTTATCTATAGACGAGTTAAAACAATGCATCGAACATGAATGGCACCAATTAAGGAGAAAAGCGATTAAAAAGTTATATAAATCTTGTGACGGCCACCTGCGTGGACGTCACTCGCGATCGGGGAGACTCGGCCGATAGCTCAATCGAGTCGCAGGGTTTGGTCCTCCACGAGTCTTTGTGGCGATTTGTAATACGGTGGTCCTTTATTCGTCCTTATTGACAGCGTCACTTAACCTAGTTCTATATACAGTTAAGACTATCACGGCGTATATGCCGTGCGCGTGGTTTGTGGTGCGGGTGTTCCGAGATGCATCGGTGTCGGTGCAGCGGAGTCGCCGATGATCAAAGAGGGGAGAGGTTGCGTGCTTCTCGGAGAGCCCGGGCAGTATCTAGACACCTCGCCTACGGTACAGGAAAGTTCGGACGGTTTCTCAGAGAGCCCGGGCAGTGTCCAGCCACTTTCTGAGGAACGGTGCGGAGGTACGGTCAGTCCAGGTCCATGCACTATCCAGCCACCCTTACTGCGGTACGAAACGGATTCGGAGAGCCTGGGCAGTATCCAGCCACTCTACGAAAGGTTCGGGTTACGGGGAGTCACGCCTAAGCGTCCACACTGGTTCGAATCCGGGCAATATCCAGTCATTCGCTCCTGGTGGTGAGAGGGCTCCTTAATCCCCACTCAGCTGTCCCTCTTCGGCTGCCGCGGGGCTTATATGCTACTCCGCGGTAATTTGTAACGGCGAGAACGAGACGCATCTAGGGGGCACGGCGCGTACTAGTTCTCGGAATCGCGAGTCGCGGGGTGGGGGATTCTCTGCGGCGCGTCGCGCCTCGGCCTGGCTCGGATCGGATCGGATCGGCGCGCCTCGTGACGTTTCGTCGCAATCTCTACCAAAACGGATCATTTCCGTACTGCAAAATAAAGGAGGCTCTACCAAGTACTAAATATTAAGAAAAATTGGTAATTCTTTTTGTAGATTCCATTTTTTAAACACATGTCCTATCATTTTGTCTCTACATTAAGTAAGATATATCCCCATAAAAAACTTCAAAAAAGTAATAAAATTACGCCAAGTCCCAAATAGCACAAAGACATCTTATGTACGTCCGAGGAACGTCCGTTCCGGACGTACTGTAAGTTCGGAGGATGTCCCGAGAATGTCCATATGTCCCCTGTACGTCTTCGTTAAGTTCTTTAAATGTCCTAGGAAGGTCCTATTTACAAAGTAGAACGTCCTGAGGACGTGCTGTGTCAACATTCTCAGAACGTTTTCCGAATGTCCAAAAGTAACATTCTCTGTACGTATTGGGAACGTTTAACGAGTCTTTAAGGGGGCCGTCTCACTAGGCGTTGAAGTGTGTGCCCAGTGTTGGAGGAAAAGACGCTACCGGTTTTCGGACTCCGGTCGTAGGGATGGAGTACCCATGCGCGCGATGACGCGGTGACGTCAAACTAATCAACGCCAAGATGGCAAACGATGGGAAACGAAACGACGTCAGCGCCAAGCCAAGAGAAGTGAGGCCGCAGCCAACCAGCGTTGACAACCGAGACTTGGCACTGGCGTCGTTTTGTTTCCCATCGTTTCCCATCTTGGCGTTGATTGGTTTGACGTCACCGCGTCATCGCGCGCATGCGTACTCCATCCCTACGACCGGAGTGCGAAAACCGATAGGGTCTTTTCCTCCAATACTGTGTGTGCCAACGTTCACACAAGCTAAGTTAAGCGTGTACATATACGCGTGTAGTAAACAAACCGTAAATTACAACTTTCGTCCTGGAATCGGCAAGAAGGAAGTTCTTGCGGGTATAGTTGCCTCCAGTAGACATTCTCGCAGGGTGGTCTGGTGCGTTTGACCGCCAATAAGCACCGTACGTTGAATAATAATGAATTTATGAATCGTTGTGACGTAGCGTCCCAGCTGCGAGAGATCGAGCGCGCAGCGGCGCGACCGGGAGTGAGCGAGAGGCCGAGCGCCCGGGTGACCGCGACCGATCCGCACCAAGCGGAGCCGAACTACGCCGGCCTCACGTCACGACGCGTCAGAGCGGTGACGCTCACTCCCCACTGCGCCGCTAGGTCGCGTCGATTTCTCGCAGCTACGGATTTCCGAGAATCGGGACATAAGCCCTCGTGCCGCGAAGGCAAATCAGTCAAGTGGGGGTTACGGAACCCCACTACCAGTACGCCGTCTGGATGCTGCCCGGGGCAATCACTGGAGATCTCCGTATATCCGCGCCGATCAGCGATCGCCGCTAGTACTGTCTTTTCCTTCTACCGACTCCGACAAGAGACGCCTGGAAGCTGCCCGGTCTCTTGCCTTCCACCGATCCCGACAGAGACGCAGGAAGTTGCCCGGTCTCTTTTCCTCTACCGACTCCGATAGAGACGCAGGAAGTTGCCCGGTCTCTTTCCCTCTACCGACTCCGACAGAGACGCCTGGAAGTTGCCCGGTCTCTTTCCCTCTACCGACTCCGATAGAGACGCAGGAAGTTGCCCGGTCTCTTTCCCTCTACCGACTCCGACAGAGACGCCTGGAAGTTGCCCGGTCTCTTTCCCTCTACCGACTCCGATAGAGACGCAGGAAGTTGCCCGGTCTCTTTCCCTCTACCGACTCCGACAGAGACGCCTGGAAGTTGCCCGGTCTCTTTCCCTCTACCGACTCCGACAGAGACGCCTGGAAGTTGCCCGGTCTCTTTCCCTCTACCGACTCCGACAGAGACGCCCGGAAGTTGCCCGGTCTCTTTCCCTCTACCGACTCCGATAGAGACGCAGGAAGTTGCCCGGTCTCTTTCCCTCTACCGACTCCGACAGAGACGTCTGGAAGCTGCCCGGTCTCTTTCTCCCTCGACCGACTCCGACGAGAGACGCTGGAAGTTGCCCGGTCTCTTTTCCTCTACCGACGCCGACAAGAGCCGCAAGAGCCGCCTGGCCGTCTTCCGATCTCCAGCCCGTTCTGATAGCGAAACGCGCCGCGTACCGCCAAACCAAACGAACGACACGAGCACCCGTCGCGACGAGAGTACCGAGGAAATGTAAATAGTGTACATACGACAAAAGAATAAAGATATACAATAAGGATTGCATCAAACCCTGGCGTACCAACTGAGCCTATTCACAACCATCCTTATTCCCGGAGGAACGACCGTCACATCGTGTACTGAGACAGACTCGAGAAATGACAGAATGAGGCTTCAAGGATTCTCCGTCACCAGCGCTGATGGTATATTCGCGTCATGTACCATCAAAACCGGTGGAAGTCCAAACTAGCCGATAAATGTAGGAAAGACATAGTTGCCAATACGTATTGAAAGTCGTATCGCACTGTTGCCGCATCCCTAGTAGCATTTTGGGTTGGCATACAGTTGGGCCACGCACATAATATTAGTTGGCCAACAGTTAGATTTGGCACTTTTTTCAGGCTGGGCCAACAACAGATGGCCAAGATAGGCTTCCTTCCCTACTGTTGCCCAATCATTTATAGGGACTGCCTGGTTTGGTTTAGGTAAAAAAAAATTTTGCCGTAAGGAGGAATCGAACACGGGCTTTCCGATTGCGAAGCAGCCGCTTTTCGCAACTACCCAACACACTTCCTTATAAACTCGTTTAATTTCTACGTACATAAATAGTATTAATTGTTTATAAAAACTGCACACTGACGCGAAATATTCGACAAAATATCATCATTCGACTCATTCCTTAAAATTTCACATTCGTCTTAAGACAGACGACCTCATTACGTGTTTATAAATAAGAAAAGAAAAATCACAACTTGGAATATAATAACAAGTTTTTGGATGTTGCAAATTTTCTGACGTTTGTAAGACAACATTTAATCATCGTTCTAAAGTTTTCGTTAATTAACCAACCATAATAATTGTAGGCCCAACATTGAATATTCGTAGACAAACTGTCGTAACTTTTTGTTAATTAACCAACCATAATAATTATAGGCCCAACATTAAATATTCGTAGGCAAACTGTCGTAACTTTTTGTTAATTCACCAAGCATAATAATTGTAGACCCAACATTGAATATTCGTTGGCAAACTGTCGCAACTTTTTTGCCGTGCCCCTATGTTGGGAATTTGTAGGCAAAAACACTAACTATATCCCTGATTCCCAACTGTTGGCAACCGTTGGCCAACAAAAATGCAACTAGGGATATCCCCTATCACTATTTTGCCATCAGGGAAACTTGAATGAATCACGGCGAAGCGGCTGGAAATTACAGAGATGGGTAAAGATAATATCTGGATAAACTCAAATAAAAGATACTATATGTTTATCCGGTTTTGCTTGCGGTGGATTATGTATAAAAAATATATAAAAACAAATTCAATGTTAAACGATTTTATTAAAAATGCACTAAAAACTAAATTAAAATGCAATGAGGTTTGGAAGTACGGGGGGGGAAGAGGTGGAGGATTGGTTGTGGGATATATGTAGAAGGGTGTGGAGGGAGGAGGGTTGGGTTGAAGAATGGAGGGAAAGAGTGGTAGTGCCGGTGTTAAAGAAAGGGGGTGGGGAAAAGGTGGGGGACTATAGGGGCATTACATTAACGCAGTCGGCGTATAAAGTGTATGCGTCGGTGCTAGCGGAGAGGCTGAGGGAGGAGGTAGAGGGAAAAGGGCTACTGCCACCGAGTCAGGCCGGCTTCAGGAAGGGAAGGGGTACGATAGACAATGTATATACATTGAACTATCTGATTAACAGGCAGGTCAATAGGAAAGGGAAGAAAATGATCATTTTCTTTATAGACCTGAAGGCGGCCTTTGACTCGGTGGACAGGGAGGTACTGGTAAAGGCGATGAGGGGGAGAGGAGTGAGGGAGGGGTTAGTTGTAAGGTGTGAGGAGGTGTTGAAGGAAAGTACAGGTAGGGTGAGGGTTGGGGAGGAGGAAGGGAAGGTGTTCTGGACGGCTAGGGGGGTGAGGCAGGGTTGCCCACTCAGTCCGAGTATGTTCATCCTGTTGCTGGCGGATCTGGATGAGGAGCTGGAAAAAGGAGGATGGGGTGGGGTGAGGTTGGGGGGGAAGAAGATATATACCCTGGCGTACGCGGACGATATCGCAGTGCTGGCGGAGGATGAGGATGGGATGAAGGGGATGATGGGAAAGTTAGAGAGGTATTTGGATGGGAAGGGGTTGAATCTAAATGTGGAGAAATCGAAAGTGATGAGGTGCAGGAGGGGTGGAGGTAGATGGAAAAAGGTGGGATGGAGGTGGAAGGGAAAGGAGGTGGCGGAGGTGAGAGAATTCAAGTACCTTGGGTACACCTTGATGGGAAATGGAGGGCAGGAGGCACATGTGAGGGAGAGAGTGAGGAAGGCGGCGGCAGTAATGGGGCAGGTGTGGGGGATTGGTAAGAGGAGATTTGGAAAGGATTGGGGGAAAAGGGTGTGGTTATTTGATAGGTTGGTGTGGTCAGTGTTGAGTTATGGGGTGGAAGTATGGGGTTGGAAAAGTAGGGATAGGGTGGAGGGGGTACAGGACAGGTTTTTGAGATGGGTGTTGGGGGTGCAATGGTGTACGCCGGGATATTTGGTTAGAGAGGAGTTGCAACGGGAGTTGTTGAAGGGAAGGGCGGGGATGAGGGCGTGGGATTATGAGAGGAAGCTTGAGGAGGGGCAAGGAGGGGTGGTGGCAAGGATGTGTTGGGAGGAGATTAAGGGGCGGGCGAGGAGAGGGGGGGTTTTGGGGGGATGGGAAGAAGAGAGGAAGAGTTTTTATGGGGATAGGGGGTGGACGGTAGAGGGAGTGGAAAGGATGATAGGTGGGGGTGAAATGAGGGGGGAGGAGCTGATAAGTGTGGAAACGAGGTTGCAGGAGGCGGATAGGTGGGAAAGGATTAGGGAATCGAGATTTGACAGATGGTATGGGGCGGTAAAGGGGGTGGGGGTGCCGGGGTGCTTAAAGAAGGGGTGGGGGAGAGCAGATGGAGAAGGGTGGCCAGGTTTAGGCTGGGTAATGAGATGAAGGGGGGGAGATATTGGGAGAATGAGGATAGTAGGAGATGTAGGGTATGCGGGTGGGGGGAGGAAACATGGGAACATGTTTGGGAAGAATGTACGAGATGGGGAGAGAGAAGGGGGTGGCAGGAGGTGGTGGGGGAAGTGTTGGGAGATGATGGAGAGGGGGAAAAATGGGTGAGGAGGGTAGAGGAGTGGAGGGGGGTGCAAGGTGGAGGAACGAATGGGTAAGGAATGGGAGTGAGAGGAAGCGTGCGGAAGCGGGGGTCCGGTGGGGGGGAAAGAGGAGCGGGAAGAGCGGGTGCGGCGGTGGCGAGCGAGAAAGCGAGCGAGCGAGCGTGCGTGAAATAGTGATAAGGATTAGATGTAAGGCTAGTGTTGAGTAGGGTTAAGCGAGAGAAGAGTGGAGGGGCGAAAAGGAATTGTAATCCCCAAGGGGGCACAATAAAGTACTACTACTACTAAATTAAAATGCACTGGACTAAAAAATAATTTTTTTCGTGTACTACAATTTTTTTCCAATTCGAACGTAACGAATCATTTCTCGATATAAATTGTGTATTTACTACGGGAATAGCGATGCAACTAGCGTCCCAAACGCAGCGGCTTTTTGTCGTTTTTGTAAAGAACGCGAGTAGCTGATTTCAAGTCGTTTGGATTTGTGGTTATGGGTTACATTTATTGATGATGGGTAATTTTTTCACCCCTTAGGGGTCAATTTTTTTTAAATATTGGAAGTTGGTTAAATTTGGAAATGTTGGAAGTTGGTTAAATTTGAGTTACCAGATTTTAACCATTCATACATCAAACATACAAACAAACAGAGGATCGAAGCTGAATAAAATCGTTTAAAAATAATCCGATTTATACCGTGTTTTAATTCATTTTAATCTGGAAAATCTCAGTAGTATGTTACTGAAACGTTCATGCCGATACGATAGAATATGTGAAAGTTTTACATTCTATTAAAACAAACAAAATAAACAATCAAACAAACAAAATAAACAATCAAACAAACAAAATAAACAATCATTGAACAATCATATCATTATATTTTTTCAGAAGTAAATATAAATATTGCACAAAATGAGAGAAGATAATAAGAATTGCGAAGTTTAGAAGGGATATTGATACGCAAATTAATATTGTTTCATCCAGAGATGGGCATTATAAATTATTGAAATAAATTATCAAATTAAAGAGACTTTATCTTTATTTGTCGTTGAATAAAAATAACTGTTCGCGAGCGCGCAAGGAATGAGCAGAGAGGAGTCTTAGACAGGTTATGTAGCACTGCGAGATTGAAGATGAGAACACCTTTGTCATTTTATTTAAAACAGCAAATGAGACGCAACAGCCACGCAGTGGTTGAATAACAATCTGCGGAACGTGGTGAGCAGGGACAATCGAAACTATGCAACCGCGTGGTGTCACCACGTGGTGACCGTACAATTTTACTGATTGCCGGCACTTGAGCGTTCAAAATGAGATTGGAAGTGAGATGAGCGTACAATACAATCGCGTACTGTCAGTGAACACGAATTAATGAGAGCGTATATTAACAAACTTGAGCAAATGATACAAAACGCGTTGGCACTGATGTGACCGTTACGAGATGCGAAACGAGAGAGTGAAGATGGCTGGCTTCCGCTTGCGCGTCTTCACGCTTCTCCAAGAGCGTAGATACAGCACGCTGATTGGCGTATCAATCGTCGATGATTGGTTGATCGATCGGAGATGATTGGTGGCTTGCTCATCGATCAGCGTCGCTGTATCGCTGCCCGAGAAGTGCTGCGGTGAGAGTGAGTGTGGCGGAATTTGGAACTATTGCATTCCCAAACAATAACCCAGAGTTATTTTTAATTGAAACGCTACGGATGAATCAGTTTATTCCACTGGAATTCATCCGTCGGCTACAAATAATTTTTTTAATTGACGGCCTTCATTCTTGAGGTCTTCCGAAGCCCGAGCCGAGCGACATTGTATCGTTTACCCATCTAACCTGCCTGAACCTGCCGCCTAGAGTTTCTCGGCGATGTATCACCGCTGGCAGAAAGAGAATTTCTTTATTTTTCATCGAATCAATATGAAAGTGATTCTGCCGATTAAATTGACAGTTAATAATTTAAATCGGACAACTTTGAACGAAAGCGGCTTTCAATTCGGCAAATAAATTTCATGTGTAATATCGTTAATAATGATAGTTCCAATTGTCAGGTTTGGTATCTTTCCTTCTTAAGGTCGAGTTTCCTAGCCGCGATCGGCGGCGGCGGCTGGCGGCTGAATCCTAAGCACCGCTCTTATGGAGAAGCATGCATCCGTTTTCCTAGCCGCGTTTTCGACCGGCTGCGGCCGCGCGTCTGCTACAGCAGCAACATAGGCTACTGGAGACGCAACACAATGGGATGAGTGTCTGTTTTCCGCCATGATGGCGGAATCTACTAGCCGCGCGGCTAGCCACGGCGGAAAATCGCTTGACTGCTCCAAAGGGAGTCATAGCCGCGGCCGCGCTGCGATCCAACGCAACAGTGGGACAGAATCCCAAAAATAAGGAAACAAGTCAGAATTCAAAAGTTATGGGATTATGTTTTTCTATATATAGGGTGTCCGCGGGAACTAGAAACACCTGAATATCTCCTAAACTATTGGAGATAAAAATATTTAAAAAATAGAGAATTGCATGGTTCGAGGGGGCAAATTTATTAGCCGGAACGAATTTTTTTTTCGATTATTATTTTAAATGATACGATGGTCAAGTTCGGTTCTGTAAATAGCACTACGTTTTTTGAAGATGTGAGTTGATAGTGCTTTCCAAGACAAATTCAATAAGCATTAATGTATACACTTGATTTCCACTGGTTTTTGAGATATTGCGCTTACAAATTTACTAATTTTCACTGGAAGAAAACGCGTTGAAGTAGCAAGGACCGGGGACGGTCAGACAAGCACCACGGGTGACACTGCCTGTTGAAACTGATACCTACCTGCCAAAGGTCTACCCCGAGACTGGCAGGCCCAAAGGCTGGACAATTCTTTTCCGTCAGAAATGCTACTTAGGTAGGTACATCTGCGGCACCGAGAAGCGCACCGTTAGTTTTATTTCGCACTTGCTTCTACGCTCGGATGGCCGGTTCTTTTGGAAGGGATGCAAGTTGGATTGGGAGCAGATTGTAGTAGAATCAATCGGATTTGCAACCATCACAAACGGCTGCTCAAGCTGGAAGAGGCCCTCTGCACAGCAATACCTCCTCCCCAATGCCCACCTTCTCTCGCACGGAATACGTCAACGCATGCTTTTGTTTTAATATTGAAATTCGTGTTTATACTCGAGAGGACCACGCGTCGACAGCGGGCTACCCCTTTTCTTCCTGTGTCTCTCCACGAGGAGTATTGACGGTGGATTGTACGAGCGTAGATGTCGGGATGCCAGTTATTGAATTCAGGAGACGATAGAAACACTTTATTAGAAAACACACATGTACTATAATTAAAGTAAATCGTATTCCTCTCGGGCAGGAGTACTGATAACGATCGAACTTGAGCCCCACTTCGCGCAGACCGATTACACGGAGGGTAGTCGAGTCACACACTGCACAAATGATACAGGGTAATTCTGGAGCAACGCCCGTCAAGAAGATGCGGCCTGGTACCCCGTGGCGAGGACAGACCTTCGCAGTGCCTGGCCCGATTTTTATGGCTTTTTCCGGAAAAAGGTATGAATCTTGGGCCGAACGTAGCGAAGTGAGGTCGAGCCCCCGCAGTCGAGGGTGCAATATCCAGTACAGCGTATTACGAATTTATTTTCTTCGTCGTATCGAAGGGGAAGGGACGCCAATGGATTCCTTATGTTTTTCTGATGAAAATCATACTAAATATCATGCAAATCGGACTACTTTGACACAAGCTATTTGTATTCCTTATGTAAAAGTTGTCCGATTTGCATGATGTTTGGTATGATTTTAATCGGGAGAACGCACAGTGTTACGCGTAATGGACAAAAGTCAAGAATCCGAAATGTTTGATCCACAAATTCTTGTATCTTATAATGTTAATAAAGGAACGTAGGTTTCAATGTTACCCATAACTTCTGCTGAATTTACTAATTTGTTGTCAAAAGTGATACTAGAAATTCATTACAAATTTCGGTGCATTTTTTCAAACCCGTGCCATAGGCAGAATGTTTATGCTTTTCATTTGCTTTTTATAAGTTGTGTTTAATACTGTCATACCTTCAAAACTGCCGAGTCAGTTTTTTACAATACTAACAATTTGTACTAATTCTTTATGTTAAATGTTTATCAACTTCGATGGGACTTATAAAAAAAAACACCAAAAAATACCTCCCTGATTTTTTATATACTAATTTAGGGATCAGTAAAGTTTATATTACGGTCAATTTCAACTGCACGAATTTGCACGAAACAGAAAAAATAGCCAAAATCATTATTAAGACGTTCACCGCTTTATTACTACATGTACAGCAAGATTATTTATAATAATTGATCAAGTAACATCTCGAAATGGAAAATGGCTCGATATGCTTTTTCCAATTGTTTATACGATATCTACCATGACTTTTCCATCCTGGATGCTGTCTTCAGTTTTAAAATAGCAGTCAAACGCGATACACGTGATAAAAATAATTTGATAAAAAAATGTTTCGAACAAAAGTTAGTTAGTATTCAGTTGACAACAAATTGCAAAAGTAAATATTAATAAAAACTATTTATTCACTGAAAAATTGCCTTAATTTTTTTAATGGAACTGTATATATTTTTATACAGCAATCGATGCATTTTTATATTCTCTTTAAAAAAGTATTAGGATACTTAGGACGAAAACTGATTAGTTCAGAAGTTATGAGTTTTGTCCCGAACGCCCATATACGTGTCACACTGTGGACCGCCCGGAATCCATTGGCGTCCCTTCCCCTTCAATACGACGAGGAAAATAATTTCTTAATACACTGTAATGGATATGTCACCCTCCACTGCGGGGGCCTGACCCCAATTCGCTACGTTCGGCCCAAGATTCGTACCTTTTTCCGGAAAAAGCCATAAAATTCGAGTGAGGCACTGCGAAGGGCAGCCCTCGCCACGGGGTGACGGGCACAGCTCCAGAATTACCCTGTATCTATTTAGGAAATAAAATAATTCTTTATTCTTTATCGTATGGATATGGAAGTGTCGCCGATGGATTCCTTATGTTTTTCCGATGAAAATCATTACAAATGTCGTGTAAATCGGACAACTTTTACATAAGGACTACAAATAGCTTGTGTCAAAGTAGTCCGATTTGCATGATATTTGGTATGATTTTCATCAGAAAAACATAAGGAATCCATTGGCGTCACTTCCCTTTCGATACGATGAAGAAAAGAATTTCTTAATACGCTGTACTGGATATTGCACCCTCGACTGCGGGGGCTCGACCTCACTTCGCTACGTTGGGCCCAAGATTCATACCTTTTTCCGGAAAAAGCCATAAAAATCGGGCGAGACACTGCGAAGGTCTGTCCTCGCCACGGGGTACCAGGCCACATCTTCTTGACGGGCGTTGCTCCAGAATTACCCTGTATCATTTGTGCAGTGTGTGACTCGACTACCCTCCGTGTAATCGGTCTGCGCGAAGTGGGGCTCAAGTTCGATCGTTATCAGTCCTCCTGCCCGAGAGGAATACGATTTACTTTAATTATAGTACATGTGTGTTTTCTAATAAAGTGTTTCTATCGTCTCCTGAATTCAATAACTGGCATCCCGACATCTACGCTCCTACAATCCACCCTCAATACTCGTCGCGGAGAGACACAGGAAGAAACGGGGTAGCCCGCTGTCGACGCGTGGTCCTCTCGAGTATAAACACGAGCTTCAATATCAAAACAAATGCATGCGTTGACGTATTCCGTGCGAGAGAAGGTGTGCATTGGGGAGGAGGTATTGCTGTGAAGAGGGCCTGTTCAAGAGAGCAGCCGTTTGTGAGGGATGCAAATCCGATTGGTTCTAATACAATCTGCTCCTTTTGGTTGAAATTTAGCCTAGCAACTTTCACACCTCCTAACATAACCAATCGAGCTTGCATCCCTCCCAAAAGAACCGGCCATCCGAGCGTAGAAGCAAGTGCGAAATAAAAGTAACGGTGCGCAGAAGCCGCTTGACACCGCAGATGTACCTACCTAAGTAGCATTTCTGACGGAAAAGAATTGTCCAGCCTTTGGGTCTGGCGCCGACCTTTGGCAGGTACGTATCTGTTTCAACAGGCAAGGCCCTCCGTGGCCCCTCCATAGTGCCAGCAAGACCAACCCCGGTCCTTGCTATTTCAGTGGGTTTTCTTCAGTGAAAATCACTAAATTTGCAAGCGCAATATCTCAAAAACCAGTGGAAATCAAGGGTATACATTAATGCTTATTGAATTTGTCTTGGAACGCACTATCAACTCAGGTGTTCAAAAAAATTAGTTCCATTTGAACAACCGAACACTTGACCATCGTATCTTTTAAAATAATAATCGAAAAAAAAATTCGTTCGGGCTAGTAAATTGGCCCTCTCGAACCATGCAATGCACTATTTTTTTTATATTTTTATCTCCAATAGTTTAGGAGAAATCAAGCTGTCCAGGTTTAGCTGGGACACCCTGTATATCATAAACATATATTATTTCTCAAATTTATGGCTGCCCTCTTCCCTCCGACACCCTTTCTTCATCTCGTCTTCTTTCCCCTTTCCTCACCCGGGGTCACTACCTCTGCAAACTGGAATTTCCAGCGAAATTTGTTCGATAGCTTGTCTTTTAGTTGCTCCCAGTGTTTTTCCTCCACCCATGTCTCTGTTAGCCCAATGATATCCTGTTGTTCTACGAATTCCCCGAATTCTATGAAGAATTATGTATCTTTCTTTACTAGCCAATGGATATTTCAGAATCCTAATTTCTTAAACGTATATTAATTGTCAATTTTATTTACCCATCATCCTCCTTCTCTCCTCGCCACCTAATTCTAAGATTCGGTGTTTCGGAATTCTGCCGACACCGCATAATTCTTTCTATGATTCGCGCTGCCAAATGACGTCATCCCGCGCGGCTGCTCCACAAGAGTCAAATTACATGCGATCGCACGAGACGCTGTGATGTTAAGATTGAAAATCATTTTGAAAAAAATTGGTAGCTTTAGAATAAAATGTGGTGGTGGGGGAAAACAATTGTGTCCCTATTTAACCCAGTTCCCGGATGCTATTCAATCAATCGCTCAGTAGCCTCAGTGACTTTCGGCGGAATAAATAGTGCTCTGAAAATGTACAGTACTATGGATGAAATATTCGCTGGGTGTGAGGATTATTTCGTTCCGATCGTGCGAGATGATGGCGTGGCTCCATGTGGGGAGAATATATATTTTGACCGGTGAGGGGTAATTTTCACATCTTTTCAAAATTTTTATGTTTATTCCTAATACAAGCGGACAATTTCATAGCTTTGATTGTTCTCTTAGTCCGCGCGGAGGATCGCGTATCATGGTCAGAAGATATGCATTAAGAACCATGGGCAGCAAATATTTTGTGATTGGAATCGATGTAGGACCTATGGTCGTTGTAGAAGTTCTTCTCGGCGACAATCATGGAAATCATCTCATATTACCATGGCATACATGGGGTGCGCTATTCGACAGCCGTGAAACCATCGAAGAACGTGCACGATTACCTGAACCAGACTCAATGCGGATTGATAATTTAATGGTGGAATTTTTTCGGATCTTTGATTCACCGATTGTAAAAATGACGCAAGGTGATAATACACTGTATTTCACACTGGACACAGTAACATTTTTATTTAATCTTCAGCCATGTATAGACTATATGTATCCACGGATGTATCAAACTGCGGAAGATGCGAAAGTAAAATTTGAAATTTTTGTTAACGTGCTACAGCAGAGCGATGTTGCCTGCGAAACATTAGATACGTATCGTGCTGCTAAAATCCAACGTGATAGTGAATATTACGACGAGGAGTATCTTGTAGATTGCGAATTGTTAGCATGTGCAATCAGTGATATTTTAGCCCATGCTCGTAGAAAAAAATGATAAATTATATTCTTTTAATTTTCAATAAAATTTCTTAAACGTATATTATTTGTCAATTTTATTTACCCATCATCCTTCTCTCCTCGCCACCTAATTATAAGATTTGGCGTTTCCGAATTCTGCCGACGCTGCATAATTCTATTTCGTTCGAGCGTTCTTCGCGCCGTGACGCGTGTATATGTGACGCTCGGTATATGCACCATTCAGGAAAGAATATTGTCGGAGAGCTGGCTTTGGGGGAGTTGGTTAAGCGGCTGAGTCGTACAGCGGAGGTCTTGGGTTCGATCCCCGTCGTCCGAGATTCAGTTTTTCATTTATATTAATATCCTAAATTAGCGTCTCCTTCCTTACCGACAGTGGGTACCGCCACGCTCTAGAAGTAGCACTTCATCCGCGGTTCCTCCTCGATGCACTTCGGTATCGGTGCGATATCGATTCCGGTATCGATTGATTCGATATCATCTGCTCTTGCGGTATATCCCCCACCACTCCGTGATCTCTATGACGTCATCCGCCACCGCCCGGCCGCGCGCCGCCCGCCGCCGCAAAAAAAACATATTTTGAAAATTTTCACCCAGAACATAGCGTAATATTCTTGAGCGGTGAACATTTCTGGGACGAGATTGCTAGCTGACTGACAGGATTTTTTCCAAGCAACTTCCTCTACCTCCAAGTAGTTTCTCTCGTTCCATTATGAGTTAACTCCCACCAGGACAAGAGGCTTTAGGTAAATAGAAGCCAGCACATTTTCGAAACACACGTGCTTTGCAGAAGTGCAACCTCGAGAAGGTGGGCCTCGGGGAGGAGATATTTCTGTGAAGAGGGCCTCTTTAAGACAGTGGCCGTTTGAGAGGGATGCAGGGCAGATTGGCTAGATCAGGACCAATCGGAATTCAAACCCACCTTCTCTCGCACGGAATACGTCACCGCGTGCTTTTTTTTGAAATGCGAGCGCGTATTTATACTGGTGGGCCATGGGGAGAAGACATGGCTGTGAAGAAGGCCTCTTCAAAACAGTGGCCGTTTGGGAGGGATGCAGGGCAGATTGGTTAGATCAGGACCAATCGGACTTCAAGCCCACCTTCTCTCGTACGGAATACGTCAACGTGTGCTTTTGTTTTGAAATTCGAGCGCGTGTTTATACTCGAGAGATAAGGGATCTGTCATTAATTGGAAGGAAGGACGAAGCAGGCGGGACTACGCGCAGTCAGCGAGTTACCACCTTTCTTTCTGTGTCTCTCCGCGAGACGTATTTAAAACTAATCAGGCTGATGGGCCAAAGCATTTCGCCAGGGTCGCGGTTTATGACCGTATTGTCCCGCGAGTCGGCGGTAGAGAATGATTTCCTACAGTTTTGGGTAATTTATGGCTTAGCTGGTTCCGCCTCGTAGCAGACGTGAACTCAGGGTATCGGAAAACGGAAACAGGAATTCTATGCATTTTCTTCTTTATAGCAACTCGAAGACTTTCGGTTTCTCTTGTGTTCGGACCATTTCGAACCGATACACGTGGGGTCTGCTGTTTATTTCGAAGCAATGAGTACATTCGCAATAAAAGGACGGAGCGCGGGCTTTTGTAGAAGTGCACCATAGTCCGTACGTCGCGTTTCTGCAAAGCACGTGTGTTTCGAAAATGTGCTGGCTTCTTTTTACCTAAGGCCTGTTATCCTAGTGGGAGTTAACTCATAATGGAACGAGAAAAACAACTTGGGGATGGAGGGAGCTCTTTGGAAAATATCCTGCCAGTCAGTTAGGAATTGCGTCAGAGAAATGGGTTTCAGATATTCTGGGTTTATGCCTCTTTCCTATCATTTTCACAACTATCCACGATAAGAGTTATTCGAACCTCAAATAGCGAGTGAATAATGCATGGAGGATTGATTAATTTCGACGAAGCGTGGGTTTTTCCCAAAACTGATGACGGTCCGGGGGGAGGGGGTTCCGCGTTGTCCACATAAAATAATAAAACATTACTGCAGTCGATATGCGGACGCCTCGGCGGACATTAAGCTCTTTATATTAAGTAGTTTATACTTGTTGCGGCCGCCTAAAGCGCGCCGCGGCTCGCGTTTGAATATTCACCCGCTGACTCGCACGATCAGCTGACGAGTCAGCTGAGGGCGTGACACCTCGATGTTTACGGTAACGTCTTTTCGACGCGCTCGCCCGGCGACCGTTAGTTCGAAACGGTCTAAGTCGTGACACGCACGCACGCACGCATCTCTTGTTCTCTTCGCGCCCATTGCGCCGTTTACCAGGTTTTTGGTTCTGCGACCCAAGTCGCGAAACGCCCACGCGATCCTTGTATCATAGTGTGCCGTATAAGTGTATTTGTTTGTGTGACGTCCAGTGGCCGATTGACCACTGGAGAATAAAGTGCCAGTCCCAAAAACGGTCGTGTTCTGTCAATCGCCTTCCCAACGAGTCGTCCCAGCGCCGGCAAATTCTAAAGTTCGCTCCTGGCGAAAACAATACTAGTATTGTACTCAAATACCCTTAGAAATAAGTTTTCTTTGTTCAATATTGTCCACCCATAACGGAACTCTGTCTTTCAATATTTTATACAGCCGGATACCTGTTTCGCTTTATAGCTTCCATTCTTTAATATTTTTTATCATTCGAATATTTTCTTCACCTCACACAATAGGCAAAGGTCCCGTCATCTGGTCGACAGTGGGTCTCGTCCATGCGGCAGGTACTACCGAAGCACCGAACAACAAGGGGTCATAAACCTGCACCTTGCAATTTATTACTTTTACCTACACGCATCACTCGACCAACGAGTGTCTGACATTGAAATAAAATTCATTACTATTTGGAAACATGCTTACAATTATAAATGTTGTCACCGTATTACTGTAACCCGTGTTAATCGGGTTACTCGCATTATAAATGCCGTATGTTACTCGGTTAGGCAGGTTATTCTACGATACGGAGTAACGAACCCGGTACGGGTTAAGCCGCGTATCGACTTCGCGAGACTTCCTCGCGAGGCATGCCTCGCGGAATGGAGAGTCTGGAGACTACTTACCTTGACCGTGATCACTTTGCGAAAATTATTCTTGTGGCCCGTACGACGACCAAAAGATGTTCTTATGTTAGATTGAAAAATGTTTCCCGGGCAATGGGGTAGGAAACGAAATTACTCTGAAGAAGTACCAGTAGTCTTCGTGAGACACAGGAAGAAAAGAAGTAGTCCGCTGACTGCGGACTACCTGCGTCGTTCTTCCTTCAAATTAACGACAGATCCCTTATCTCTCAAGTATAAACACGCGTTGAACTATCAAAATAAAAACACGCGTTCCGGTATTCCGTGCGAGAGAAGGTGGGCCTTGGGGAGGAGATATTGCTGTGAAAAGGTGGAAACTTCGTGTTGCGGCCGCCTAAAGCGCGCCGCGGATCGCGTTTGAATATTCACCCGCTGACTCGCACGATCAGCTGACGAGTCAGCTGAGGGCGTGACACCTCGATGTTTACGGTAACGTCTTTTCGACGCGCTCGCCCGGCGACCGTTAGTTCGAAACCGTTTGAGTCGTGACACGCACGCACGCACGCATCTCTGGTTTTCTTCGCGCCCACTGCGCCGTTTACCAAGCTTTGGTTCTGCGACCCAAGTCGCGAAACGCCCACGCGATCCTTGTACCATAGTGTGCCGTCTAAGTGTATTTGTTTGTGTGACGTCCAGTGGCCGATTGACCACTGGAAAATAAAGTGCCAGTCCCAACAACGGTCGTGTCCTGTTAATCGCCTTCCCAACGAGTCGTCCCAGCGCCGGCAAATTTTAAAGTTCGCTCCTGGCGAAAACACTTCGCGTCTGCAAGGAATGCAGTTCCGATTGGTCAGAATATAATCAACTCCCTACGCCTCACCCTTTCTCGCACTGAATACGTCACCGCGTGCTTTTGTTTTGATATTCGAGCGCTTGTTTATACTCGAGAGATAAGGGATCCGTCTTTAATTTGAAGGGAGGACGAAGCCAGAGGGCCCACGCGCTGTCAGCGGACTACCCCTTTTCTTCCTGTGTCTGAACGCGAGGCGTATTGATGGATAATATTTTTTAATTGCTGTATTGATGGCATCTTTCTCACATCAGGCATATTTAGGTAAATACTAAACAGGCTGACTTGTGTACCACGCCTGGTTCCCAAAAAATAATTAAGCTGTTCGGCTAAAGCGTTTTGTCAGGGTCGCGGTTTATGACCGTATTACCCCGTGAGTCGGCGAACGTCAACGGTACGTGCGGGTCCGAAGTCATCGCATGTACTACCCACCGATAGAGCAATATACCGATTAACTCAGGCCGAAGAATGCCTAAAATTCTTAAAGACAACACCACGTTCTTGATTGCCCTTTAGAAATGCTGGCAAACAAATTTTGTCGAAACGTTCTTGGAAAAAAAGGTATTGTAAATTACCGATCGTAAACAACGAATGAATGTTCGCTTCGCTGTGAGCCCGCTTTTGTCTCAACGAACAATGGGGCTGAATGAAAAGAAATAGGGAAAACGTTCAACATGCCATTTTTTCCTATCAAAATGCTGAATATTATTAAGCTAGTTTATAACTTCGCGGGGAATGTATTAACACTTTGTGGACTGTATTAATGTTCATATCTTCCAGAAAGACGCTCGCGGTCGTAATCTTGCCGTGATTGGTCGGTGGGCCCGCCTGCTTCGTCCTTCCTTCAAATTAAAGATGAATCGCTTATCTCTGGAGTATAGCCACGCGCTCGAATTTCAAAACAAAAGCACGCATTCACGTATTACGTGCAACAGAAGTCCGATTGATTCTAACCTAACTGTTTGAAATTTGAGTTTGTCGACAATAATGGTTATTCGTAACCAAAATCGATATCCGTCATCGATAATGGTTATCAGTAACCAGAATCATTTAAATCTTAATATTTTTTAATCACTTGATTTTTTGAAAAATTTATGCAGTATTTAATGAAGACTGCCTTCCATTTAAATACAAATTAACTTTTTCCCAATGATTTTTTTTGAAAAAATTTAAAAAATAACTGTTATTTCTGGTCTCTGGTTAAAACAGAATACACAAGCGCGTTGTCGCACGTGCACAAACACGTGCAGATCACTCGCGTTCGCGATGACAAATTTATCGAAAACGATGCGCGTGAGCAGAGCTGAGTATAAAAGTGAGATGAGCACGGATTGTTTGTTACACGATCTGATTCAGAGAGATTGAGAAATTGCTAACTGCACTTTTTCAGAATGACTACGCGACGCGTCCATTATGCTGAATTGCGGTAACAAGATTGAGAGAGCCTGGCAGCACTTCTGTCCGCACGCCGCGTCGCTTCCGCTTGAGCCTCGATGAGGCGAGCTGATTGGCTGGTGAATGATCGCTGATTGGCGGATCGCTCTTGATCCGCATCTTTGATTGGAGAATTGATCGTCGATCTGCGGCGGAATCGTGCGTCCGGGAGGGGCTGCTTCGTGAGCGAGTGTGGCGGCATTGGGAAGTAGTGCATTCCCAAACACTAACCAATCGAACCTGCATCCCTCCCAAGCGGCCACTCTCTTAAAGAGGCCCTATTCACAGCAATTTCTGCTCCCCCAGGCCCACCTTCTTTTGCATGGAATACGTCAACACCTGCTTCTGTTTTGCAATTCCAGCGCGCGTTTATATTCGAGAGATAAAGGATCCGTCTTCAATTTGAAGGGAAGACGGCGCACACGGAGTCCTCTTTTTCTTCCTATGTCCCTACACGAAGCGTACTGCCGCCCCCCCCCCCGTACTGAAAAACAGACAATTTATTCATTAAAATAGAGCCGCACATCTGCATTGCATGTTCAGGCCGAACTTTAATCCGCTTCGAGTGAGGTAAGTCATAAGGTCATAACCGCCTGACCGTTTTAAGAGACTCCAAGTTCCGGAACGCGACTCTGGCCACTCACGGTGAAGGGTCTAGGGGGTCGCAAGACTACCAGCCCTTTACGTGCAATCCGGATGTCCGTGTTTTCCGCGCGTCAGAAAAACACACTTCCGCTGGCAGGTATCCGCCGCCGTACTGCCAATCAGGGTTCACACGAACTCCCTCATCAAATTTCACGTTGGCGTTTTCCTCTGCCACGGAAAACGCAGAAAAATCAGTCAGCATACAACAGTCACCACACTCGGTCTCTGACACAAATTCACCAGTCGTGCGACGCGTGCTCGTAAAGTTCAAATTTGTGAACTCGTGATTTTTGTGTCTTTTGATACTGTTTATCGTGATTTAGTGACAAAGTGATTCTTAAGTGGGCCGTCTCCTTTTTGTTATGGTCCGAATCGATCGAAGCGTCCCTTGTAAACAGACGGACCCTAATGAAACTACTGCGGTCGATAAAAAGAAGTTGTACAGAGGTGACATCTCCAGGTACTCTATGTAGACGAATTTTTTATGCATTGTTGCCGCATTTTCCGATCTCTCTGTTTCTGCCGCGCTGTTGCCACATTTCTTTCTATCGAGACGTCTTGAAGGAATACGGCATGAGAGCTGCGTCTAGCGTCAGAGCCTCGCTGAGCGTAAAGGAGGATAGCAATAATGAAAGATAGAGGTTGGGTAGTGAAGTTAGGAAACATGTCAATGAATCAATACTAATTTCCGTACCAATATTTTTTATTTATACATAGAAAGATGTAATATCTTGAATAATCAATGTGCAATTTCAAAGTATACAATTTGAATAAGGCACATCACCGAAGTGTAACGCAAACGCCGATCGTAATGAAATTTACGAATGCTATAATTCTTCGAAAACCATGACACTTTCTTTTTTATCTAGCTATACATCAAATTATCTTTTTTTGTCACCAAGAATTGTCTGTTGTTTAAATACAAATTTAATAACGTAATCATTATTCAGCTTCGATCCTCTGTTTGTTTGTTTGTGTGTATGTATGTTTGTATGGTTCAAATCTGGTAACTCAAATCTAACCCACTTCCAACTATCCAATTGTCTTGAAACTTTGCAGGCGTGCATAGATAAGACAATATAATATTTAAAAAAAAAAGAAATTGACCCCTGGGGGGTCAAAAAATTATCCATCATCAATAAATGGAACCCATAACCACAAATCCAAACGATTTGAAATCAGCCACTCGCGTTCTTTACGAAAACGACAAAAAGCAGCTGCGTTTGAGAAATCATCCGTTACGTATGTAGTATGTACGAATAGTAAAACTAAAACTTTGCAGGCGTTCGTAGTATATCACCATCGAAATTGCAGTACAAGAAAATAATTATTTTTTAGTGACTTTAGCACTATAGCTAGACTTTATTATTTCACTTTAAATAAAATCGTGGAGCAGGATATCTCACAACAAATTCATTTCGACGCTTGATGCTATATTAAATTGATTCATATTTTGTTATGAAATACCCCGTTTCATCATGTTTGTTTAACATGAATTTTTTTTATATATTTTCTTGTCTCCAAATAAGTTACACTCATCAGAATAAAACAATCCAATTTCATTGGAGACTTGAAATAAGCCATTCAAGCTTTCACCCCCTTGATATGGATGATTACAGATAAAAAAATGTGCCATATATTTTTCGAAGATTTATATTCTCTTATTATCTTCTCTCATTCTGGGTAATTCCTCTTCTCCATTGGCGGTCTTCCTACAATTTTTGCCAGATCGCTCGTAATGAAATTCGACGTATGGCAGTGTGGATCTGTAACACATTATGTAATGGAAATACTTAGTTGGTCTTTTATAAACGTACACAATTTTACCGTAGATTTATAAAGTGTCAAACATTACCTGAAATATGGTACTTAATATTTCATGTAGCAGTCCATTTGCCCTGGCATTACTGTCCCATACACCATGTGTGCAGTAATTTTATAAAAAGTCCGTCTGTAAGAAATGAGCGCAGACATTTCAGTAAGTTGGATATAAAAGTAAAAGTTTGTTTCAATATTTCGTCGAACATCATGCATACCTGCGACGCCCGTATGGACCAGCCTGTCATCCTTTGACCAAATCGGACTCGGCACCCTTACGTATGCAAATAATTTGCAACGTAGATCCGCATCTGTATCTTTTCTTCTACCTTGCGTCTGTCTGCTCCTGTGTACTTAGAAATGTGTCTGAAAAAATTAAAAGGTGAATTAAATTTATTATTTCCCTCGTCACTTCCTTGGGAAAATTACCGCGGCGTCGATCCTCTCGCGTGATCGCATGATCCGCGAGGAAAAGTGCGATTGCTGACACTTGTGACCACTGACACAGTCAGTGGCCCTGCACATTACAGTGCGATGCGACGCCGGATTGATCAAATTTATTATTTCCCTCGTCACTTCCTTGGGAAAGTTACCGCGGCGTCGATCCTCTCGCGTGATCGCATGATCCGCGAGGAAGAGTACGATTGCTGACACTTGTGACCACTGATACAGTCAGTGGCCCTGCACATTACAGTCCGATGCGACGCCGGTTCGATAAGATCGGAGTTTCACTATTTTCGGAGGGAGACCTCTTTCGCTTTTTCAAGCTTTTCGCTTTTTCTTTCGCTCTTTCTGCTAATATGAATTGAGGCTCCCGAATAGTCATGCACCTATTGTGCCGACTATCTATTAATTCGGGGAGCATGCATTCTAAATAAAATTGAACCAGTTTTGGCTCCATTCCTCTTTTCCAAAACGCATCATCTCTCTCTACTTTTATAGATTTCAGCCCCTTCGGGGTCCAAACGCAAAAGATACAGTACTTTCTGTCAGTAATGTGTAACTGGCCTTGTACTTGATAAAAATAGTGATGCGTTTTGTTCATTGAAATACCTGTTTTACGTGTGAACATGCGTCGGACAGCGGGTACTTTTTCAATAGCTTCTTCCGGCGAAAAGTTCTCCGCTGATTTGGGGCATTTGATTTCCACAATACCCTCTTGACCGATGATTCCATCCGGTGAAGCTCCTAAGAAGGGGATGTTGAAAATTCCACATTCTGCAATATCTATATATTCTTTCTTCAATTCTTCGCGAGCAATTTTCTCGCATTCTTTCCCGTATTCCACCGCGGGTGCACTAATTATCTTCGGATACAGAAATGATTTTACTGCATTTCCGCAAAGCGTGTCAGGTCGCCGACGGCACACTTGTCCAAAATTGGATGCTGTCAACAATTTGGACCTGTACTGCAACCATCTGCGGTTCTTCGCTTGTCCGATGGTTTCTTCTTCAATAACATGTCTTTTCTCTTGCCAGTCACTGAGCATTTGCATATGCTTTTCCAGCTCCAGTTCATACATTTCGGATGGCATGTCTGGCTTCTGTGCATTTTGTCCATAATCAGAATCTTTCTGCGAGGGCAAATGCTTGCGTACATATCGCGCAGCCTTCGTTTCCTTCTGTTTTGCAGCTCTCTTTTCCTTTTCTTTCTTTTTCTTTTCTTCCATTTGGCGCACAACCTCGGGCGTTTTCTTCTTCATAACCGCATCCAATCGCGAGTGCACTTGCTTACTGTTGTACTCCACGACAGCAGCAGCACATCTCCCTGCATAGGATCCTCTTTCGCCGAAATTTAATCTTTTTCCGTCAGTGTACTTGGCAATTAGTCCGTTCAAACTTTCCACAGCGTTATTAGTAGTATTATAGAGTAAGCTCTCCGCATGAGCTAATAGTGGACGAAGTATTTCTTTTACGTCCTGGTACACTCCAATTTTCATTAAGTCTGGAACGATGTTTTTCTCATTCTCTTTATTGTTTCCATCACAGAAATATTCTAGTCTTGCACACTCTGCGTGTTCACCGAACACGTGGCTTGGAACATTCTGTATGTCGCCATACAAATTCTTCGTTTTCTCGTCGATTGATACATTCTGATTGTATCTAAACTTTGCAGCTTTCACGATGTCCGTGCGCATCCGGCGAATGCTACTTTCCACAGTTTGTCTCAATGGTCCAGATGTGGTCTTTTTTACAATCGCTTTCATTTTTGTGCAAAAGTTTCGCAACAAATGATTCGTGCATTCAATCTTTTTTACACGAATCTGTCTCTTATATGGGTCCGTATCAATAATCTTCTTATACACGCTACTGTCCCCATCAGCAATCAGTGTAGAATAAACGAGCCCACGTTTTTCTACGCTAGTCTTGAATCCTTCTACTATAGCATCGCTTTTCATAGCAGTCGATGCTCGAGATGTGTTCCAGTTTTTGAAACATATGTGCTTTCGGAGTTCTTTCTCGTTTTTCGCAGCAATCCGACAAATTCTGCAAACTTTGTTTCGAACGCCGTAAAATAAAACTTTTTTCGTGTGATAGCCAACTATCACGCCGACTCCAGACGCAGAATCGTAACATCCACTGCGGTAGGATCTCTTCATCCAGCTTCCGTCGGCCACAACGGGGATGTGAGGGGTCCCTGATCCGGGAAGAACGTCGCCTCTTGCAATCGCCAAACGTTTTTCTTCTTCAGCCGCTGCTAACATCTCTTCTTCTGCAGCGGCAATTGCGGACTTGATGAATTCATCTTGATTCTTCAGGAATTCTTTCTTCGGCATGCAACGTATGTTCACTCCTGCAAAAGTGTATTTCAACTGAGCATAACTGCCTCCACATAAAATTGTTGCATTAACGGCGCCCTGATTGCTATCCACTTCTTCGGCTTCGTCCGATTGATTGCGGATTTCAGCTGTATAATGGCATAAAGTGCACATTACGCTGAAGATGCTCTTGAAGCCAGACCGTTTCACACCAGTTATTCGTAGGTGTTCAATGCCACAGTCTTCCCTATGTTTTGCATGCTTACCTATTTTCTGCAATTGAGCAAGCACATTTTGGAAATTCATTATATCGCTGCTATTTAGGAGACGCGATTGTTCTTGCGGCTCGCTCTTCGCAACTTTTTCTACAACGAAGTTTTCTTCTTCGTTACTTTCTACATCCGGGCCTTCTGGTATTTCGGTGCTCAGTTCATCCAGCTCCTCTTCAGTTTCTCCCGAACTGGCCGTATCAGTGTCTTCATCGGATGGTGAGTGCATTATCTCTTGGGACGTGTGATTTCGTCCATCGGATGTTGATGGTTCCTCTACCATACGTTCCTCGGCCACTTCTTCTGAATGTTGTCCTACGGCAGTGTCGTCTGCCGTTTTTGCCCTTTCCTGTTTCTTCCGAAGGGTCAAAGGCCTTCTCTTATCGCGATATAATTTCCGTTTCGAAAATCTCCTTGCGGACGGACGTAAGTGACGCGGACGAAACGGAAAATTATTGTCCATATCTTCTTGCACGTCTTGCATGTTCACACTTCCAGTCACACTCATTTTACTTTACCCCAACACAACACAACACAACACAACCTAACCTCCTTCTGTCAGTTGCAATAAAACGTCAACGCGAACCGTAAACGTGACACGTGAATACGGTGACGCGTCTGTGCTGCGATCTGAAACAAATGACGATCTACAAACCAAGGGAACGGCGCAAACAGTCCGATGCGATCATTCCGTTGCAAGAAAGCCCACCAGGCGGACGTCTGCAATTATGGTAGATATGAACAATGTAAGTATTATACTATATACTATTACCCAGAGTGATTCTCTGGCTAGTATCTTCAAAGGCAATGCCGCCAATTAGCCGCGCCGCGCAGAGTTTCGTGGATTTCGACGCTCGAGACGAGATTCCCTACGGCATAGTAAAACATTCTTTATTCTTCATCGAATCGATAGGGCAATGATACCAATGAATTCCTGGCGTTCTCCCGATGAAAATCGTGTCTGTTATAAAGTTTATCGGATCGGTGCAAGAAGCTATTACGGAATTAACGAAAACACTGAGTTTATTAAAGCGACGAATGGTGTACTGAAATATATTTATAAGTGTCTAGTTAACGTTACAGTTTCGAGTCAATGTATATTTACAGTCAAACACAAATAAATTACACGATTTTACACAAACACGATTATTAGTTATTACTATTACAAAGCAAGGTTGCAATTAGAATTAAGCACATCAAAGCGATTATTAGCCGGCGAAGCAAAGTCGCGAAGCTAAAGCGATTTCGAAGCAAAGTCGAAAAGTAAAGCAAAGTGCAAGAGAAAATACCGTGTAGGTGCGTAAACGTTCCCGTAACAGAGAGTGATCCTTCCAGGAATCGCGATCTATTTCCTCGAAGGAATAGCAGTGCCCCTTCCATCGATTGTAAGGCGATGGAAGGGGCCGTGATCGACGCTCCACATGAGTCAGCGTGCCGTTGCCATTGCCTAATTATCGGTGGGCCAACGGAGATGGCGTTAGCATGCAGAATTTCCTTAACAGTGTCAAATGTCATGTAAATCAAAAGTTACCTTGGGGCCATTTTCATCGGGACGACATAAGGAATCGGTTGACGCCATTTTTGCAAAGATCTGATGAGAAATGCAGAACGTGGAATTCGTCATTTCCACGAAACTTAGCGAGGCGCGGCTTATTCGCGGCACTGTCTTTAGGACTTCAGCGAGAGAATCACGCTATTACAATCTTACTATTTGCCATAAAATAAGACATTCATTATTTCATTTCCAGATGAAAGATGTCCTCGCGTCGCTGTCCTGGCGTCAGCCGGGAAACGAGGAGGAGAGAGCGAGAGGAGAGAGAGAGAAAGAAGACGAGAGCAGAAAGGAGAAGGAGGAGAAAGAGAAGGAGGAGAAAGACAAGGAGGAGAAAGAGAAGGAGGAGAAAGAGAAGGAGGAGAAAGTGAAGGAGGAGGCGAGAAAGAAGGAACAAGAGAAAAAAATGAGGAGAGAAATGGCGAAGGCAAGTAATGCTGAATGTGTGTGCGTTTTTCTGAAGTTGTTTGGTATGAACGGCGACGGCGAAGCCCGGCAAAAACGAAACGACACCGCGTGGTCGAACGTGAAATGTAGTCTTACAGCATAATTATATATTTTTTAATTTTTCACCGAATCGATATGCCAGTCACACCAATGGATTGACGATTTCACTGACTCATAATATTGCACTAAAAAATGACGATTCTCAAGTTCTCCATTTCCCTTCAGATCTTTGCGAAATGTAGCATGATTTTCATCGAAAAAAAATAAATCCATTGATGTGACTGCCATATCGATTCGATGCAGAATTAAAAATTGTTTAATTATGCTGTAGTGAATCTAGTCTCGAGCGTCGAAATCCACGAAACTCAGCGAGGCGCGGCTTATTGGCGGCATCGCCTTTGAAGACACTAGCCAGAAAATCATCGCGTATGTCTTACTTCATTCCAAACAACTGTACGAAACGTGGCAATTGTTAGAATGTTATTCCGTTTGAGCCCGAATATTTTTGGGATTCACTATATGTACGGGTAGAAGTTGGAAATATAATTTTTAATGTACTGTTTCAGATGAAAAGGGAACTCCGGCGGCTGCGCTACCAGAGGAAATAGAATCCAAAATATTTATATAAATAATTAAAATAAATAAAAAAATTGTTTAATTATTTGAGTCATGGGTTTTATTCAGAAATAAAAGTGATCCATTTTGTTTGGAATGGACAATGTCGTATATACGGTCCATTCCACGCCAAGCGGATCACTTTATACCTTATCTGAGATTTTGTTCAAATTGAAACACGTTGTAGTGCATGTGAAAATAAGAGGGGTTCAAGTTGTCAGATTTTGCACATTCAAAATTGTTTTATAAACATAGACCCTCAAAGTACCCAACTTACATCGATTTTTTGAAAACTATCTTTCGAATTTGGCAAAATCATTATTTAAATCCTCCTTATTTTCATATGGACTCTAACATATTTCAATTTGAACAAAATCCCCAGAACGACGGTCAGGAAATAACCGTTGTGGAACAATATATATATTTACTCATAAGAAAATATATTGTTTATGTTGTTTGTTTTGATAAAATGTAAAACTTCCACATTCGCTATCGTATCGACATGAACGTTTCAGTAACATACTCCTGAGATTTTCCAGATGAAAATAAATATAAATCGGATTATTTTTAGATCAGAAATGTTACATTTACATTTAATTATCTCGTACAGTTCTAGAAATAATCTGATTTATACCGTGTTTGAACTCTGGCATTTTAATCTGGAAAATCTCAGCAGTATGTTATTGAATACTGAAAACGACACGTTTTACATTTTATTAATACATAATCCACCGCAAGCAACACTGTATTCTCGAACCGAAATCAGAAGCTGCCGCCGAACAGCCCAAGTCTCAGCTGAGAAAGCGCCGGTTCATATAAACACGCTGCCGAAAGTTGTTTGAAGCCTTCGAATAAAAGTCGAATAAACTACGGATCAATGTGAAACCTTACTCGACGGTTCGAATAAACGAATTATTCTTCTTCGGTTCATAACGGATAAACATAAAGTATCTTTTCTTTGAGTTTATCCAGTATTATCTTTGCCCATCTCTGAATCTCCAGCCGCTTCGCCGTGATTCATTCAAGCCTCCCTGACGACAAAATAGTAATAGGGGAAATGCGGCAACAGCGCGATCCGACTCTCGATACGTATCGGCAACTATGTCTTTCCTACATTTATCGGCTAGCTTGGACTTCCACCGGTTCTGATGGTACATGACGCGAATATACCATCAACGCTGGTGACGGAGAATCCTTGAAGCCTCATTCTGTCATTTCTCGAGTCTGTCTCAGTACGCGATTCATAAATTCATTATTATTTCAACGTACGGTGCTTATTAGCGTTCAAACGCACCAGACCCGTCTGCACGAATGTCTACTGGAGGCAACTATACCCGCAAAAACTTCCTTCTTGCCGATTCCAGGACGAAAGTTGTAATTTACGATTTGTTTACTACACGCGTATACGTACACGCTCAACTCAGCTTGTGTGAGCGTACGCACACACTTCAAGGCCCAGCGAGACGGCCCCCTTAAAAGCATGGATAATTATGCGGGTTATTCATGCAGAGAGATGTTCAACATGGTGGTCACGTATGGGGAAGCCGGTTGCAGCACAATACGTGCGAAGGAATTGTATGCCGAGCGGTTTCCAAATCGGCGACAACCATCCCGGCAATTTTTTCTAACATTGTGCGAGAGACTTAATACTACGGGTTCCTTTTTTCCCCGTATCGAAGGGCGATGGCCCGCAAGAGACGTGGATATGGAAGAGAAAGTCCTGCAACATTTTAATAATGACTCGGGGCGCAGTACAAGAGGTGTTGCACGGGAAATGGGACTGTCGCACACGTATGTGTATCGCGTTTTGCGTAATGAAGGTTTGTAGGAGTTTAGTTGTAGAAAGTGACATTTCTTTATAAATCTTCCTATTCTAACTTTAGTTTCACATTTAATTCTCGCTGTAATTTATTCACAAAATGTATCGCAAAATTTTTATTAACATCTGAGTCATTGACGTTATCGTCGCTATCGACTAATGATTAGATATTTTTCATTTTATCTTTTGTTTTCGCATATTTCACAAACTCGCACTAATTGACAAATCATTAATCGAAAATCCCACAGGCTTATACCCTCATCACGCACAACGGGTGCAGAACTTACTGCCCGAGGATTTTGAGAGACGGCGGAATTTCTGCCGTTGGTTCCTCGGCAGAGCGCAGGAGGATCCACATTTCACATCGCTCGTGCTCGGAGCAGATGAATCCTGTTTTACACGTGGTGGAATTATCAATCTACATTATCTACACGCCTGGGAAGCCATGAACCCTCACAACATTGTGAGGGATCACTTTCAACATGAGCTGCGCCTGAACATATGGGCTGGGGTAATAGATGATCAATTAATCGGACCTCACATATTGCCGGCGCGTCTGAATAGCGCAAAGTATGCCAGGTTCCTTCGTCGGGACTTACCACGTTTATTAGAAGATGTGTGCCTGGACACCCGAAGAAGAATGTGGCTTTTGCACGACGGCGCCCCAGCCCATATGGGACAAGCTATACCAGCTATCCAACGAATTTCGGGAGACCGAGTAATTGCACGAAATGGTGCGGTTTTGTGGCCGCCAAGAAGCCCGGATTTAAATCCAATGGATTTTTACGTATGGGGCCACATGAAAGAATTAGTATACGCCGACACCGCATTTGAAACCATAGAAGAATTGCAGGGTAGAATATTTCATGCTGCTAACGTTATACGCGAGCAGCCTGGAATATTCGTCCGCGTTCGCGACAATTGGTTGCGTCGATGTCAGGCGTGTCTAGATGCAAACGACAATCATTTCGAACATCTTTTGTAAATAAATGTAGGTAGCGAAATTTGTATTTCTTTACTACACATTAACGTAAGAGTAATCACGCATTAGCGGCAGCTTGTTGCGTGACAGTTTAGTCACACTCAAAGAAAAGGAACAGTTTTGCCGTTTTCTAAAAAAAAACAACACGTTTTGCAGTCACGTCGTCAAGAAGCTTACTTCCATGTAAATCAATGCATTTTTCGTGAGCGTCAAAACTGTCGTACTACAAATTGCCACGTCTGCGCGCCTGGCCTAAGAACACGTGTAGACTTTTCGTTCACTTGTTTGTTATTTTCTAGCTGACGACTCTCTAAGTGCCTCCGCCACTCCAAACAGAATCCCACTCAATGGGACCGCTACTGTAAGGGGTCCGCACTTTCTCGGTTACTGGGTCATCTTGAAGAGCTCACAACGGGCGGTCTTTGTGCTACGGCTCATCTGTGTGCGTGTAGCGACGCTCTTTTCTACAAACATCTCCGATGTTTAAACCTTTATAACAACTAAACTATACGAGGTACAACAAAATGTATTCAGACCCTTTTACTCTACTGGTGGTCTCCAATGTTTTTGCAAAATTATGGAATCCTGCGACTATTAGTTTAGCATATAGACATGTTAACTTTGAGGCATTATTACTGTAAAATGCAGACAGATCGGACACTATGTCATAGGACCTTTTATGTTCCATTGGACCTCCCCTACCACCCACTAAAATATCGCTACATATACCGTTTACACCCTGTATAACATATCATATACAGGGTGTCCCAGCTAAACCTGGACAGCTTGATATCTCCTAAACTATTGGAGACAAAAATATTTAAAAAATAGGGAATTGCATGGTTCGAGAGGGCCAATTTATTAGCCCGAACGAAATTTTTTTTCGATTATTATTTTAAAAGATACGGTGGTCAAGTTCGGTTTTTCAAATGGAACTAATTTTTTTGAACACCTGAGTTGATAGTGCGTTCCAAGACAAATTCAATAAGCATTAATGTATACACTTGATTTCCACTGGTTTTGGAGATATTGCGCTTGCAAATTTACTGATTTTCACTGGAAGAAAACGCGCTGAAGTAGCAAGGACCGGGGACGGTCAGACAAGCACCACGGGTGGCACTGCCTTTTGAAACTGATACCTACCTGCCAAAGGTCTGCGCCGAGAATGGCAGGCCCAAAGGCTGGACAATTCTTTTCCGTCAGAAATGCTACTTAGGTAGGTACATCTGCGGCACCAAGAAGCGCACCGTTAGTTTTATTTCGCACTTGCTTCTACGCTCGGATGGCCGGTTCTTTTGGAAGGGATGCAAGTTGGATTGGTTAGGTTAGGAGGTGTGAAAGTTGCTAGACTAAATTTCAACCATAGGGAGCAGATTGTAGTAGAACCAATCGGATTTGCATCCATCACAAACGGCTGCTCAAGCTGGAAGAGGCCCTCTGCACAGCGATACCTCCTCCCCAATGCCCAACTTCTCTCGCACGGAATACGTCAACGTATGCTTTTGTTTTGATATTGAAATTCGTGTTTATACTCGAGAGGACCACGCGTCGACAGCGGGCTACCCCGTTTCTTCCTGTGTCTCTCCACGAGGAATATTGACGGTGGATTGTAAGAGCGTAGATGTCGGGATGCCAGTTATTGAATTCAGGAGACGATAGAAACACTTTATTACAAAACACACATGTACTGTAATTGAAGTAAATCGTATTCCCCTCGGGCAGGAGTACTGATAATGATCGAACTTGCGCCCCACTTCGGGCAGACCGATTATACGGAGAGTAGTCGGGTCACACACTGCACAAATGATACAGGGTAATTCTGGAGCAACGCCCGTCAAGGATATGCGGCCTGGTACCCCGTAGAGAGGACAGCCCTTCGCAGTGCCTCACTCGATTTTTATGGCTTTTTCCGGAAAAAAGGTACGAATCCTGGGCCGAACGTAGCGAATTGAAGTCGAGCCCCCGCAGTCGAGGGTGCAATATCCATTACAGCGTATGAAGAAATTCTTTCCTTCATCATATCGAGAGGAAAGTGACGCCAATTCGATGGGCACTGCGGGGTGTGTTCCTTGCCACGGGGAGACGGGCGTATCTCCAGAATTACCTTGTATCTGTTTAGGAAACAAAATAATTCTTTACTCTTTATCGTATGGATATGGAAGTGTCGCTGATGGATTCCTTCCGATGAAAATCATGCCAAATGTCGTGTAAATCGGACTACTTTTGCATAGGGAATACAAATATCTTGTGTTAAAGTAGGCCGATTTGCATGATATTTGGTATGATTTTCAGCAGAAAAACATAGGGAAACCATTGGCGTCACTTCCCTCTCGATACGATGAAGGAAAGAATTTCTTAATACGCTGTAATGGATATTGCACCCTCGACTGCGGGGGCTCGACTTCAATTCGCTACGTTCGGCCCAGGATTCGTACCTTGTTTCCGGAAAAAGCCATAAAAATCGAGTGAGGCACTGCGAAGGGCTGTCCTCTCCACGGGGTACCAGGCCGCATATCCTTGACGGGCGTTGCTCCAGAATTACCCTGTATCATTTGTGCAGTGTGTGACCCGACTACTCTCCGTATAATCGGTCGGCCCGAAGTGGGGCGCAAGTTCGATTATTATCAGTACTCCTGCCCGAGGGGAATACGATTTACTTCAATTACAGTACATGTGTGTTTTGTAATAAAGTGTTTCTATCGTCTCCTGAATTCAATAACTGGCATCCCGACATCTACGCTCCTACAATCCACCGTCAATATTCCTCGTGGAGAGACACAGGAAGAAACGGGGTAGCCCGCTGTCGACGTGTGGTCCTCTCGAGTATAAACACGAATTTCAATATCAAAACAAAAGCATATGTTGACGTATTCCGTGCGAGAGAAGGTGGGCATTGGGGAGGAGGTATTGCTGTGCAGAGGGCCTCTTCCAGCTTGAGCAGCCGTTTGTGATGGATGCAAATCCGATTGGTTCTACTACAATCTGCTCCCTATGGTTGAAATTAGTCTAGCAACTTTCACACCTCCTAACCTAACCAATCCAACTTGCATCCCTTCCAAAAGAACCGGCCATCCGAGCGTAGAAGCAAGTGCGAAATAAAACTAACGGTGCGCTTCTTGGTGCCGCAGATGTACCTACCTAAGTAGCATTTCTGACGGAAAAGAATTGTCCAGCCTTTGGGCCTGCCAGTCTCGGCGCAGACCTTTGGCAGGTAGGTATCAGTTTCAAAAGGCAGTGCCACCCGTGGTGCTTGTCTGACCGTCCCCGGTCCTTGCTACTTCAGCGCGTTTTCTTCCAGTGAAAATCAGTAAATTTGCAAGCGCAATATCTCAAAAACCACTGGAAATCAAGTGCATACATTAATGCTTATTGAATTTGTCTTGGAACGCACTATCAACTCACCTCTTCAAAAAAAATAGTTCCATTTGAAAAACCGAACTTGACCATCGTATCTTTTAAAATAATAATCGAAAAATATTCGTTCGGGCTAATAAATTGGCCCTGTCGAACCATGCAATTCTCTATTTTTTAAATATTTTTATCTCCAATAGTTTAGGAGATATCAAGCTGTCCAGGTTTAGCTGGGACGACACCCTGTATACATTTGAAAAGAAAAAAATATTTGTAAAACTATATATATAAGTTTATTAATGTTATTTCTCCTCTCTGCACTTCCTCTGCAATCCTAGACGGAACCATTCCGCTGCTTCTTTATTAAAGTCGACCTCGCGGAAGCCAGAATTGCTATCTATTATTTTATTTAAATAAAAAAATAATATTGTATATATTAGCTCGCAGTTTTAATATAAAGGGTTCATAAAATAAATGTGTAAATACCTTTTATTATTCGCACCATTTGTAATTGTGATATGTTGATTTTATTCTTCCTCCCTTTCCACGTGTATAACGCAGCAAATTCTGTACTAAAGAGTTTGCTCAATATTTGCCGAACATTATCTGCCGGCGATTTCCCACCGAATCTACCTATATAAATAAACTGCAAAAGGTCGAGTAGAGTATGTTTTATAATCTCTTCTCAAACGTTTTCTGTCTAACATATTAATTAAAATATTTATCCAACTTAACCTAAAACCAATGTAATAGTTGTTTATTGCAACACGCCCCGTTTAATCCTCGCGTAAACGTTAGATTTTGCACTCTAACCACACCGATGCTAAAGGCAGTCCTTATTTTAACACGTTCCGTGTAGGAGTTTTGCAGCAGAAAACGTTACCACGTTTCGAAGATCACGATCATTCACGAGCAACCGGTAAATTATATTTATCGTTTATGTCGCTGTTATGTTCTATTTATGAAACAAAAATTACGGAATACTTGTGACACCTACGTTCCATGACATTTACATCTGGATTAATATGATGCCTATACGTAAGGAAAGTTCCGTAAAAATTATATGTTTTGTGTGACTTTTCAGTTATGTTCATAGGTTATGTTGCTGCTATGTTCTATCTATGTGACAAAAGTTACAGAACATTGTGACACCTGTATTACGTAGCGGTTATATTTTGTACATGTAACAAAAATTACAGAATTTGTGACTTCCATGTTACGTAGTATTTGCAAGTTGTGCTGTGGGGGTATATTTACAGATAATCAAAGCAGAAGAGAAAGAGAAAATAACCCTACTGCATGAACAAATGCAATAAGCACATTTGCATGTATAATTTTTTTAAGGTTAAATGTATATTTGGAAAAAGGTAACATATACTTGAACTCATTTTAGAAGGAACCCGTTTCGCGCATGTAGAATGAGCTCATTGGCTCCGAAACAGCGTTGGTGGGGGTACAGTTGCTTCTCCCGGCACCAATGAGCGTCAATCTGCGCAAAATCGGTCTAACCTCGTCGATCAGTTCCTTCTAAAATGAGCTCAAGTATAGATAGTTGAAATATCAAAAAGGCAAGGAATCACACACGCTACTCTCAGTCTTGTCATGAACTTAAAACATACCATACAGAGTAGCCTTGTCATAACCCAAAAACCATGCACCGCACACGCATTCACGCAGTCCCACGACGGTGCCACCAGATGGCAGAGCCTATTGTTATGCTTTTTCCTTCTCTAACACTTCCTCCAAAGAAAAAACACCGCAGGTTATCCTGGAATCAAAAAAGGTTCAGCTATTGGTCGCGTGTATACGATCCATCCCAATTTTTCCGAATGCTTTTATCTTCAGTTGCTGTCGCATAATGTACGCGGACCTACGTCTTTCGCATCATTACAGATTGTTAACGGGGTAGTGCAACCCACTTATCAGGCTGAGTGCAAAGAATTAGGTTTACTAGAAAACGATGAACATTGGCAGCATACCCTCAACGATGCTTCAATGTCGCTCTACCCTCATCGCGGACTGTTTATTCAACTATTCCTAAAGCTATTCCTAAATCTAGAACCAAATTGATTACGGCTATAAGATAAGAATAAGCGAAATACAACTATGGTTACATGTGTAACCGTCTCCGGTTGCGAGACGGTCGTCGGTGGGACGGAGAAGGGATAGTGCCGACTCAGTCAGGCGTCAGGGTCCGTCGAATGAACAAGAAAGAGGGTTACTGGTAAAAATGGTCTTTATTTTTGGTTTACACTTCCGGGTTTATTACCGGGCGCGAGTTTGCGGAGGCGCGGGTTTATTACGGTCGCGACGGTTGATTCGGTTCGGCGACTCTCGGCGACGACGGCTTCGGCGAGGCTTTGGGGAAGTGGATCGCGGAAAAGAACAACTGCCCTTGGGTGGCCGCACCCGGCGTACCCAATATCGGAAGTCGTATAGAGAAGGCCTGGTGCAATGTGGTCCCTGCGTTTATCACTGCAGAGGTTCACGAAGGCGTTGGTGTACGACGCAAGATTACTCTCGGTCTATATCGGGAGAAGCTGGTAATGGCGCAGTGATGGCGATGGCCGATCACTGGCACACTTCAGGAGTCCAAAAAGTGGCCCTTTGTTTGCACGGTTAGCAAGCCGGTGAGGCCTCTGGTTGTACGGAACGGAGAGCCTCGACTGAGCTCGCGACGGCCTTTATATACATATCGCTGTTTATCTTCGCCAGCGAGTCGACCGCGGAGCCGGCGGCCGCCTAGCGGCCGCAGCGCGCACCAAGTCTATCGCGCGTACGGAGCGCGCGCGCGCGCGTCGTGACGTCGCTACGTCGCACATGTCTCTTGTTTTCCTAATTCCATGTCCTCCATATACGGTGCATGTTACACCTTTCCCCTTGAGAGAAATAAATTTTGTTATTGTAAATGCAAATTTTATTTTATATCTCGCTTATTCTTTTACAAAGATCCGAATAATTGACCGGTTGAACCTGAATTGGAGTAGTCGACTGCGATAGCGGTGGAGCGGTTGAAGTTGAAAATTCCTCTGGATGTTGCCTCGTGTCCGGTTTTGGTTGCCCTGTGATGGCGTCTCCGGCCTCTGTTTGAGGTTCTTTCGCCAGGTGGACCAGAAGGTGGGTGATAGAGCTCCATAAGGCTCCAATTAGATGCAGGCTGTATCCATATACCATATGCAGAGTATACCCGTATACGAGAGTGTCTATTATCAGTTTTAAGGCCCGTATTAGGACGAAGATCGTGAGGACCCCTGCGCTGAATGATCCGAAAGTTATGAATCCCTTCCAGAGTCTTGTAGTGGTCCTCTCCGCTATCTGCCTTATTGAAGTCTCATCAAATAGTCCAGTGATTGATATTGCGCCAGTTTGTATATTCTGTCCAGTTACCCCTCTGGCTATGGAGTTTAACACCGCTGGTTTTTCGCCTGGGAATATAATATGATATCGTAATTTTTCTAGATCCTGCTCAGAATACATTCCGCTGGTTGCCAATGAATCGGGTTTTAAACATTTCCATGTTGGGTGAGCAAGGGGTCTAAGGTTCTGTGGTGCCATTACTATCGATGGATTAGGTGAAAAATTAATCCAATTATCTTCGATTCGGTACATCACCTGTAGAATTAGGTTGCATTCTTTAATTGTGCCGAATTTCGTTATGATTCTTGATTTCGGTATCAAAAATACTGTCTGGATTTGATGAGTGACAGGCAGCTCATTGTAACATACCTTCGTGTGTCGTACCTTGACTTCCACTGGGATACAGCGGACTATATTGTTACGTTTTCCGTATGACATTATATAACTTTATTGTATAACTATAACAGCAGAACATTAACAGGGTAAACTATGAACAATCTCTGCAGGCTCTGAATATAAGTTTCGATATGTCCGTCGGCTATCGCGTCTGGCTCACGAATGACAGCTTGACAGGCGATCGATCCGATCGCCTTCTTCTCGCTGTCTTCTTATCTTCGCTGCGAGCACCAGCGGGCCATGGATCCTATCCATAGGGTGCTCGCAACACTGCCCCCCCCCCCCCTCAGGAGAAGCGGACGTCCCAACCGCCGCAGCCTCACAGTGTTCTGCAGCCGTACCCTGGACCGGAGGAGTGGGAAGGTCGCTGCGTGGCCTCCTCCGACCGTCGCCTCGGCATTCGCTTTCACGCCCAAGGGGAAAACCACCCAAAAACCCTGGGCAAGGCGTGGGTACGTGGTTCCCCGAAGGTGCTCCGCGCCTGTGCCCTCCACTTGCGTCTTCGGTCTTGAATACTTCTTTCTTGGGCAGGTCCCGTCTTCTTCGATGGCGCATCTTCTTCTTGGGCAGAGACGGGTGGGGAATCTTGACACCCAGCGGTCGGAACTCCTGGGTTCCTTGCTCGCTGCCCTTTCCTCCGCGTGGTTCTTTTCGGAAATCCTCCTGTCCTCTTGAAGCGGGTCCTATGAGCTGGGTCGAACTGTCCGATGTCGTTACTCCCGCCAACTCCTTCTGCTGAGGTCCTCTTGATACCGCTGATCCGATTTCCCTTAAAAATGTCAGAGCATTAGTACCGCTCCTCGATGGTCTGTCCGTTGGAGCCGCACGAGCCGGAAACCCAGGAAGGAAGGCCGAGGCCGCAAGCAGAGGCCCGCAGCCAGTCGCCGCCATGCGAGCCGAGTGCGCAAGCAGCGGACCGCGGCCAACCGCGAGCATGCACGCGGTCCAGCCCCCAACCCAGTCACCGAACTCGTCAGCCCTGTTGTCTTCTTTCGTCCATTCCTTGACTTCCAGATGGCCCCATTCCTCTTCGTGGCATCTGGTGCTGACCCAAGGGACCGTCCTTTGCGTCCTGTTAACGCTCCCGTCTCCGCGACATCCCCTCCAGCCGATCCAAGCAGCGCTTGTCCGACTGGTGATTGGGGGTGCCATTTCCCGTCTGCTGCCACCCTGCACGCATTTCTGCTACCCAGGGATCCCATGGTATCCTCCATGCCGGGGCCGGCCCCGGGGGCTCATGGGACTCTCTTCCAGGGGGGGCTAGCGGAGCGGTTTCACGTATGTCCGAGCTCCGCTGCGGACTGCCACGCTATTGTGGCACATTCGGGGAATTCGGGAGCGCGTATCCAGGCCGCGGTGGCAGTCCCCCGACACCTTGTCCCTCGTCGTGGGGTATCGTGAACCTGAAACAGTCTCAAGAGAGGGGGGCCGGGCTACGGAGGTAACCCCCGCAGCCCAGTCCGCCTGGTTAGTTAGACCAGTCTTCTCTCTTGGTTCTTGACGGTGTGGATGCTCCATGACGTCTTCAATCCTCTTGAAGGTGTGGATGCTCCATGACGTCTTCAATCCTCTTGAAGGTGTGGATGCTCCATGACGTCTTCAATCCTCTTGAAGCCGTCCTTCGTATTTCCCGAGGCGACGCACGTGGACGACCTTGCACTTCTTCCTGGGAGAGTGCTGTATCCTATAGACGACGTCGTTTATCCTGTCCACTACGGTGTAGGGTCCTTCCCAATCGGTTTGTAACTTCGGGCACTTCCCTTTCGCTCTTCGGGGCTGAAACAGCCACACTCGGTCTCCGGGCTGGAACTGTACGGGATGGACACGGCTGTCGTACCACGACTTCATCTTGGAGCTGTAGACATCCAGACGATGACGAACGAATTCATGAATCCTCTTCATTTTTCCGCGGATCCATTCTGCGTATCCTCGTTCGGGGTCCTCGTCTTCTTCTATTTCCGGGGGAAGACCTCTCCACAATTGCAGGGGTAAGCGTATTTCCTGGCCATACAGGATCATCGCTGGCGTCAGCTGGGTAGCCTCATGTCGAGCTGATCTATAAGCGAGGAGAAACATGGGTATCCACTCGTCCCAGTCTCGCTGGTGCTCTAAAACGAACATCGCAAGATATTGGAGCAATGTCCTATTCAGCCGTTCCACCAGCCCGTCGGATTGCGGATGCAGAGGAGTTGTTCGCGTCTTCCTGATTCCCAGCAGCTTCAGGAGTTCCTTGAACACGGAGGATTCAAAATTCCTTCCTTGGTCCGAGTGTATCTCCAAAGGCACACCGTGACGACAAACTACGTTGTGTAGAAGAGCTCTTGCCACTGTGACAGCTCGCTGGTCTAGCATCGCGATTACTTCCGGCCACCGGGTAAAGTAGTCTGCCACGACCAACATAAACCTGTTCCCGGCCTGGGACCTCGGGAGCGGACCCACAACGTCCAGGGCAAGCCTCTCAAACGGAGCTCCCACGTTGTATATTCCCAGGTTCTCCGCTCCCCTCTGACGTGGTCCCTTTTTCGCCGCACAGGTGTCACACCGCCGGCACCACTCTTGAACGTCCTGTCGGCACGTAGACCAGAAGAACTGCTGGCGGATCTTCGCCAAAGTCTTGTTCACTCCGAAGTGTCCAGCTGCCGGAGCATCATGAAACTCCCTCAGAACTCCTGCAACCCTCTCGCGCGGTACCACCAAAAGCCATTGGATCGTCGAACCATCGTGGGACTCCCATTTCCTAAAAAGCAAACCTTCACGAACTACCAGCGAATCCCAGATCGACCAATAATATTTCAGCTGCGGGGAGAAACGAGCAACGTCCTGCCAGCCGGGCTTCTCCCCCTCCCCCTTCTTCTTAAGGATGAAGCCGATAACGTCATCTTCCTCCTGATTTCGCTTCCACTCGTCCTTTTCCTCTTCACAAAATATCCGGTGAACTTTCTTCGGGGAACGCACTTCCTCCTCTTCTTTCTCCTCCAGACGAATACAGTTTTTGCAATTTTCCTCGATGCACGGTCTCCGCGAAAAGCCGTCAGCGTTTCCATGAGCTTTTCCTTCCCGGTGGCGGATCTCGAAGTCGTACTCCTGAAGACGTTCGATCCAACGAGCAACCTGTCCTTCAGGACGCTTGAAGGACAGCAACCAGCGGAGCGCTGCATGGTCAGTCCTTACCAGGAACCTTCGTCCATAGAGATAGTGATGGAAGTGCTCGATGGATTTCACCACTGCCAGCAACTCCCTTCGAGTGACGCAGTACTTCCTTTCGGCTTTCCCTAAAGTTTTCGAGAAAAAGGCCACGACCTTTTCCTGTCCTTCGTGCTCCTGCGAGAGAACGCCGCCGATAGCGAAATTTGAGGCGTCCGTATCCAGAATGAAGTCCTTTCCTATCACTGGGTATGCGAGAACCGGGGCTCCGGTCAATCCCTTCTTCAGCTCCTGGAAAACTTCTTGACATTCCTCGGTCCAAAGGTAATTCTGCTTGGCCTCGGTGAGGCGATGCAGGGGCTTGGCGATCCTGGAGAAATCCTTCATGAATTTCCGGTAGTACGTGCACAATCCCAGAAAACTCCTCAATTCCGTGACGTTCTTCGGTTGCGGCCATTCCGAGATAGCTTTAATCTTCTCCGGATCCGTCTTGACTCCGCTCTGCGTGACGATGTGGCCCAAATACTTTACTTCCCGGCACAGGAAGGAACACTTCTTGGGGCTCATCAACAGTCCAGCTTGACGTAAACGGGAAAACACTGTATGAAGACGCTCGAGCTCCTGCTCAAAGCTGTTCCCGTAAATGATAATGTCGTCCAAATAAACCAGGCAGATTTTCCAGGTCAGGTCCTGGAGTACGTCTTCCATCAGACGCTCGAAAGTCGCAGGGGCGTTGCAGAGCCCAAAAGGCATCACTTTGAACTGCCACAATCCAGTCCCCACCGAAAACGCAGTTTTCTCTCGATCCTTCTTGTCCATAGAGATCTGCCAGTATCCGCTCTGTAAATCCACGGTTGAGAACCACGAAGATCCAGCGAGGGCGTCTAGGGTATCCTCTATACGGGGTAGAGGATACGAGTCCTTCTTGGTTACTTCATTCAGGCGACGGAAATCCACGCAGAACCGTATGCTTCCATCCTTCTTCTTCACGAGCACGATCGGAGAAGACCACGGGCTCCGGGATTCTTCGATTACGCCCTGCGCCAACATTTTCCTGAGCAGCTCTTCCACTTCTGCTCGACGATGTAGAGGCAACCTCCGCGGCGCCTGTTTAATAGGAGAGCAATCTCCGGTGTTGACGGTGTGTTTAACCCGTTCGCAGTTCCCAATCTGAAACGGATCCGCGGCGATAACGTCCTGAAATTCACAAAGAAGCTCAGCGAATAGCTTTTCCTGCTCCTCCGACAAACCTGTCGAGCAACGTGTATATAGCTCTTCCAAATGTCGGGGAATAACCGTTTCCCGTTTTCCCTTTCGCTCCTTCGGCTCAGCGGACGGTTCTCCTAGGCGAACCTCCGGGTGTCCGGGTAGGCACAGCACACCCCGGGAAAAGTCGACGTTGCAGCGATGCTTCTTCAGAAACCCTGCTCCAAGTATGCACTTCTCGACCATGTCGACAATGTAGAATTCTTCCGAGCTCAGAAGCCCTCCTATATTAACTTCTAGGCTCCTTTTTCCGAAGACATTCATCTTCTCCCCCGTAGTGGGGCGGATGTCAGTCTTCGTCCTGTCGATGCCTTCCAGCGAACACAGCCCCTTCTCCAGAAGGTTGATCGGGGATCCTGTATCTGAGATAACTCTACAGGAGTACCCACCGATCTTTCCGTGAACGAAGATTTCTCCGCTTGGTTCTCCAGTCGCCCCCTGCACCGCCACACTTTTGACGACCGGGGGACTGCTCCCAGCGGTCCGGCGTCTCCCCCTTACGCCGTCCTCTTCGAGTTTCCGTGCCGAGGCCTGTTCGGAGGGGCCACCCCGTCTGGCGATTCCTGGCGCTGTAGCAGTCCTTTTTCAGGTGTCCCTTCTTGCCACAGAGCCAGCAAGTGACCGGTGGAGCGTCCGCCCGACCCTCGAATTCGTCGGGCCTTCTCCTTTTCTCTGGAAACCTCGTAAAAGTCTCGGGAAATTTAGCCTTCCGTTTCTCAGGCTGTCGTTCTCGCGATTCAACCGCGGGGCCGCGAGACATCGCCTCCACAGCCTCAATTTCGAGGGCTCTGGTCACGGCGGCCCTCAAAGACGAAAATCCGCCGAGCCGCAGTTCCCATTGTAGAACAGGGCTCGACAACGCCGTGACGAATTGGGACGCGGCGAGTTTATCGCGGGTCTCTACCGGGCAGTCAGCAAACGCTGACTGTGCCAAACGTTCTATTTTAGTGGCGAGCGAAGTGATGCTCTCATCCCTTCGCTGCCTGCAGCTCTGGAAGAGTACATAATTCAGGTTGGCAAGATGTTTTGCCCCGTAGCGGAATTCCAGCGCCGCGACCAATTCCGCGAAGCTTTAAGAACGCTCCTTGCTGCACCCCCGAGCGAAGCGACCAAGGCCGTAGCCTTTTTCTGATCGTCCCACCCATTCGCGCGTGCAATCGTCTCAAACTGAACCTTGTACTCCTCCCAAGGGCCCTTCCCGTCGAAAATCGTCGGCTTCACCGCGTAACCCAAACTAAGAACACGGGATCCCGCTGTAGGGGCAGCGGCGGCGGCAGCAGCGGGGGCGGAGACGGGCGCCGGAGAAACAAAACTTTCAACACTCTCAGAGGCCAACGGAACACTATTTACAGGGGCCAGAGGAGCACTAACTACAGGGGGCGCCGCCTCCTCTCCCCGAAGCCCCGAGCCGCCGCCAACCGAAACATGGCCGCTCCGTGCCGAAACGGCCACTTCCTGGATCCGCTCTTCCAGGGTGAACATGCGAGCCTCGAAGGCCGCTTGCGTCCGCTGATCCTCGGCGTCCTTCTCCCTCCTTCGGGCTTCGTCGTCCCTTCGGTGCTCCTGCATCTGTCCCACGATGCTAAGCTGGAGGTTGTTAAACTGTTCCTGCAGGGAGGCGTCGCCCGTGGGTCCCGGGGAAGATCTCGCGGAGGCCGCGGAAGCGCGAGTGGGCATGCCACTTCGAGTGGGCATCCCACTTCTGACACCAGTGTTACGTTTTCCGTATGACATTATATAACTTTATTGTATAACTATAACGGCAGAACATTAACAGGGTAAACTATGAACGATCTCTGCAGGCTCTGAATATAAGTTTCGATATGTCCGTCGGCTATCGCGTCTGGCTCACGAATGACAGCTTGATAGGCGATCGATCCGATCGCCTTCTTCTCGCTGTCTTCTTATCTTCGCTGCGAGCACCAGCGAGCCATGGATCCTATCCATAGGGTGCTCGCAACAATATGTATTACCTCTCCAGCGTTGATAGCGATGTGTCCTGGTGCTTTCGTGATTACATAGGCCAGATCGTCAGGAACCAAGGATGCAATGGCCAAGGCGTTCTTTAAGACTTGTTGCTCTAAAATAAATTTTTGTAAGATAATATCTTGAGACAGAATATTCATTTGCATTCGTATATGTTTTCCCACGTAAACGAAGTTTGAATTCACACAAGCAAATATATCTAGGTTGTCTCCAGGAACATTCGCCTTATGCAAAAATTTGTTCCCCGGTTGGGTTTCGATTATAAAGAGTTTCGGGTGCTCCGTTCGAAGTAGGGTATATCCACAGAGCGATTGTTCCGTGGTCTTGCTTAACGTGAATGTTATGTCGTCTGTAGTTAGAGAGTAGATTACTGGCGCCATTTGTTGTGTACTCTCTAATGTTTTTACAGCATTTCTCTCGTATAAAACTCTGTACTAACTTAATTTGCAGGAGGTCACGGGCATCGGTCTCCAAAAGATGTATACATCCTCAGGGTTAATGCAGGTGGCTTGTAGGAGATCGCAAGTTATTCCGGATGAAAGGGTGATACGCACAGTGTTTAATTTGACTGACGCGCTTGATGTTCGGAGTTGAATCTCGATAACAGCTTAGACCAAAGCGTTGCCCCAGGTGCCATATGGATCTGAATACTGTGCCTCGGAGCAGCTTCCGTCCATACCAACAGAGCCTGCGGGCGTCGCACTACGGAGTGGTTGAATTGGTAGTGATCCCGGAGGGGTACACCCTATGGCCTAGACTAAGGGTCCCGTCTTGGTACATTTGTAGACATTTGGTTTATGATATTTGCTGAAGATACTCCATCTGGCCGTTATGTAAAACCGAGACATACGAATGTGTCCCGCAATGATATATGATCCGCCTGATTTTAACTTTACATTGAATGATTTGTGTAGGATCGTATTCCGACAACTGAAGCAGTTTTATATAAGTTTTTGTTGAATTTACTGAGTTGACAGTTATGTCACATTCGTCGACGTCCAACAGTGATATCGTTGTGTGGTTCAATTTGGATCCACCGGAGTCGAAGCCAATCAGGGCGATTATGTACAATAATAAGTTAGCCTTGGTGAGTCCCCGCATGGATTAGACCCATCTTGCGAATTACATCTCTGGAAATTATATGTCATAAGATTACGTGTACATGTGTGGGATTGGAAAGCGACTGGATCAGAAGCAGGGTGAATAATTATATGACTCGCGTAACTCTAATAAGTTTATTATATTTAATACGTCTCGATGCTGCTTCGTTCGCGTCTCTACTTCGACTCTGGTGACCCGCTCCTTGATGAGCCATCACCCCACGCTTTTCAAAAACACACACACCACACATCCATGCCACGCGCCACCATGCACACTGCACACATCCGTCTACCATCTCCACGTGGATTCTCAGAACCATACCCGGCCGCGATCGAGACTCAACCTAAACAATCACTCGTCACGCATATATCTTCTAAACATTCATTCCTCGCGCCGGCCAGCCTAGGAGATTGCCTCCTCGGCTTTCTCACACCAACACATTTTGCTACCACATCTTATCTTAACGTTATTAGGGCCTACTTTCTGTAAGATTTGATATGGTCCGGAATACTGATCACTTAGTTTAATACTTATATACAGGGTGATTGGCTCGAAACACCTGATCCGCCTGGCAACCGTGACGAGGTCAACCCCCCGTGGTGTCTCTCCGAAGTTATGGCTTTCGACCCTCGAAGGAGTTGGAGTACCTATTAAGAAATGAGAAATATTCTGGCGTTCCGTCGATTAAAATCATACCAAACATCATGCAAATCGGACTACTTTGACACAAGCTATTTGTATTCCTTATGTAAAAGTACTCCGATTTACACGACATTTGGCATGATTTTCATCGGAAAACCACAAGGAATCAATCGGCGACACTTCCATATCCATACGATAAAGAATAAAGAATTATTTTATTTCCTAAACAGATACAGGGTAATTCTGGAGCTGTGCCCGTCCCCCGTGGCGAGGACAGCCCTTCGCAGTGCCTCACTCGAATTTTATGGCTTTTTCCGGAAAAAGGTCTGAATTTTGGGCCGAACGTAGCGAATTGGGACCAGGCCCTCGCAGTGGAGGGTGACATATCCATTATAGCGTATTAAGGAATTATTTTCTTCGTCGTATTGAAGGGGAAGGGACGCCAATCCCCACATCCTTCATATAGTGGAAAACGCATTATTACCAATTCGGAGTTAACGGAATTCAGCATCTCAACGCCATCTCCCAGGCCCATAGCTAATTAGACCGCGGCGCCTGCGCTCTGACTCGCGCGGAGCATCGATCTGATCTCCCTTCCATCGATCGGCGATCGATGGAAGGGGGAGCTCTCGCGGATTCGAGGAAACCGCTGCCGGTTTCCTCGATCTACTTGTCTCGCAACCGCTTTGGAGGTAACACTCAATAGATACGCTTTCGCTTTGGCTGTCGCTTAAATTGCTTGCTTGCATTGTATCGGATTCGAGCCGAATTCGCGTGCTTCGCGCTGATTAACCCGCTTACTATTCCCACCGCGTGGGTAGTAAAGTACACCTGTAAATCACCAAATTGCGTTACATAATTTATAATTTATTGTATAAACTGTGAATAAGACATAGAATTTAAGATTAAAGTATATAATACGTAAAAGTTCGCCCTTAGTGTTCGAGTACAGTATTCTCACGACCTCCGATTTCCCGATCACGAGCGCTGTCCGAAATCTGCTAACAGAGGTTGCGCGGTACGCAACAAGGCTACTTACATTACATACACATCTAAAAGGTAGGTAAGCACAACCCTCAGGGTCAAGCAGACGTCGTCCGAACAAAGTTTATGACTTTTTGACTTTCGGCCTTTCCCGACCGGAGTTTTTACCCTTACAGGGCACCGGCAATTATTGAAAGCGAAAACAGAATTTTAAGTGGTTTTAGGAGACGAGTCGCAGCCCGCTCGATGAAATTTGGCACGCAGATGTGGAAGGAAAAATTATGCTGTTTACTATCTTCGCCTGGCCTAACTGAAGTTTTGAAAGTTATTGAATGCAATCTCAGGCTCTTGTACGCCTACTGAGTTCAGGTATCAGCTACTAATATTGTACGAGCACTTTCGAAAAACTGGCAAGGAAAAACCATCGAGAAGCACAACACGTTCTACGTGTTTATGAGTCCTGGCAATAAACTCTTCCTCGTCCTCCGTTTCAGTCCCGCTTAAAACCTTCCAGATGTGCTGCTCGCTTCGAACCCGCATGCCGACAATAAATCTTTCCGCTACAAAGGATTTTGAATTACGCTTTCACATCGAAACTTGATATCTCTATGTCCTATAGCTAACTTCACATAACACACAGGTTCACACCAGCAGAGATCGCAACACTCGTCCCTGTTTCTTCCCACGTGAGGTAACCCTGATTAAAGCACTGACGAGGGCGCGAGACATCGTACGATGGAAATTACAGGATGGTCAAACTATTTCGCGGAGGGGGAATAACCAATCAACACCAAGTGGGAAACGAACGACGCTACCGTCAAGTCAAACCAAGTGGCGCCGTTCGTTTCCCACCTTGGCGTTGATTGGTTATTCCCCCTCCGCGAAATAGTTTGACCATTCTGTTATTTCCATCGCACGCTGGCGCGAGATATACAACATATATCGCTCATTTGCTGCAATGCAGACGACACAACTAAAAATTTGCAGTTTTTGAGTTATTAGTCTAGAAAAAGCGGTTGTTGTCTAAATATATAACAAAACTTTCAAACCCGTTTCCTCATAAAATCGTGAATTTTTAGTTACGTCGATATGTTTAATGTTTGCAGCAGAACTCTTTAACAAAAATAATTTTGGTTTTGAGACGAAAGTGCATCCCTTGCTAGTTCCAGAAGCGGTCATGGTTCGATGGGGCCAATTTATTAGCGCAGACGAATTTTTTTTCGATTATTATTTTAAAAGATACGATGGTCAAGTTTGGTTTTTTAAATGCAACTATTTTTTTTGAAGAGGTGAGTTGATAGTGTGTTCCAAGACAAATTCAATAAGCATTAATGTATGCACTTGATTTCCAGTGGTTTTTGAGATATTGCGCTTGCAAATTTACTGATTTTCACTGGAAGAAAACCCGCTGAAATAGCAAGGACCGGGGTTGGTCTTGCTGGCGCCACGGGAGGCCTTGCCTGTTGAAACAGATACCTACCTGCCAAAGGTCTACGCCAGGCCCAAAGGCTGGACAATTCTTTTCCGTCAGAAATCCTACTTAGGTAGATACATCTGCGGTATCAAGAGGCGGGTGCAACATCCAATACAGCATATTAGGAAATTCTTTTCTTCATCGTATTGAAGGGGAAGTGACGCCAATGGATTCCTTATGTTTTTCTGATGAAAATCATACCGAATATCATGCAAAGCGAACTAGTTTGACACAGAGGACGTATATAAGCCGTTTGTGGGAAATTCGGGACGTCCCTGGGACGTCCCCAACGACTGGGATGCTTTTAAGACGACTGTGTGCTGTGTGGGAATTGTTGGGACCGCGGCTGTTCGCGCGCACCGAATGGACCGGAGCTAGCGAGCACGTGCTTCACAATGAGACTGCCTTTAGAAAGGCAAGTCAACGAAGGTCGTAAATCTTCGTTTTGATTTATATCAACACTATGTTGCAGCATGCACCCTTACGACGAACTATCGTGGTAAGGATAATAAATTGAATAAAAACTGGTGATGACGTAACAATAACAATAAACTGTATTAATGACAAGTAAATGTAATGATGAACAAGTGTTCGTTTGTGTGATGTTATAAAATTAGTGAATTCCCGTCGTGATATATATCTCGGATTCTCTTGGTTCTCTCTCAGGAGTTTGTTGTGTCCTGTTTTTGGGAACCTTGAGTGGATTCCCCCTTCCATTTTCGGTGGATCCGTGGTGGAGGGAACGTTTCTTGACAGGACGGTGCGCACGTGGTGTTTTGGAAAAGGTGCGAAGTTAAGGGTGAGTTCGGCCACGTCGAACTCGCGGGTGTCTAACGGCGGTGCGGGTTTATGACCCGGCTGTTTGGGGACTCGGCAGTGCCGTACGAACGTGATCGACGGTTGACCAGATGTAGAGACCATTGTCTATTGTCTGGAACTTGTGGGTCTAAATGTAGGTACAATTCATAAAGGTAAAGTGGACGCGTATATGACTGTAATTAGCGCCGAACGGCAGAGTCCCGTTACGGATGGATAATAAAAGGAAGACGCGCATAAACTTATTTCTAGAGGGTTTTACGGATATAAACATTTAAGGCTATGGTCTTAATTCTATGTCAGTTATTAACGCGACCCTGATGTTTCGGTTGCTATGTTCCTTGTATTTTTATGATAGGATTCGGAACATCCTCCCCCCGTTGAGAGGATACCGATCAAGGTGTGTATATTAAGTGTGAGAATGTGTGCTTAAAATTATGTATCAAAGTTCACGTGTCGATTGGGCGTGGTTATGCATGGCAGCTCTGCGGCGTTGTCCTCGTCAACTTGGTTGAGTAGAGGTACCAACCGTTTGACGCTCCGATCAAGTACGTTGGTGGCGGTTCTAACTGTAACAGCTCGAACAATGTCGTCGGAGCCTGGATGTACCTTGACGACTCTGCCCAGGGGCCACTGCTTGGACGGTACGTTGTCTTCCCTAAGAAGGACAACCGTATCCTTCTTGATTGGATGTATGCCGCTGGACCATTTGCTGCGGCTGGTTAACTCGTTCAGGTATTCTCGATGCCACCTGGTCCAGAAGTGCTGCTTCACCTTCTGGATGTGCTGCCAACTAGATAGACGATTGGATGGTGTATCTTTGAAATCTCGGTCTCGCAGACTCGTTAGTGAATCGCCAATAAGGAAATGACCGGGAGTGAGGACAAGAGGATTGTTTGGGTCGGAAGAAATGGGAGTGAGTGGACGAGAGTTTAGAATAGACTAGATTTCTGTTATCAGGGTATTGAAATTCTCGAATGTAAACAATTCGTTAGCTGCGACGCGTTTTAGGTGGTGTTTAAAGGATTTTACGGCCGCTTCCCAAAGGCCGCCGAAGTGCGGAGTCAGAGGAGGAATAAAATTCCATTCAATATTTCGCTCTGAGAGGAAAGTTTTTACCTTATCGTGATGATCGTCAGATTTTAAGAGTTCGCGCAATTCGCGCAGTTCGTTGTTCGCACCGATAAAGTTTGTACCGTTGTCTGAGTATAAGTTGGCACAGAATCCTCTTCTGGCGATGAACCGTCGAAGAGTAGCGATGAAGGCTTCGCTGGTGAGGTCACTTACTTTTTCAAGGTGTACAGCCTTGACTGCGAGGCAAACAAATACGGCTACGTACACTGATTCGCTTGAGATTCCGATGCCAGCGTTCCTTAATGAAAAATGGTCCGCAGTAATCGACTCCTACTTTGGTGAATCGGCGGGATTCTCTAATTCTTGCTTCAGGAAGGTCGCCCATGATGTAGTTAATGGGTGGTGGGCGTGTTCTACAGCAACGTACGCAGTTCCTTATTGTTTTCCAAACTTGACTTCGGCCATCAATGGGCCAATACCGTCGTCTCATTGAGTACAGGGTGGCTTGTGTTCCTGTATGTAATTATATGCGGTGCTCATGTTCGATGATTAGACTTGTGACGCGTGTTTTTGGGAGGATGATTGGGTGCTTTTGCGAAAATGGCATTATCGAATGTTTTAATCGGCCTCCTACGCGTAGCAGCCCGTTTTTATCGATGAACGAGTTTAGACGTTGTAATTTGCCTTTTACCCGGTCGATTTTGCCCTGGGTAAGAAACTGTAGCTCGTCTGGGAAATATTGCCGTTGTACGAGTTTGATGATAGCATCATGGGCGTAGTTCAGTTCTGATGGTGTGAGGATTCCTTTTGCGGTGTTGGTACATTTCCATCGGAAACAGCGCGCAACTATCCTCTGCATTTTTCCCCACGAAGAATATCTTTCCAGGATGGTGGTGTCTATGGGTGTCGTGGTTAGACAGATCGTCCCCCTTTGTTCCGGGATGTTTAATGGAGTCATTTCCCAGACTGACCAATGAGATTCTGTATGGCGGAGCCATTGTGGCCCGTGTTGCCAAATGGTAGGCCGAAGGAATTCCTCCGGTGACTGACCTCGAGATATGAAGTCTGCAGGATTGTCGGAGGTCCTTACGTGACGCCAATTTGCAATCTGAGTTTTCGTCTGAACTCGGTTCGCGACGAAAGTTTTTAAAATGTGAGGAGAGGTGTTTAACCAGTGTAGGACAATGGTGGGATCTGTCCAGAGGATGGGCTGTTCTGTATTGACACGTAGAGCCCCTTGAATAGTGTTAAGGGGGCCGTCACACTGGGCGTTGAGGTGTGTGCGTACGTTCACACAAGCTAAGTTAAGCGTGTACATATACGCGTGTAGTAAACAAATCGTAAATTACAACTTTCGTCCTGGAATCGGCCAGAAGGAAGTTTTTGCGGGTATAGTTGCCTCCAGTAGACATCTGTGCAGGGTGGTCTGGTGCGTTTGACCGCCAATAAGCACCGTACGTTGAAATAATAATGAATTTATGAATCGTGTACTGAGACAGACTCGAGAAATGACAGAATGAGGCTTCAAGGATTCTCCATCACCAGCGCTGATGGTATATTCGCGCCATGTACCATCAGAACCGGTGGAAGTCCAAGCTAGCCAATAAATGTTGCCGATACGTATTGAAAGTCGTATCGCGCTGTTGCCGCATATCCCCTATCACTATTTTGCCATCAGGGAGGCTTGAACGAATCACGGCGAAGCGGCTGGAAATTACAGAGATGGGCAAAGATAATAACTGGATAAACTCAAATAAAAGATACTATATGTTTATCCGGTTTTGCTTGCGGTGGATTATGTATAAAAAAATATATAAAAAGCAAATTCTATGTTAAACGATTTTATTAAAAATGCACTAAAAACTAAATTAAAATGCACTAACTAAAAAATAATTTTTTCGTGTACTACAATTTTTTTCCTATTCGAACGTAACGAATCATTTCTCGATATAAATTGTGTATTTACTACGGGAATAGCGATGCAACTAGCATCCCGAACGCAGCGGCGTTTTGTCGTTTTCGTAAAGAACGCGGGTAGTTGATTTCAAGTCGTTTGGATTTGTGGTTATAGGTTACATTTATTGATGATGGGTAATTTTTTCATCCCCTAGGGGTCAATTTTTTTTAAAATATTATACTGTCATCCAAACTACGTGCATCTGCAAAGTTTCAAGACAATTGGATAGTTGGAAGTTGGTTAAATTTGAGTTACCAGATTTGAATCATGCATACGTCAAACATACAAACATACAAACAAACAGAGGATCGAAGCTGAATAAAATCGTTTAAAAATAATCCGTTTTATACCGTGTTTAAATTCATTTTCATCTGGAAAATCTCAGTAGTATGTTACTGAAACGTTCATGCCGATACGATAGAAAATGTGAAAGTTTTACATTCTATTAAAACAAACAAAATAAACAATCGTTGAACAATCATATCATTATATTTTTTCAGAAGTAAATATAAATATTGCACAAAATGAGAGAAGATAATAAGAATTGCGAAGTTTAGAAGGGATATTGATACGCAAATTAATATTGTTTCATCCAGAGATGGGCATTATAAATTATTGAAATAAACTATCAAATTAAAGAGACTTTATCTTTATTTGTCGTTGAATTAAAATAACCCAGAGTTATTTTTATTTGAAACGCCACGGATGAATCAGTTTATTCCACTGGAATTCATCCATCGGCTACAAATAATTTTTTTAATTGAAGGCCTTCATTCTTGAGGTCCTTCGAAGCCCGAGCCGAGCGACATTGTATCGTTTACCCGTCTAACCTGCCTGAACCTGCCGCCTGCAGTTTCTCGGCGATGTATCATCGATTATGCAGAAACAGAATTTCTTTATTTTTCATCGTATCAATATGAAAGTGATTCTGCCGATTAAATTGACAGAAAATAATTTAAATCGGACAACTTTGAACGAAAGGGGCTTTCAATTGTGCAAATAACTTTTATGTGTAATATCGTTAATAATGATAGTTAAAATTGTCAGGTTTGGTATCTTTCCTTGTTTCCTTCTTGCACTCCCGGACCTTTCTATCTTTCATTACTGCTACGTTCAGCGAGGCTCTGACGCTAGGACGTAGCTCTCGTGCTGTATTCCTTCAAGAATTCTCGATAAAAAGAGAGAACTCTGTGGCAACAGCGCGGCAGAAACAGAGAGAACAGAACATGTGGCAACTATGCGTCAAAAATGGTCAAAAATGTATCTACCCAGAGTACCAGGAGATGTCATCTCTATACAATTTCTTTTTATCCACCGCAGTAGTTTCATTAGGGTCCGTTTGTTTACTGGGGACGCTTCGATCGATTCGGACCATAACAAAAATGAGACGGCCCCCTTAACTAAAGATGTAAGAAGGAGTGCCCCGCATGGTTCGAGTCGCGGAATCGATTGCTGTTTTAGGGGAGCTACTCTCGATTTCGCTAGTAAAAGCTCGATCTGTATTCGACCACGTGCATCAGTGGTGGGGAGGTAGATGCATGCACCGTACGCCTTCTCACTGGCATCACAAAACCCGTGAATTTGAATGTTCACTGCTTGGTCAATAATTGTTTTGCGTGAAAATGTTATGTTATTTAATAAGGGCAGCTGAGCATAGTATCGAGCCCATTCTGAATGAATTTTCATCGGCAATGATTCATCCCAATCCATTTTTAAAGTCCAGACCTTTTGAAGTATGATTTTCGCGACTATGATTACTGGCCCTAGGAGTCCCAGTGGATCGTAAATTTTCGCGATCTCGGAGCTGATATGACGTTTTGTGACGCGTAAAGGAGAAGTTGTAATTGTAACCGCGTAGTTAATAACGTCTTTCGTTGAATTCCAAAAAACTCCGAGGGTTTTCAGCGTTGATGATTCGCCGAGATAAAGTTTGCTATTGACTGATTCCCTGGGTAAATCCTGTAATAGGCTCCGATCGTTGGATGCCCATTGCCGAACATTTAAACCGGCCAGTTTAAGAAGTTCAGTGAGATCTTTCCGAAGGGCGAGTGCATCCTCCTTTGTAGAGGCTCCTGTGAGCGCGTCGTCCACGTAAAAGTCTCGCTGCAAAACCTCGGAGACGCCCGGGAATCGATGACCCTCGTCTTGACTCAACTGTTTGAGACAACGGATGGCTAAGCATGGAGCTGCAGACGTGCAGACACTCCGAACGTGACCGTGTTGAGTTGATAAGTCTTGACCTTCCCATCGATGTCGCGCCAAAGAATCCGTTGGTATTTCCTGTCCTCCGGTCGGACAAGAAATTGTCGGTACATTTTTTCAATGTCACCGGTGAGGACATATTGACGGGAGCGAAAACGAAGGAGAATATAGAGAAGATCGTCTTGGCTTTTGGGTCCTACATGTAGTGCGTCGTTCAGAGATACTCCTGTGCTGGTTCCTGCAGATGCGTCGAAAACAACCCTCAGTTGCGTTGTTTGGCTGGTAGTTTTTACGACCCCATGATGCGGTAAGTAATAACCGTCGTTGAGTGATTGGACATCTGTAATTTCGGACATGTGGCCGAGATCTAGATATTCTTGAATTACGGCGTGATACTGTTGGCGTAACTCTGCATCCCCTTGCAGCTTCCGTTCAAGGGAATCGAGTCGTTCCAGGGCTTTTGACTTCGACTGGCCAAGTTGTCGAATCTTGTCGTTGAATGGGAGTGCCACGACGTACTTCCCATCAATGGTTCGCGTGATATTAGTCTGGAAATGTTGTTCGCAAACGGTTTCCGATTCCGACAGATGCTGGATCTGCGGACCTTCTTCAATTTCCCAAAACTGTGCAAGGTCCAGTTGAAGACCAGAGGTGGAGTGGCAAAACTGTTTTTTTATCTGATGGAGCGGCTGGTACGCTCCCCCCGATGACCCATCCAAATCTTGTTTTCTGCAAGATCAAATCTGGACCGTTAGGAGGCGACAGATCAATTTGGCCGACGCACAATAAAGACAACGCCATTCCGGAACCCAATAACAAGTCGACAGGTGCTGGTTAGTGGAAGTGGGGATCAGCAAGATTGAGATTACGTGGAATGGTTAGTGACGAACGGTCGATCGGTTGGTCAGGTATTAACGGCGAAATGTTGGGAACCGTCAAAAAGGTTAATGTCCGTTGATAATTGCTGGCACGCGCTTGAATGGTTGCATCAATGCTGTGGGACGCGACCGTGGACAGGTCGTTGAGGGCTCTAATGGGAAAGTGACATTTCCTTTGTGGGACATTGAGCCTTTTAGCGAAGCTCTCGGTCATGAAGTTTGACGTTGCACACGTGTCGATTAGTGTTCGACAACTTATAGGTTGCTGGTCTTTATTTATAACCTTGATTCGCGCCATAACGAGAAGCTCATTGGTAGCAGGATTGATGACGAAGGCATTTTTACCTGCTGTTCCCTTTGGATCCTCGATCTCCCTTAGTCAATCTGAAGTCGATTGATATCCATCTGCAGAGGACTCAGATGTGACTACGGAATTCATCGGAGAAGACTCGCCCGTTGTTTCCTTTTGCGAGAAGCCAGGTTAATGTAGCATCATGTGATGCTGCTTGTGGCAAATACAACATGCACCCGACTTGCAATAATTTGCTGTGTGTCCTTTTCCGAGGCAATTTGGACATAAGGAGGCATTTTCGACTGCGAGGGAACGTTCCTTTACCGATTGCGCCTTGAATGTTTCGCAATACCAGATCCCGTGAGAGCCCTTACAAACAGGACATTCCGTGTCCTTCGCGGTCAAAAAGGCGTGACCTCTCAGTGGTCCCGACTTGTTAAGCCGTTGTTGATCCATCGGCCCTCGCTTATTTTTCTCCGTGGATGCTGAATTTGGTGGCGATACTGAAGCACAATTTACGCGTTTTTCCAGAAATTCTAAAAGAGCGGTATAGGCTGGCATTTTTTTATCCTTTAGTGTCAGTTCCCATTGCCAAACGGTATTTGAATTAACCTTGGACAGGATAGTGGAAACAAGAAGCGCGTTCCAAGATTCGATTGGTTCCCTGATAGGGCCGATGGGAGATATTGTAATTTTTGCACCTGTGTTAACTCTTCATTGCGGTCGATTGAGGACGAGAATATGTCGAAAAAAGATGGCCAACTAGATTGTCCTGTCGAACGTCGGTAAATGCAGTTCAGGGAGTTTAACCGCCAATTGAGTTGATATTGTTAACGCGGGCGATGGGTTCGAAACGCGCGTTGTTGGAGCTGCTGACGGATCTCCATCAATGAGCTTGTTGGCTCGCGCTAGGGCCATGTGGTAGCGGTTTTGAATTTCATAACGGCGCGTTTCTTCACTTTCGTCGAGGTCTTCAAGGGTGGATTGGATATCTTCAAACCGACTCCAATGTTCTTTAAGACTGCTCAAATGTGATTTGAGAAGGTACGCGTCGCTCCGTTCACTGTCTGGACACTCGTTGAGTAATGTTTCAAACGAAGTGATCTGCCCTAAGATTTTGCCGCGTTTGCGGCGAAGAAAACTAGCCTCTTTCGATGAATTGTCCACTTGCGTTTGGTTGGCAGACTGATCAGAACAGAATAGGATGAGGAAACGAGAAGGAATTGACGAAACAGAACGAGCCTACCTTATTGAAGAGAGGTCGTCAAGGAAGTTGACACCCGTCACGGCGTCCGAAGTTTCGAGAGATCCTGGAATGGATGCTGCCCAGGAGATGAAGGCTGGATTGCGTGAGACGATTGGTACTGTTGCAACCTCGTCGTCGTTGCGGTGCCCTCAGGTAATGGTAATTGATCAGTATGATGATTGCACGATCAGTGCTGGGAAGTGCCACGATGGCAAGGTCCTTGGGGTGTTCCTGGGCCAGGGTGCTGTGCAGTGATGAAGCCTAAATGGCTTGAAACGACTGGTGATGTTGCAACCTGGTCGCTGCTGTGAAGTCCTCCGGTTGCATCGCAGACAAGGATTGGATCACTGGGGTGATCTTACGGTCGATGTTTGGATCGATGCTGCAGATGAAATCACTATCTGCAGTACTGAGAGTCTGTTGAAGTTCACAAGTTCACTGAAATCCGGCTCGAAGGACCAAAAATGTTCCGCGCACCGAATGGACCGGAGCTAGCAAGCACGTGCTTTACAATGAGACTGCCTTTAGAAAGGCAAGTCAACGAAGGTCGTAAATCTTCGTTTTGATTTATATCAACATTATGTTGCAGCATGCACCCTTACGACGAACTATCGTGGTCCTTGACGATACCTTGAGTCCTTTAATGGGCTTGGATTTGCGAGGGAAGGGATTCCCCCTTCCATTTCCGGTGGATCCGTGGTGGAGAGAAGGTTTCTTGACAGGACGGTGTGCACGTGGTGTTTTGGAAAAGATGCGAAGTTAAGGGTGAGTTCGGCCACGCCGAACTCGCGGGTGTCTGATCGACGGTTGACCAGATGTAGGGACCATTGTCTATTGTCTGGAACTTGTGGGTCTAAATGTAGGTACAATTCATAAAGCTAAAGTGGACGCGTATATGACTGAAATTAGTGCCGAACGGCAGAGTCCCGTTACGGATGGATAATAAAAGGAAGACGCGCATAAACTTATTTCTAGAGGGTTTTACGGATATCAACATTTAAGGCTATGGTCTTAATTCTATGTCAGTTATTAACGCGACCCAGGTGTTTCGGTTGCTATGTTCCTTGTATTTTTATGCTAGGGTTCGGTACAGCGGCTGCGCGCGAGCTCGAATGGCCTCCCTGCTCTTTTGTCTGGCATAACAGGGTCTGAGGCCAATTTTTTCAAGCTTTTTCTGTGTTGTGGCACGGACTTAGGTGAGAAAGAGAATGTTGCACCTGAAGTGGATATGGCGGTAGAAGAAACTCCCCTGGAAGAGAGCGTACTGAAAGTACTGGGAAAAGATCCTTCGGAATCGGAAGGATTGGACATAAAGCTGCATTCATCCTTTATTGCACGATGGCGATACTGGGCAGCAAAATGAATGCTGAAGGAAGACAAGCAGCTACTAGTAAAGAAGTACAGCAGACATGAGATTTTAGAGTCACCTGCGATCAATCCGGAAATAGTTCCGACCTTGACTGAGGCAACAGTCAAGAGGGACAAACACATGGTAGAGACACAGCAGTTAACAGGATCAGCGATAATGGCAGTAGGATCCGCCATTTCCATGCTTTTGGGAGACGAGAAAAGTACTGATCCCCGGATATTGTTGGAAAGGTTAAGTGAAGGAGCAAATCTGATGAGAGATTTTGTTTAAACAAACCCAATCTAGGAAAGCTTTTATTGTGCCTGGACTAAGTAAGCAAATAAAGGACATGCTGGGAAAGACTCAGGCAGATACCATATTATTCGGGAGCAAGTTAGGGGAGAAAATTAAAGAATCCCAGGCGATTGACAGATTGAGCGATGGGTTAAAAATGCAGGCAACAGTCAGAAGTGCTGGGACAAGTAAGAGTAGAAATTATTTAAACTGGAGAGGCTTGCGGGAGAGGAGGCAGAGCTCGGAGCGATGGGGCCTCACTGATGGAAGGGGGAAACACCTACAGGAGCGTGGCTATGTGTGCGTAACTAACGCAGGCGTCTCCTAGTTGAAAGGATAAGTTGTAACAACAATATATGAGTACAAAAAATATATCTCTTATCTTCTCTATATATATAAAACGGAAAGTATTACTGTGTTTGTACGCGGAAAACTAGGAAACTACTCAACCAATTCTCCTGCAGTTTTCACAGATTTGTAGAGACAACATTTGGGAAGGTTTTAGGCTATACAGGGTGTCCGCGCGAACACTGGACAGCTGAATATCTCCTAAAGTATTGGACATAAAAAAATAAAAAAAATATGGAATTGCATGGTTCGATGGGACCAATTTATTAGCCCAGACGAATTTTTTTTTCGATTATTATTTTAAAAGATACGATGGTCAAGTTCGGTTCTGTAAATGGCACTACGTTTTTTGAACACCTGAGTTGATAGTGCGTCCCAAGACAAATTCAATAAGCATTAATGTATACACTTGATTTCCACTGGTTTTTGAGATATTGCGCTTGCAAATTTACTGATTTTCACTGGAAGAAAACGCGCTGAAGTAGCAAGAACCGGGGACGGTCAGACAAGCACCACGGGTGGCACTGCCTGTTGAAACTGATACCTACCTGCCAAGGGTCTACCCCGAGACTGGCAGGCCCAAAGGCTGGACAATTCTTTTCCGTCAGAAATGCTACTTGTAGGTACATCTGCGGCACCGAGAAGCGCACCGTTAGTTTTATTTCGCACTTGCTTCTACGCTCGGATGGCCGGTTCTTTTGGAAGGGATGCAAGTTGGATTGGGAGCAGATTGTAGTAGAATCAATCGGATTTGCAACCATCACAAACGGCTGCTCAAGCTGGAAGAGGCCCTCTGCACAGCAATACCTCCTCCCCAATGCCCACCTTCTCTCGCACGGAATACGTCAACGCATGCTTTTGTTTTGATATTGAAATTCGAGTTTATACTCGAGAGGACCACGCGTCGACAGCGGGCTACCCCTTTTCTTCCTGTGTCTCTCCACGAGGAGTATTGACGGTGGATTGTAGGAGCGTAGATGTCGGGATGCCAGTTATTGAATTCAGGAGACGATAGAAACACTTTATTACAAAACACACATGTACTATAATTAAAGTAAATCGTATTCCTCTCGGGCAGGAGTACTGATAACGATCGAACTTGAGCCCCACTTCGCGCAGACCGATTACACGGAGGGTAGTCGAGTCTCACACTGCACAAATGATACAGGGTAATTCTGGAGCAACGCCCGTCAAGAAGATGCGGCCTGGTACCCCGTGGCGAGGACAGACCTTCGCAGTGCCCCTCACCCGATTTTTATGGCTTTTTCCGGAAAAAGGTATGAATCCTGGGTCGAACGTAGCGAATTGAGGTCGAGCCCTCGCAGTCGAGGGATTACAGCGTATTAAGAAATTATTTTCTTCATCGTATCGAAAGGGAAGTGACGCCAATGGATTCCTTATGTTTTTCTGATGAAAATCATCCAAATATCATGCAAATCGGACTACTTTGACACAAGCTATTTGTAGTCCTTATGTAAAAGTAGTCCGATTTACACGACATTTGGCATGATTTTCATCGGAAAACCACAAGGAATCCATCGGCGACACTTCCATATCCATACGATAAAGAATAAAGAATTATTTTATTCCCTAAATAGATACAGGGTAATTCTGGAGCTGTGCCCGTCACCCCGTGGCGAGGGCTGCCCTTCGCAGTGCCTCACTCGAATTTTATGGCTTTTGCCGGAAAAAGGTACGAATCTTGGGCCGAACGTAGCGAATTGGGGTCAGGCCCCCGCAGTGGAGGGTGACATATCCATTACAGCGTATTAAGAAATTCTTTTCTTCGTCGTATCGAAGGGGAAGGGACGGCAATGGATTCCGGGCGTTCTCCCGATTAAAATCATACCACACATCATGCAAATCGGACAACTTTTACATAAGGACTACAAATAGCTTGTGTCAAAGTAGGCCGATTTGCATGATATTTAGTATGATTTTCATCAGAAAAATATAAGGAATCCATTGGCGTCACTTCCCTTTCGACACGATGAAGAAAATAATATCTTAATACACTGTAATGGATATTTCACCCTCCACTGCGGGGGCCTGACCCTAATTCGCTACGTTCGGCCCAAGATTCATACCTTCTTCCGGAAAAAGCCATAAAATTCGAGTGAGGCACCGCGAAGGGCAGCCCTCGCCACGGGGTGACGGGCACAGCTCCAGAATTATTACCCTGTATCTGTTTAAGAAATAAAATAATTCTTTATTCTTTAACGTATGGATATGGAAGTGTCGCCGATGGATTCCTTGTGGTTTTCCGATGAAAATCATGCCAAATGTCATGTAAATCGGACTACTTTTGCATAGGGAATACAAATAGCTTGTATCAAAGTAGTCCGATTTGCATGATGTTTGGTATGATTTTAATCGGGAGAACGCCCGGAATCCATTGGCGTCCATTCCCCTTCGATACGACGAAGAAAATAATTTCTTAATACGCTGTAATCCCTCGACTGCGAGGGCTCGACCTCTATTCGCTACGTTCGACCCAGGATTCATACCTTTTTCCGGAAAAAGCCATAAAAATCGGGTGAGGGGCACTGCGAAGGTCTGTCCTCGCCACGGGGTACCAGGCCGCATCTTCTTGACGGGCGTTGCTCCAGAATTACCCTGTATCATTTGTGCAGTGTGAGACTCGACTACCCTCCGTGTAATCGGTCTGCGCGAAGTGGGGCTCAAGTTCGATCGTTATCAGTACTCCTGCCCGAGAGGAATACGATTTACTTTAATTATAGTACATGTGTGTTTTGTAATAAAGTGTTTCTATCGTCTCCTGAATTCAATAACTGGCATCCCGACATCTACGCTCCTACAATCCACCGTCAATACTCCTCGTGGAGAGACACAGGAAGAAAAGGGGTAGCCCGCTGTCGACGCGTGGTCCTCTCGAGTATAAACTCGAATTTCAATATCAAAACAAAAGCATGCGTTGACGTATTCCGTGCGAGAGAAGGTGGGCATTGGGGAGGAGGTATTGCTGTGCAGAGGGCCTCTTCCAGCTTGAGCAGCCGTTTGTGATGGTTGCAAATCCGATTGGTTCTACTACAATCTGCTCCCAATCCAACTTGCATCCCTTCCAAAAGAACCGGCCATCCGAGCGTAGAAGCAAGTGCGAAATAAAACTAACGGTGCGCTTCTCGGTGCCGCAGATGTACCTACAAGTAGCATTTCTGACGGAAAAGAATTGTCCAGCCTTTGGGCCTGCCAGTCTCGGGGTAGACCCTTGGCAGGTAGGTATCAGTTTCAACAGGCAGTGCCACCCGTGGTGCTTGTCTGACCGTCCCCGGTTCTTGCTACTTCAGCGCGTTTTCTTCCAGTGAAAATCAGTAAATTTGCAAGCGCAATATCTCAAAAACCAGTGGAAATCAAGTGTATACATTAATGCTTATTGAATTTGTCTTGGGACGCACTATCAACTCAGGTGTTCAAAAAACGTAGTGCCATTTACAGAACCGAACTTGACCATCGTATCTTTTAAAATAATAATCGAAAAAAAAAATTCGTCTGGGCTAATAAATTGGCCCCATCGAACCATGCAATTCTATATTTTTTTTATTTTTTTATGTCCAATACTTTAGGAGATATTCAGCTGTCCAGTGTTCGCGCGGACACCCTGTATATCATCTCGATATTGCTAAATGGGACTGAGTAATAAGCGAAATAGTGAAGCCAGTCAGATAAATCTTACGTGGCGTTCACCGCGGTGCGCGCAAAAGATGCGCGTACGGTTCCCCCTATACATGCGAGGATTCCCCCTTCAGCGCTCCCCACCGCGTTCGTGGTCCGTACATACTCCTGGCAAACCTGGCGGAGATGCTTGATGCCTTGACGGACACAGTCACATCGTTAGCTGTTTGTGAGCGTTGACATTCACGCGCAAGCAGGCTTTGCAGTTTGACTTCTCATCCAAACAATGTTTTTGAGGCTTTCCCTGTTGCCACTATCAGTATTGTTACAATTTATACCACTCGCTTCTTAGCACCACTTTTCTTTTCATAAATTCTACTAACCGCCAGTGTTATAAACGGACGTTCCTCTGTCTGTATGTTCACGATTATGTATTTCGAGTTTCGAGAATCGATTAGTTTTTCTCAGTTTCGAAACGTATACCCCAGGCATACGGTCCAAAACGGTATATACGCATAAAGTCTCTGCCTATGTACTAGTCTCCCGATTATGTACAGATATAATGAACGTAAGCAATGGGTAATGAAGTATATGTAAGTAAGCACTGTGTAATAATTATTGAAGGCACCAGTTAATTTAAAAATATTAATGCTACCGCTATAAATACATATGAGAAGCCCGGGCAACGCCGGGTACTTTATGCTAGTATATTTATATATATATATGTATATATGTATAATTTGATCTCTGAATAACTACATGGTAATCTCTTCGAACGAGGCTTTTCATATAATTACGATCGAACTTCACATCAGGTAAGTTTGTTTGATCGTCCAATTAGGTACGATATCCCAAGACAAAAATTTCTGAAAATTTCCGCAATCAAGAAATAAAGATATAATATTTATGACTTTTTGAGCGAACAGGATTGGAAAAACCGGATCACTACAGAAACTCCCCCAGGACGTTCCCAGACGTCCTAAAAAAAAAGAGGAAAAATCCGTGGAAACCCAGACAGATGGCAGCCCTAATCGCAAGGACCGACGAACTGCCAGCACTGAAAATATCGGTGCTGCGCACGGTCAACGACGGTGAAATCCGTTTAAATGCACACTCAGACGAACAAAGCGGTTCAAGCGCTCCACGGGCACCAACTCGCGTCCATATTCCCAAAATCCCCGCTAAAATACGTAACAATTCAAATAAGAATAGTACAATACTTTTATTGAAATTTTTAAAACCAACACTTATTGCACAAATACAATGCGAATTATGCAAGACGTATTTGCAAACAAATGTTCACAGAGCGTAAAATCAGTGAATATATACAATGCAACAAAATATAATCCGCTTTTCATACAACGTTTAGAACAAACGTATAACATAATTGCATAAATTTTTGGTACAAAAAATATAATAAGCAATGTAAGAAATACAATTAATACAGATGTCAAACGATATGTTCACTTTAGTTTCATTTGCGGTGATAGACTGCATTTCCAATAGCATAATAAATAAACGTACTAATCTGAATACCCAAATAGTGTAAGAACTTTAATAACATTATTAAATGTAAACAAATTATAAAATATGAAATATAATTAAGTACATAATACTGCAGAAGAAACTATCATTCAAGCTAAAATGACTCGGATACAATTTCTGTATAACTATATAATGCACAGTTTTATATTGTATGTAGGATACATAAAATATGATTGTGGTCATACAGAAATTACCCTGATAGCCATCTGCCTGCAGTCTGCCAACAGATTGACAGCAGGATCTGCCGGCAGCTGCGGTGCAGTCTACGTCCGCATTCAGCTACAGTTCGACAGCAGATCCGCAGCAGATCCTGCTGCCTGCCTGACTGTAGGGTTCTCACTAGCGGGTGAAGTAGGAATCCCTCTTGACGGCCCTACACCGTTGAGATGGGATGTGCTGGTAATAACTTCACTGGTTTGATAGTGAACGAAGATATATATATTTGTACAAAGGGCACGCCGATGTCTCCGATGGAGATCGAAGGCGTGTTCGCTTCCCACGTAAATCACGTAGGAGAATGCGCATAAGCGCAATACGCGTGTACCACACACGTGGTTAATACCGTAAAACAGTTTACACGAGATAAAGGACACGTGGTCCGAAGACTGACTAGCAGTCACGAGTGACTTTACAGGAAGAGGTCACAAAGTGAAGTGGTTCGCCATGCAGACCGCATAGCAACGCACGTCGGCTCGCGCTCTCCCCACTACCAAACAATCCTTGGAGTGGGAGAACAGCCGCTCCCCACATGACACATCCAACAGCGCCATCTGTAGGCCACAATTGCCAAACAATTCCCTTCGCATAACGCCACATGGACCTACGCACCAACACAAATGTACCATTGCTGTAGGTGTATCCCTACCCCCACATATCCACCAAACAGATTTTGTAGATTATTAAATAATTAATTCTACTTATTTAAAAAAGGATTTATTCTTTCTTTAATATACAGGATTGTTTACAATTGGTACAAAATAATACAAATAGCGCATATAAATCCGAAGAAGAATTTTCAATATTTACATTAATAAATCCATATACAGTACAATACATCCCGTAATCAGTGGTACCTATTAGGGGCGAAATCAGAAAATTGTGTTCAATATTAAACTTTCGAGTCCTTTTTAGTATAAAATCATCATATTCCCTGTTGTGTTAGCGGTGAAAACAAATACAATATTAGTGTAGCAGTAATATTTAGGTTTCCGGCACTGAATAGGCATAATTGGGAGAGGTTGCCAGCATTGTTTACATTCGCGAAGTAAGCAGAGAGAACAGAGTAGGAGAAAGAGATTAGCAACCAACTTGTCCTGCGAGGCGGTAGCGAAAACTATTATTATATACAGGGTGTCCCAAAAATGTCGGAGTTCCTTGAAAGGGGTGACTCAGGGGGTGATTTGAAACAACTTTTTCCTTAGCGAAAATATTGTCCGAAGTTTCGTTTAGGAGATATTAACAAAAACCCCCGACCAATCAGAGCGCGCGCCTTCCGCCCGAGCTCCCGCGGTAGCGTTGGCTACGCGGTAGGCGGCTGCGCTTGTACTACGAACGTACGAACAAGCAAGTCGGCATGCATCGAAGTAAACCGCGTTACACAGACTTTTTTTAAACAGAATCTTAAATAATAATTGTTTGAGGTGAGAGGACAAGAAATACATCAATTTCATTTTCAAATAAGGCATAAACTAAATGGTAATGTAACAGAAAATGTACGACAAGTGATCGTAATTCGTTATTGAGGTAAAAATCCGTAGATTAATAACGGCCAACATAACTAAAGTTAAAAAATAATATCAGGTGTATGAATAAATTGTTTCCGACTGGATTTACACAATCAGTACAAAGCTACCGAATTTCTATCGCGGTGATGTTCGTAAGCTGCCAGAAAAATGGCGAAAGGTAATTAACAGTAATGGAAATTGTTTCGATGATTGAAATGTTTTCATATTTTTTAAATCAAACTGTTATTGTACCTACCCTAAAATCGAACAGAATTTATTTCTACACCTAATAATCACCAATAAATTAAATAAAACTCACCCTTTCGGACATTCCTTTCCTTTCTTTTCGGAAAGCTGTGTCACTAAGTAGGTCACTGTACCGATCCTGGTCATCGGTGGACGAAAAGTTTTATGGCAGGGTAGCGCTCGGTGCTCAGCTGATCGCAGGTATACGACACCACCCGAAGGTAAGGGTCGTAATGTCAAGTGCGTCCAGGTTAATGTACCGAATATTCACTTCACTGCACGGCCACTAACACTGATCACTTAATTTATTTTTCTTGGAACGTGTTGTTCCTACGTTATAAAAATTGTCTATCCACACCTCCGCACGTACGATCAGCTGTCTTTGGACGGCCTGCAAAGTTTGTGGTATTATGTTCGTCACCGCAGCGTGAATTCGCACAACGATGTTCAGAATCATTTTGACGCCAAACGCCGAATCGTACCCTAGCTTGGGGTTTGGATAAGCGGGTATTCCCGTGAAAACGCTCGCACAGTAGCACTTGCGTCCCCGTTGTTCCGGGCGTACAGCCACAACATCGCGTAATAGGTATTATTGGGCCGTGAACATTTCTGCGACGAGATTGCTAGCTGACTGACAGGATTTTTCCCAAGCAACTTCCTCTACCCCCAAGTAGCTTCTCTCGTTCCATTATGAGTTAACTCCCACCAGGACAAGAGGCTTTAGGTAAAAAGAAGCCAGCACATTTTCGAAACACACGTGCTTCCCAGAAGTGCAACGAACGAACCGTCGTACACTTTCACAAAAGCCCGCGCTCCGTCCTTTTACTGCCAATGTACCCAATGCTTCGAGGTAGGCAGCAGACACCACGTGTTTCGGTTCGAAAGGGTCCGAAGAGAAGAGAAACAGAAAGTCTTCGAGTTGCTATAAAGAAGAAAATGCATACCATTCCTGTTTCCCCTTTCCGATATCCTGATTTCACGTCTGCTACGAGGCGGAACCAATTAAGTCATAAATTATCCAAAACTGTAGGCAACCGTTCTCTACCGCCGACTAGCGGGACAATACGGGCATAAACCGCGACCCTGGCGAAATGCTCTGGCCGATCAGCCTGATTAATTTCGGGGAAGCAGAATTTAAAAAGTATTATCCAACATCAATACGCCTCGCGGAGAGACACAGGAAGAAAAGGGGTAGTCCGCTGACAGCGCGTGGTCCCGCTTGCGTCGTCCTGTCCGCTGACAGCGCGTGATCCCGCCTGCGTCGTGCTTCCTTCAAATTAAAGACAGATCCCTTATCTCTCGAGTATAAACACGCGCTCGATTTTCAAAACAAAAGCACGCGTTGACGTATTCCGTGCGAGAGAAGGTGGACTTGAAGTCCGATTGGTCCTAATCTAACCAATCTGCCCTGCATCCCTCCCAAACGGCCACTGTCTTGAAGAGGCCCACTTCACAGCAATATCTCTTCCAGGAGACCCACCTTCTCTCGCACGGAATACGTCGACGCATGCTTTTGTTTTGAAATTCGAGCGCGTGTTTATACACGAGAGATAAGCAGGCCCGATTGGTTCGTTTAGGACCAATCGAACTTCAAGCCCACCTTCTCTCGCAAGGAATACGTCGTCGCGTGCTTTTGTTTTGAAAATCGAGCGCGTCTTTATACTGGTGGGCCTCGGGGAGGAGATATTGCTGTGAAGAGGGCCTCTTCAAGACAGTGGCCGTTTGGCCGGGATGCAGGGCAGATTGGTTCGGTTACGACCAATCGGTCTTCAAGCCCACCTTTTCTCGCACGGAATACGTCGAGGCGTGCTTTTGTTTTGAAATTCGAGCGCGTGCTTATACTCGGGAGATAAGGGATTCGTCTTTAATTTGAAGGTAGGACGTAGCAGGCGGAACTACGCGCAGTTTTGGGTAATTTATGCCTTAGTTGGTTCCGCCTCGTAGCAGACGTGAAATCAGGATATCGGAAAGGGGAAACAGGAATGGTATGCATTTTCTTCTTTATAGCAACTCGAAGACTTTCTGTTTCTCTTCTCTTCGGACCCTTTCGAACCGAAACACGTGGTGTCTGCTGCCTACCTCGAAGCATTGGGTACAATGGCAGTAAAAGGACGGAGCGCGGGCTTTTGTGAAAGTGTACGACGGTTCGTTCGTTGCACTTCTGGGAAGCACGTGTGTTTCGAAAATGTGCTGGCTTCTTTTTACCTAAAGCCTCTTGTCCTGGTGGGAGTTAACTCATAATGGAACGAGAGAAGCTACTTGGGGGTAGAGGAAGTTGCTTGGGAAAAATCCTGTCAGTCAGCTAGCAATCTCGTCGCAGAAATGTTCACGACCCAATAATACCTATTACGCGATGTTCTGGGTGTACGCCCGGAACAACGGGGACGCAAGTGCTACTGTGCGAGCGTTTTCACGGGAATACCCGCTTATCCAAACCCCAAGCTAGGGTACGATTCGGCGTTTGGCGTCAAAATTATTCTGAACATCGTTGTGCGAATTCACGCTGCGGTGACGAACATAATACCACAAACTTTGCAGGCCGTCCAAAGACAGCTGATCGTACGTGCGGAGGTGTGGATAGACAATTTTTATAACGTAGGAACAACACGTTCCAAGAAAAATAAATTAAGTGATCAGTGTTAGTGGCCGTGCAGTGAAGTGAATATTCGGTACATTAACCTGGACGCACTTGACATTACGACCCTTACCTTCGGGTGGTGTCGTATACCTGCGATCAGCTGAGCACCGAGCGCTACCCTGCCATAAAACTTTTCGTCCACCGATGACCAGGATCGGTACAGTGACCTACTTAGTGACAGCTTTCCGAAAAGAAAGGAAAGGAATGTCCGAAAGGGTGAGTTTTATTTAATTTATTGGTGATTATTAGGTGTAGAAATAAATTCTGTACGATTTTAGGGTAGGTACAATAACAGTTTGATTTAAAAAATATGAAAACATTTCAATCATCGAAACAATTTCCATTACTGTTAATTACCTTTCGCCATTTTTCTGGCAGCTTACGAACATCACCGCGATAGAAATTCGGTAGCTTTGTACTGATTGTGTAAATCCAGTCGGAAACAATTTATTCATACACCTGATATTATTTTTTAACTTTAGTTATGTTGGCCGTTATTAATCTACGGATTTTTACCTCAATAACGAATTACGATCACTTGTCGTACATTTTCTGTTACATTACCATTTAGTTTATGCCTTATTTGAAAATGAAATTGATGTATTTCTTGTCCTCTCACCTCAAACAATTATTATTTAAGATTCTGTTTAAAAAAAGTCTGTGTAACGCGGTTTACTTCGATGCATGCCGACTTGCTTGTTCGTACGTTCGTAGTACAAGCGCAGCCGCCTACCGCGTAGCCAACGCTACCGCGGGAGCTCGGGCGGAAGGCGCGCGCTCTGATTGGTCGGGGGTTTTTGTTAATATCTCCTAAACGAAACTTCGGACAATATTTTCGCTAAGGAAAAAGTTGTTTCAAATCACCCCCTGAGTCACCCCTTTCAAGGAACTCCGACATTTTTGGGACACCCTGTATTCTTTTTGGAGAAGAAACCGGGCTCTCCGAGACGGGCACAGCGAATATAGAAGTTGTGAATAAAAGCATTGTCCATCTACACAAAGGGGCATTTACAGTAGTACCTCATTATTGCCCATAACGTGAACTCCTAAATACGGCGCACGTGGCCATCCGCTAGGTTAGAGCCACAGTTTTTGGTGACCCCGACGTGATCGGAATGAAGGACGTACCGCCCGCCTCAGAGTTGATGGTAATGGAAACGCACAAAGTGAGCATAAAGATACCACCGTTTTGACCGGAAAAACCCGAAATATGGTTTTTCCAAGTGGAAGCGCAATTCGAAATCAACGGAATCACAGTCGAAGGTACGAAATTCAATTACCTTATATCTCAGCTAGAACCGAAATATATAGAGGATATCTGGGATCTCATTAGCGACAAAAATGCGACTAATAAATATACTTTGGCAAAGGAAAGGCTTCTAAGTGTATTTAAAGAGAGCGAAAATAAAAGAATTAAACGATTAGTCACGGGTATCGAGCTGGGTGATATGAAACCGAGCCAGTTACTACAGAAAATGAGATCTCTAGCTACCGACGATATTTCGGACAAAGTCTTGAAAACCCTGTGGCTAGATAAACTACCGGATTACATTAAAAATATCTTGCTGGTTTCGGACAAAAACCTTGAGAAACTGACGAAGATGGCGGACAAAATTGGGGAAATGAACCCGAGGCAAGAACTGTGCGCAGCGAGCAGTAGCAGAAACCCCACGGAGGAGCTGATGCACAGAATGGCGACGTTGGAACAGCAAATAGCCAAATTAAGTACGAATAGGTGGCCCCGATCTCGGAGTCGCGAGTTTGACCGAGAAAAGGGCATCAAGAGGAATGGAAGCAGGGGCAGGAGCGGCAGCAGAAAACGATTCACCCCCGGTAGAAAATATTGCTACTATCACTTCAGGTTTGGGGCCCGATGCATACCCGAAAAATGCACCCCTCCTTGTGCTTGGATTCAGAACAACTCGGGAAACCACAACCAGCAGCAGAATTAGCGGCAGATTCCGCTGCCGACAATACTCAGGTTTGCCGCAAACACCGTTTATTTATAAGGGACAGAACCATGAACTTGCCTTTCCTAATTGATAGCGGTGCCGATGTAAGCTTAATTCCTGCGACTAAGAATGACAGGGAGACAAACGATTTTAAATTGTATGCGGCAAATGGTACGGAAATTCCGACTTATGGAATTAAGGTACTAACCGTGGATTTAGGCCTGCGCAGGGCATTCCAATGGCCATTTGTAGTAGGAAAGATTACCAAGGGAATAATAGGAGCGGATTTCCTAAACAAATTCAAATTACTAATAGATATAAACAAAAAAAGGTTGATTGATGCTGTAACTAACCTCACAGTACAAGGGGAAATTACAGCGATATCGAAGGGCGCTACAATTAGTTTACTAGATAAAAAATTAAAATATTATGATGTACTATCCAAATATCCGCAGATCACAAAGCCTAACCTGCTAATAGCCAATGTTAAACACGAGATCAAACATCGCATCATTACAAGGGGTCCACCAGTGTATTCAAGAGCGAGACAGCTCGACCCCAAGAGGCTGGAAGTGGCAAAGCAAGAATTTCAATATATGCTGGACAACAACATAATCAGGCGGTCAAACTCACAGTACGCGAGCCCCCTACATTTAGTAACGAAGAAAGATGGAACCATCCGTCCCTGTGGAGATTATAGAAGACTCAACGACATTACTATTCCGGACAGATACCCCATCCCAAGAATCAACGATTTCAATCACATTTTGAAAGGTAAAAAGATATTCTCGAAGATTGACCTGTTTAAAGCATATTTTCAGGTCCCGATAGCGGAAGAGGACAAAGCAAAAACCGCTATCATTACGCCGTTCGGCCTGTTTGAATTTAATGTGATGAGTTTCGGACTGCGTAATGCACCCTCCACCTTTCAAAGGTTTATACATCAGGTGTTCCAGGGACTACCTTTTGTTTTCCCATACCTGGACGATATTCTAATAGCGTCCTCGTCAGAAGAAGAACACAGGGAGCATTTAAATCAGGTGTGCAAAAGATTAAACGAATTCGGATTAAGAATAAATCTGTCCAAATCGATCATGGGAGTTGAAGAGTTGGATTTTTTGGGGTATCATATTACACCGGAAGGAGTTCAGCCGTTAGCAGAGAAAGTAAAAGCAATAGTAGAGTACAAATTGCCAAGAACAATTCACGAGTTACGCACTTTCCTAGGAATGATTAACTTTTATCGTCCTTTCCTAAGAAATGCTGCACACAACCAAGCCGTTTTGCACGAATATTTAAAAGGCGCAAAAAAAGAGATAAAAGGAAGATCCAGTGGACGAATGAGGCCATGGAAGAATTTGAAAAGTGCAAACAGGAACTAGCGAAGGTAGCGCTACTCACTTTTCCCGATTCAGAATCACCGCTAGCGCTTTTCACAGATGCTTCGGATTGGGCAGTTGGAGCAGTTCTACAGCAATACGAAAATGGAGCATGGAAACCCATAGCCTTCTACTAAAAAAAACTAAACCAAACACAAAGGAACTACAGTACGTATGACCGAGAATTATTAGGGATCTATCTAGCGGTAAAGTACTTCAAACACATGCTGGAAGGTCGCGATTTTAAAATTGTTACGGACCATAAACCACTAACATTCGCCTTCAAGCAAAAAAACGACAAGGCAGCTCCCAGACAACTCAGGCAATTACAGTATATATCACAGTTCACAACCAATATATGTCACATAAGTGGAAAAGAAAATGTAGTCGCTGACAACCTGTCCAGAATAGCAGAGGCCTCGATCTCCTTGATTGATTATAACAAAATAGCCGAGGACCAAGAGATGGACGAGGAATTAAAAGAATTGCGAACGAATAGAAAATCATTAATCTTCAAACGGTACGCATTGCCGACAGGCAGAGAATTGTGGTGTGATACATCCACCAAAAATATTAGGCCCTTTATACCTAAACGGTTTAGAGAAGACGTCCTGCAACAGATACATGGACTAGCTCACCCGGGAGTCAAATCAACAACACGAGAAGTAGCATCCAGATTTGTTTGGACAGGCATAAATAAGGAAGTGCGAGAATGGACGCGTGCTTGCAAAGACTGCCAAAAGAACAAAGTAATACGGCACACCAAATCGGAGCTAGGAACGTACAAAGAACCGGACGAGCGATTCAGCGTAGTGCACATGGACCTGATCGGCCCTTACCCACCATCGGATGGCTATACCTATTGCTTAACATGCATAGACCGCTATACAGGATGGATGGAAGTAGTACCATTACAAAATATAACAGCAGAAAGTGTCGCAAAGGCATTTTATGAGAACTGGATCACCCGATTTGGAGTCCCATACCAGGTCATCACAGACCGGGGAGCACAACTCACGTCGGAGCTGTTCCGCACCCTAGCAAATGTATGCGGAATCAAACTCCAGCATACCACAGCATACCACCCTCAAAGTAACGGTAAAATAGAAAGACTTCATCGGACATTAAAAGCAGCCATTCGGTCACATAAGTCTAAAAGATGGACCGAATCAATACCGACAATCCTTCTGGGACTCAGGACAGCTCTGAAAGAAGACTCCGGACACTCGATAGCACAAATGGTTTATGGAAAAACTGTCAAGCTCCCAGGTGAATTTTTTGATAACCCAAAAATAAGTATTACACCAGAAACTTTTGTTAACAGGTTGCAGAGACAAATGGAAGCACTCAAACCAAGCGTTACGAAACGCGGGCCGGGCCCAAAAATATTTGTCCATAAAGAGTTAAAAACATGCTCTCATGTTTTCGTAAGGACGGACAAAGTGAGGAAACCACTCGAACCGCCGTACGAAGGACCATTTGAAGTTCAGGAAAGGAAAGAAAAATACTTCTTGGTACAAATTAAAGGAAAAGCCGTACATATTTCAATTGACAGGATTAAACCAGCGTATGTATTAGCACCAGAATACCACCAACGAGTAGCATTGGAAACAGCCGACGAAGCAAGCCCAAAGAAACCGATCGAAAACCACAAGTTTCGCGATCTGGAAGACTGATAAAACGCCCGATACGTTTTAATAGTAGTATAAAATATTATACGCCAGTGGAGGTAACAACACTAGCAATCACGCGTTAGTAAAGTACGAATTTTTGTTTGTTATTTGGCTAATATAGCAATATCTCTTAGTTAATACATTGTAACGTAATTAATCATGAGCAAATTAACATATATGTTTTACGTTATTGTATATACGCTGTTACGTATCATTTTATATAGTATGTTAAATAGTATGTCACATGTAACGTAACTTAGTTACTGGTAGGGGAGTGATGTAGCAGTAATATTTAGGTTTCCGGCACTGAATAGGCATAATTGGGAGAGGTTGCCAGCATTGTTTACATTCGCGAAGTAAGCAGAGAGAACAGAGTAGGAGAAAGAGATTAGCGACCAACTTGTCCTGCGAGGCGGTAGCGAAAACTATTATTATATATTCTTTTTGGAGAAGAAACCGGGCTCTCCGAGACGGGCACAGCGAATATAGAAGTTGTGATTAAAAGCATTATCCATCTACACAAAGGGGCATTTACAGTAGTACCTCATTATTGCCCATAACGTGAACTCCTAAATACGGCGCACGTGGCCATCTGCTAGGTTAGAGCCACATTAGTATAAAATTAAACGTAACGTATGAATAAACAGGATGCATGTCATACATGCGATATTTACTTCAGCTCCATCTCCACACAGTACACATCCTAGGCGATCATGCATTCTCCTGCGAACATTAACATTTATAAGAAAATATGTGTTAAATTATTATCTACTAAAAAAGACGCTAAACATTCGCACTTCGCGCATAACCCTACTTTTCTGTCTTGCAGATAATGTGAATCTGCATTTCCGCGACGTAGATAATTAGAAATTATTCAATTTCATAATTACGTTTGCCTTCTGGATACGTCGAGATGATTTGTCTGCGTATTGATGGATGAAATTACTTGGAATATTCTTCGATTTTGCCGGCACTGGCTGCCACTGACAGTGACGGTCACCTCAGACCTCAAACACGAACGCAAACTGGACGTAGAGTGTCGTAGAGTCCTGACCAATCGCGAGATTCGGCACTATGCCGCAGTCAATCCGAGCGTCGATTCGGCACTATGCCGCAGTCAATCCGAGCGTCGATTCAAGAGCGTTGGTCAAGACTCTACGACACTCTACGTCCAGTTTGCGTTCGTGTCGAGGTCTGAGCTTAGAGCATATATACATGGAGGTCTCATTGCCTAAGTTTGACTGCCTCGAAACTGTCGGCAATATCACGCGAGAGAGAAAGACATGTGCGGACTGGTGCGGGAGAAAGAAGTATAGCGGGCCCCCTCGACCGTAATGCGCATGCGCCGATATCGTGCGAGAGAGAATGACATCGTGCGAGCGAGAGAAGTATAGTGAAATTTGCTGCAAGCGGTATGGTTTGAAGTGATACGCGGTGCATGCCGATTTATCTCGGTTACCGCACAACACGCAATATCGGTTTGGCATTCTTTAATTTCAACATGATACATATAACCGTTTTTCAACAGGCAAAGTACGAGCGTAAACAACCATAAATAATCATAGTAACCGCGGATCGTCGCAGGCGATATCGGTGCATGCGCATTACGGTCGATGGGGGTCCTCTATACTTCTCTCGCTCGCACGATGTCATTCTCTCTCGCACGATATCGGCGCATGCGCATTACGGTCGATGGGGTCCTTTATACTTCTCTCGCTCGCACATGTCTTTCTCTCTCGCACCATGTTCCCGACAGTTTCAAGCTCTGAATGAGACCTCCATGTATATATGCTCTAAGAAGGGTGGCAGTCACTGGCAGTGGCAGTCAGTGCCGACAAAATCGAAGAATATTTCAAGTAATTTCATCCATCAATATGCAGACACATCATCTCGACGTATCCAGAAGGCAAACATAATTATGAAATTGAATAATTTCTAATTATCTACGTCGCGGAAATCCAGATTCACATTATCTGCAAGAGAGAAAAGTAGGGTTATGCGCGAAGTGCGAATGTTTAGCGTCTTTTTTAATAGATAATAATTTAACACATATTTTCTTATAAATGTTAATGTTCGCATGAGAATGCATGATCGCCTAGGATGTGTACTGTGTGGAGATAAAGCTGAAGTAAGTATCCTGTTTATTCCTACGTTACGTTTAATTTTATACTAATATTGTATTTGTTTTCACCGCTAACACAACAGGGAATATGATGATTTTACACTGGAAAGGACTCGAAAGTTTAATATTGAACACAATTTTCTGATATCACCCCTAATAGGTAACACTGGTTACGGGATGCATTGTACTTATATGGATTTGTTAATGTTAATATTGAAAGTTCTTCTTCGGATTTATATGCGCTATTTGTATTATTTTGTACCAATTGTAAGCAATCCTGTATATTAAAGAAAGAATAAATCCTTTTTTAAATAAGTTGAATTAATTATTTAATAATCTACAATATCTGCTTGCTGGTTACGTAAGGGTAGGGATACACCTACAGCAATGGTACATTTGTGTTGGTGCGTAGGTCCATGTGACGTCACGCGTAAGGAATTGGTTGGTAATTGTAGCCTACAGATGGCGCTGTTGGATGTGTCAGGCTTGCAGCAGGATCTGCCGCGGATCTGCTGTCGGTCTGCCGGCAGAACCGTAGCTGAATGCGGACGTAGACTGCACCGCAGCTGCCGGCAGGTCCTGCTGCCCGATTTTGTTATCAGGGTTGGTAGTTGGTACACATTCATTTCCTTAGACATATGTCATACTATTGCATTTGGAGTAGATATCATCAGGTTTAGACATTTTTTTAAAGCGGTTTGGATTAGAGCGTTAACTCCTTTTAGGTTGGTCTTTGATGCATTTATGTATTGTGGTAGACCCCATTCTATCATTGTTCTTATAGTTGCTTTATATATCAGCAATAGGGTTTCTGGATGTGCCCCCCAATATACTCCCGATAGCCATTGTAGTATTGTTGTTGCTTTAATGATTTTTCCTTTAAGATATTTAATATGCGATAACCAATTTAATTTGCTATCCATCATTAGTCCCAGGAATTTTGCTTCCTTTGTTGGTGTAATTGTTTCTCCTTCTACGTCAATGTTAAAATCCTGAGATTTCCCTTTTCTGGAAAATATCACCAATTTCGTTTTTTCCGCAGATATGTTTAAATTTATTGAATTAAGCCATTTCTTGAGGGTTTTTATTGAATCTGTTAGGTTCCTTTTTATTGTGAGTTTATCTGCATTTCTGCAATAAATCACTATATCATCTGCGAACTGAAGGATAGAGCAGTTGTCTCCTATGTGGTTTAATATTTTATGTAGTTATGTATATGGTTTATTGTATCCCCTAAGGGTTTACATTCTCCTTTCCCTCTCTTCTCTTTACAGTTTCTTGCCCTATCCTTATTCTCTATCCTTACTCTAGTTCTTATACTACATTACTCTATTTTCCGCTCTCGCCGTACTCGCTCTTTCGCTGTTCTCTCCGTCCTCGCTCCTTCGCCGCTCTCTCTCTCTCTCTCACCCTCTCGCCGCTCCCGCTCTCTCGCCGGCCTCGCTCCCTCTCGCCTTCCTCTCGCTCTCCTACTCTACTCTTATTTTCTATCCTTATTCTACGCATGCCCTTCTCTCTCTCCTCTTACATTGCTTTCTCTTACTTCCTAACGCTTATTCCCACCACCTTCGACTTTCATTTCCTTCCTTCCACTCCATTCTTTCTTTCACTCCTTCCTCCTTCCCTTTTTCCCTCCCTCCCTCCCTCTCCCTCCTTCCTCTTTCTCTCCATTCTCTTCATCCATTCCTCTCCTTTCCCTCCTTCATCCAATATTTCTCTTATCCTTTCCCCTATTCCCCTCTCATTTTCCTCTTCCCTTGCACATCTCTCCACCACGTGTTCCCACGACTCTTCTTCCCCTCCGCAGATCCTGCATCTCCTGTCCTCCTGCTTTTCCCAATACCACCCTCCCCTCATTTCATTTCCCACCCTAAATCTCGCTATCCTTCCATACCTCTCCTCACTCCATCCTGCCCCCAAATATTTCGGTATCCCTTCTGTTGTTATTTCCCTGTACCATCTATTATATCTGGAGTCTCTTATTTTCTCTCTTCTCTCCTCTTCCTGTTTCCTATAATCTTCCTTTTCCATTTCTTCATACCCCTCCCTCCTCCTTTCCCCCTCTCTCTCCTCCTGCCATCCCCTTTCTGTCTTATACTCTTTCCTCTCTCTCTCCCATGCGGTCATTTCTTCCTCCTTCTTTTCCTTTACCTCTCCCCAACACAGTCTTGCTAACTCCCCCCCCCCCCTCCCCTGTGCTCAGCTTCTCCTCATACTTCCATGCTCTTCTTCCCGCCCATGTCCTTAGCTTCATTCTTTTCGCCTCTTCCCTTACCATATATCCCGGTATTCTCCAGTCTACCCCTAATGTCCACCTTATAAATCTTTCCTGTACCCTCTCCACTTCTTCTCTTTCCTTCCATCCCCATATTTCCGCTCCGTATCCTAACACTGTCCACACCAGCGTGTCGAAGAGCCACATCCTGCTACTCCATTTCCTCCCAAATTTTCTTTTTCCTATTCCCCATGCCTGCCTCATTATCACCCCTGCTTTCCTCACTCTGTCCCTGACGTGTGCCTCTTGTCCTCCATTTTTCTTAAGCACATATCCTAGATATTTAAATTCCTTTACCTCTTCTATTCTCCTTCCCTTCCACCTCCATTCGATCACTCTTTCTCTCTCTCCCCCTTTCCTGAATCTTATTATCTTTGTTTTCCCCACATTCACCTCTAACCTCTTCTTCTCCATATACTTTTCCAACCTCCTTATCAAACTCTCCATTTCTTCTTCCCTTTCCGCCATTACCACCACATCATCCGCATATGCCAATGCGCATATCCTCCTTTGCCCCACCTCCACCCCTCCCCATTTTCCTTTCCTTAACTCCTCATCCAGATCTGCTGTTAGCAGGTTGAATAGGATTGGACTTAGTGGACACCCCTGTCTCAGTCCTTTGGCCGTCCAGAAGCTCTCCCCTATTTCACCTCCGACCTTCACCCTACTTATTGTCTCCCCGTATATTTCCTTCACCCTTTCCACTAACCCCGCCCTCACCCCTCTCTTTTCCATCGTCTCCCATAAAATCCTCCTGTCCACTGAATCAAAGGCCGCTTTGAGGTCAACGAACATCGCTACTACTTTTCCTTTCTTTTTATTTATATATTTCCCTATCACATAGTTTAAAACGTAAATGTTGTCCATTGTCCCCACTCCTTTCCTAAATCCCACCTGATTACTTGGGATCATCCCTTGCCCTTCGACCTCCTTCTCCAACCTCCTTGCCAGTACCGTTGCGTAAATTTTATACGCTGACGGCATCAGTGTCACTCCCCTGTAATCGTGTACCTCCTCTCCTCCTCCTTTTTTCACCAGTGGTACTATCATCCCCTCCTTCCATCCCTGTGGCCATCCCTCTCCTTCCCACACTCTTCTACAAATCTCCCACGCTATCTCCACCGCCTTCTCACCTCCAAACTTCCACGCCTCATTCGGGATATCGTCTCCTCCCATCGCCTTCCCCTCCTTTAGCTTCTTTATCACTCCCCTTATCTCTTCCTTACTTATTCCTTCCTCCTTTCCCTTCCTCCTATCTTCCTCCCCTCCCATCCTCACTCTGTTTTCCACTCCCCCTAGTAGTCCCATAAAATACTCCTTCCACTCTTCCTTACTTATTCCTTCGTTCACCCCTTTCCATGTCTTTCTTCCCCTATTAACTATCACCCAGACTTTGTTCTCCGTCTTTACTTCCGCCACTTCCCTTATCACCCTCTCCCTCTCTTCCTCTTTCTTTTTTTCGCATACCTCTTTGTATTCCCTCCTCGCCCTCTTGTACTCCTCCTTCCTACTCTTATTTCCTCTCCACTTTCTTAACTCTCTTCTCACCTCCTTCTTTTTCTCCCTGCATCCCACCACCCTTCCCTCCTTCTCTGCATTTCTCTCCCCCCCGCCTCCTCCCCCTTCTTCATCTCCTCCTTTAGTCTTGCCTCCATCTTGTTCACTTCCTCCTGTATCCCTCCCCCCCTATGCTCGCCCCTCCCATCCCCTTCTCGTACTCTTTCTTCATCCGCTCCGACCATTTTCCCTTTCCTACTTTTCTTTCCCTCTCTTTCCTTCTTCTCCTCCCCGCCCCTCCTTCCTTCATTGTCACCACCAACGGGTGGTGATCCGATTCTACTCTGTCCCCTACCTGCATCTTTTCTATCCCTCTCCTCGTTCTGTCATCCCCCAACACGTAATCTATCACCGTTTCCCCCTTTCCTCCCGTGTATGTGTATTCCCCCTCTTCATCCCCCTTTATGTTCCCATTAAAAATTTCCCATCCCGTCTCTTCTACTACCTTTATTAGTTTCCTTCCGTCCCCATTTACCTTCCCATCTTTCGACTTCTTTCCCCCTCCCTCCTCTTCCTCCCCTCCCTCTATCCTGCCACCTTGCTTGCCTGTTCTCGCATTGAAGTCTCCTCCTACTACTACCCCCCCTTCCTTCCTTTGTCCTTCCATCCACCCTCTAATGATTTCCAACTTCCTCTCCATATCCCCGTTCACATACACCGCCACCACCGTCCACTCTTGCTCCCCTGCCTTTACTGTTTCCACCATTATCCCTTCCTCTTCCTCCTGTCCTTCCTCCCGCCTCCCTATCATTTCCTCCCTCACCCCTATCATCATACCCCCATCGCTCTTCCTTTCCTATTCTTTCTGCTTGCCCATTGTGCCCTCCATTTGTAGCCCTTCGGTAGTCTGTTCCTAACCCTGCTCCATCCTTTTTCTTCTATCCATGTCTCCAACAAGACTATTACCTCCCATTCCCCTATCCCCTTCCAGAACTCTTTCTCCTTATTTGTCAGTCCTGCTACGTTCCAAAATCCTATCCTCCAGCTTTTCACTTCCCCCTTTTGTTCCTTCCTTCCCTCCTCCTCCCTTACCCCGCTTAGTTTTTTGTCCCATCTCTTCCCTGTCTCCCCTCTACCTCTCCTCCCTCCTTCCTCTCTCCTTCTTTTCCCTCTTCCCTTGTTCCCCCTTCTGACCTTCCCCTCTCCCTCCTTCTCCAATCTCTTAAAACCTCTCCCTGCTCATCCCAAAACCACGTTTTCCCGTTTATTTCTATCCGACCGTAGTGTACCCTCACTCTTTTCCCTTTTCTTCCCTCCTCCTCTCCTATCTCTCTTAACCTCCACTGCATCTTTCTTTCCTTCCAGGTTAAGTCGTCTCCTATCCACTCCTTTCTCCCCCTTAGTTTTCTTTCGTTCCTCATTATTTCTCTTTTCTCCTCCTCACTCCCCATCCTCACCTCCAGCATCACCTCCTCCTTCTGTCTCCCTCTTCCTCCTAGCTCTTTCACTCTCTCTATTCTCCCTTGTACTCCCATCACCTCTAGCACTGCCTTTGCCCTTGCCATCTCCGTTCCCTCTCTGCTTACCCCTTTTATTATTATGTTTTTTCTTTTCTCTTCTCTCTCCTTCATTTCTAGCCTTCTTTCCATCTCCTTTACCCTCGTTTCCCATTCCTCCCCTCCTGTCCTCTTATCCGTCCTATCGCCTCCCCTTCCTTTTCCTCCACTTTCCTCATCCCTTTCCCTTCCCTGTTCCATTCTCCTTAACCTCTCCTCTATCTCCTTTATCTTTTCCTCCTCTCTTCCCACTTCCTCTAGCCTTTTTTCCATTCTTTTCATTCTGTTCCCCATTTCCTCTTTCTCTTCTCCACTTTTCTTCCCACTCTTCCATCTTCCCTCTTAGCTTTGCTATATCTTCCTTTACCTCTCTCCCTTGCTGCTTTACCTCCTTTAAATCTTTCCTCACCTCGTCCCTCATTTCCCTTAACAATCTCTCCACTCCTCCCCCTTCCACTTCCCTTTTCTCCTCTGGAGACCTTTGCACCTTTCTACTTTTTAAAAAAGCCTCCTCTCCCTCTCTCTCTCCCACTTGTTTTTCCTCTTCTTTCTCCCTCGTTCTTTTCCACATCTCTCTAATTTCTATCATATCTCCTTCACTTGCTGTCCTTTCCCTTGTCAGCCTCTCCGCATTTGTTTTCCTACCCTCCTTTTTTCCCTCCTCTTCCTTTTCCTCCTCTATCTTTTCTGCTACTACCATTCCTTTCCCTGTTACCTCTCTTTTCCCCCTCTTTCCCTTCCATTCTTTATTCCTCTCTTCCACCTTCCTTTCTACCTCTTTTCTTTTCCTTTCTTCCCTACTTTACCTACTGCTATGCAGTCTCCTCGCTACCTCTCCCTGTCGCACGGTGTCTCCACTGTCCTCCTTGTCTACTCTTCTATCCTTCTCTCCTCTGCCTTCTTTCCCTCTCTCGCTCGCTCCTTTCCCGCCTTGCCCTAACCTCAATCTTCGCCTCTACAACCTGTTTTCTTCTCAATCCTGCCTCCTTTTTCCTCACCCTTTTTCTCCCTTCCCTTACGCCACTCCCCCTATTCCCTTCACCAATCCCTTCACTCCCCACTCCCACTTTTCCACCTTTTATGCCCTTTCCTTCCGCTCTGCTCACTCACACTTCTGCTCTCAGCCGTACCGGAAATGAAATATTTTATGTAGTTATGTGTTGAATAGTAGTGGGCTTAAGATAGAACCTTGAGGGAGTCCTTTTCTACATGTTCTTGTATCTATGTGGGTTCCATTTAAGTAAAAATGAACTGTTCTTTCTGTTATTGTATTTTGTATGAATTTAACTATGTTGGATGGGATTTTCAGTTTATTTAGCTCGTTGATTAATATTGATGGGTTAACATTATCAAAGGCACCTTCTACATTATCTACATCAATAAATAGTGCTCCCAATGATTCCTTTTTTATGAATACTAGATAAATATCTGTGGGAAACAAGTTGAGGCTGTCTTGACATGATTTATTTGTTCTAAAACCAAATTGTATATTTGGTAATAAGAGGTCATTTTCAATATAATGTTCAAGTCTATTTTTAATTATTTTTTCTGCTAGTTTTAAGGTTTTTAGAGGCTAATGATATTGGTCTATAACTGTCCTTCTTTTGGTTTGGTATAAGGATGGTGTTATATACTTTCCACTCTGTTGGTATCTCTCCTTGCTCGATAATTTGTGCTATGATGTCCTTAAGTCTGGTTATTATATTGTCTGGTAGGCTTCTTAATATTTCATTTGTGATGTTGTCAGCTCCTGGTGCCATGTGTATTTTTAAGGTTTTAATTATTTCTTTTATTTCTTCTATTGATTCTTTTTGTTTCCATATCGATGGTAGTTCCTCTATTTTGTTATTAATATGTATATAATTTGCTGTTAACGGTGGAGCGAATTTTTCTGCATATATCTTAGCTGCTTTTATCCTTTCTTCAGGTGTGTTGTTGTTCGGTGCATTCCATATTTTGCTATTCTTAAATGATTTTTTTATGTTCCATATATCTTTTAAATTTGCATTTGGGTAAATTTTATTTATTATTTCTTTAAAACTATTTGATTGTTCATTTTTTATTATTTTTCGTGCCTTGTTTATTTCTTATTTCCATTTGGTTAAATTTTCGTTGGTTGGATGGCTTTTAAATTCTAGGTATGCTTTTTTCCTGTTGTTTGTTGCTTCCTGACACTCATCGTTCCACCATCTAAGTGCAGGTTTTTTATTTTTGTTCTCTCTTGTTGTTTTCATTTGTCTGTTATTTATGATGTTTTGTTTTTGCTGTTGGGTGTTGATCTATTTAGCACCATTTTTTATGAGTATGTCTTGTATAATGTTGATTAGTGCCTTGTATTCTTCAAGATAGTTAGTTTTTAGTATTTTGTTTTTAAAAGTTGCTTTTCCTAAGTCAGCATTTGTTTCAACCCAATCAACTTTTGTTGTTGTTAGCTTCAGTCTGTTGTTTGTGATTTTTTGTGGTTGAGTGTTGGTTTCGATGGTAATTGGGTGATGACCACTATTCAAGGGGTCTGGTATGTTATTTACTGCAATGTTATCAATTAGGTCTAATGAAACTATTTGTAAAGCTGGTGCGGTTGGTCTACAGTTTACTTTGGGTATCATTGTTGGTTCCCTCTTCGGTATGTACTATTGCAAGATCTAATTTGTTTACTGCATTCCTTAGGTTTTTACCTGTAATATTGTCAACTTCACTTCCCCATATTTTATGGTTAGCGTTGAAATCCCCGCATATGATATGGTTTTTGAAGTTTGAGATGTTTCCTATTTTATTTAGTAGTTTACACCATGTTTTACCTTTTGACTTTATTTGTGGGGGTTTGTATAAGTTGGTTATGTTTAAATTTTTATTTTGTTTAGTTTTAATTTTTATTGTTTGGATTTCAATTTGATTGAAATCTGTAAAATCTTTATTAGTTTTGTCGTATATTATGTTTTTGTTTATAGCAATTAACGTTCGTCCGCCATGATGTATAGCTTGTCTATCGTTTCTTTCTATGTTAAAGTTCTCAATGTTTATGTAGTTCCCAGCTTCTAGCCAGGTTGTTTGTATAGCGATTATGTCGTAATCATGTGCTATATTTTTTAGATCCTCAATGTTATTTTTGATCCCTCCACAATTCCATTGAAGTATTTTTATTTTAATTAATACTCTTTTCCTTAATTTCTTTCTTTTATAGTGTTCTTGGTATATGCTTTACAATATCTATGTTAGTTATATCTTCTAATGTTCTGGATATAACATTCTGTTCATTTGAGAGCTTATTAGTCTCAGCTGAGTTATTGTTTTTTGATATTCCTTTAATTCTAAAACTCACTGATGTTGTTATTCCTATATGGGTTTTGTTTGTCGTTATATTCCCTTTCCTTAAATATGGGAAGGTGTTGTTTGAGTATGAAGCTTTTACGCGTATCTCTTCTAATTTTATGTTCTTACCTTTACCTTCATTTGCTTTATTTTTTATTGGGTTTTGATCCCTTTGTGTGATTAATTTTACATTTTCTATATTTCTATTTATATCCAATTGTGTTTCTATGGCTCTATCAAGGTTGGTATCATATATATTGGCCGGTGAGTTTCGTGAGGGGTATTCTCCCACCACACAGTTTGCCTGCCTCGGTGCTCCTTTTCTCAACATTTTCTGACTCGCTCTTATTCCATCTCGTTCTCACCTTCGCAGAACAAGAGTGAGCCAGAAGTGGTGGGGATAGTTCCAAGCTTCTGGTGTGTAGGCCACACCGAGATGTCAGCGTAGAAATACACACATCAGAATAGGTGTGCGTTAGCTCCGAAAAAATGCAGGAGCTTTATTGGTCAGAACATTGATTCTTTCTCGATAGCTTCATCTCGTATTGGTCTACGCATAGCTTCGTAACGCACACAACTATTACGTTAAGAATAAATAACAGCCAAACGGCTAGGTTCAGGCGGAGCCGAGCAGCGTTCCCCCACCATACCCTGCGAGGGCCGCGCAACTCCAACTGACAAATCCACGATCGTCAGATGGTGGTGGCTGATTTCTCCTCGATCGCTGTTCCCGAAAACGAATTCACCGGCCAATATATTTGATACCGACCTTAGTTATGTTGCTTTTTATATTTTTTTCAGTTGCAGTCTCTTTTATCCTGGGTATTGTAGTTTCTACTTTTTCTAATGTTAGGGAGTTTAGGAACTGCTTTTCGTTCCAGTTAAATAATGCTTTTTTGTTTATTTATTTATAAAATAATTCTATTATTTCTTTGTCGCTAAAATATTTTTTATGGTCTATGTTATAGTAGCTCATAGTGGTTGCTAGTATTTTTTGGTATTGTAGGGAGGGACAATGTATGTCAAATGTTCTGTGGTTTCCTTTGCAGTTAGAACATTTGATTACTGCCTTGCATTCGTCGATCTCTTGGTGGTCCATTTCAGTGCATATTTGACATCTTTTTTGTCCTCTACATTGTGTAGATATATGTCCATATCTTAAGCAGTTATTGCATTTTTTAATAGTTTTCTTTATTGGTGCTGCTTTACATTTGACATACCATATAGTCATGCTCTGAGGGAGTGAGTCTCCTTTAACTACTATTTTTATGGCATTTGTTGGGATTAACTTGTCATTTCCTTTATCGTATCGCATTAGTCTTTCAATTTCTATTACTTCTGGATTAGAATCATGTTCTTCTATTCCTTGTTTTATTTCCTCCATATTCATTTCTTTGGGGATATCATATACTACTATGCATCTATATATTTTGTAGTCTGGAATGTATGTATACCATTCTGCTAATTTGTGTTTGGCTTTGTCCACAAATTCGTTCGCGTATATGTGGTAATTGAAGGTTAATTGTATTTTATCCTTTCCCAGTTTATTTATTTTTTGCAGTTGGGTTGCGAGAGGGGCAATCTTTTTCCCTAGTTGTAGTGGGTGTAGGTTTCCTAGATTTTGTGACTCATCCTTTGCAGTCATTTGGACTATGAACGGTCCAGATATATTATTGCCGTATCTATTCTTTTCTTGCATTTCATAAAATTTGTTTTGCTTTGTTTTTTATTTATTAGTTTTATATTTGTGTTGTCATTTATTGATGTTTTGGCATTTTCTTGAATTGTTCTTTTTAGATTATTGTTTTGTTGTGGGTGAATATTGGGGTGTAGGGGTGTGTTAATCCTATTATTTCCAATACTTGTTTGTTATTTGGGGTCTGCATAGTGTTGTTATATATTGCTAAGTGCCTTTGGATGTTTTTAAAACCTATTGTGTTTTTATTTTTTGTTTTTGTCGTCTAGTTCGCGCCACATTACCGCCGCTCGTGTAGGTGTTTCCCTCTTCATCACTGCGGCCCCATCGCTCCTAACTCTGCGTTCAGCAGACTCAACTGTTGAGTGATCTCCCTAGATTTTACTCTGAACTTGCACGTTCATTAGTCGACGCGAGTAAAATCTAGTGAGATCACTCAACTGTTGAGTCTGCTGATTGCACCCGTTGAGAACTCAACAATGATCAGTCCTGATCAGTCCATCGTTCCCCTGTACGACACTTTTGCAGCGATACTAGTAGCAACTCAACACGTTCCGTAAAAGTAACGGAATTTATTTCCGCTACAAAAAATGGCGACCGATCACCAGAGGCGACGAGAGCCAACGCCGGGCCCGGGGAAAAGATTCTTACCGGGCTCCCAATGTATTTATATAAAATATCAAAAGAATTGTAAAACAATATCACACTAGAAATCGAACTATAAATTACACATAATACCACTTAAATGAATATATAATTACTGATTCTCGTACTTTATTTTGCTTGGTGAAAATTTATATTGGTGTTTTGAACTTTTAATTTGAAAATGTTAATTTTTCATATTTTTTAATCGAAATAAAAATACATGTTTTTGTCCCAATTACTGTGCCCTAGGGTTGCCGATTTTTTCGGAAAGTATCGATTTTCCAAATCGATTCGAAACACAACATGAAAAATCGATTCAGAAAAAAAATCGCTTTGTAAAGAATCGATCTTGAAGAAATCAATTCACATTTTAGGTATTTTAAGTTCATTGAAGACAAAGCAATTTGCCGCAGCAAGACGCGCGTGAAATTTTTCTAGCAGTTCACATGAGCGGTTTTGCAACGCCACGATTCACGTTCTGCGCTTTCGTCTTCTTCTATGTATATGGATTTGAGGGAGACATTTTCATGCGTTAAATAAACGCAAAACGCTCGTGTGAATTGCATGTATACAGGGTGTCCCAAAAATGTCGGAGTTCCTTGAAAGGGGTGACTCAGGGGGTGATTTGAAACAACTTTTTCCTTAGCGAAAATATTGTCCGAAGTTTCGTTAAGGAGATATTAAGAAAAACCCCCGACCAATCAGAGCGCGCGCCTTCCGCCCGAGCTCCCGCGGTAGCGTTGGCTACGCGGTAGGCGGCTGTGCTTGTACTACGAACGTACGAACAAGCAAGTCGGCATGCATCGAAGTAAACCGCGTTACACAGACTTTTTTTAAACAGAACCTTAAATAATAATTGTTTGAGGTGAGAGGACAAGAAATACATAAATTTAATTTTCAAATAAAGCATAAACTTAATGGTAATGTAACAGAAAATGTACGACAAGTGATAGTAATTCGTTATTGAGGTAAAAATCCGTAGATTAATAACGGCCAACATAACTAAAGTTAAAAAATAATATCAGGTGTATGAACAAATTGTTTCCGACTGGATTTACATAATCAGTACAAAGCTACCGAATTTCTATCGCTGTGATATTCGTAAGCTGCCAGAAAAATGGCGAAAGGTAATTAACAGTAATGAAAATTGTTTCGATGACTGAGATGTTTCATATTTTTTAAATCAAACTGTTATTGTACCTACCCTAACATCGAACAGAATTTATTTCTGCACCTAATAATCACCAATAAATTAAATAAAACTCACCCTTTCGGACATTCCTTTCCTTTCTTTTCGGAAAGCTGTGTCACTAAGTAGGTCACTGTACCGATCCTGGTCATCGGTGGACGAAAAGATTTATGGTAGGGTAGCGCCCGGTGCTCAGCTGATCGCAGGTATACAACACCACCCGAAGGTAAGGGTCGTAACGTCAAGTGCGTCCGGGTTAATGTACCGAATATTCACTTCACTGCACGGCCACTAACACTGATAACTTAATTTATTTTACATGGAACGTGTTCCTGCGTTATAAAAATTGTCTATGCACACCTCAGCACATACGATCAGCTGTCTTCGGACGGCCTGCAAAGTTTGTGGTATTATGTTCGTCACCGCAGGGTGAATTCGCCCAACGATGTTCAGAATAATTTTGACGCCAAACGCCGAATTGTACCCTAGCTTGGGGTTTGGATATGAGGGTATTCCCGTGAAAACGCTCGCACAGTAGCACTTGCGTCCCCGTTGTTCCGGGCGTACACCCAGAACATCGCGTAATAGCAAGCAACTTCCTCTACCCCCAAGTAGCTTCTCTCATTCCATTATGAGTTAACTCCCACCAGGACAAGAGCAACGAACGACCCGTCGTACACTTTCACAAAAGCCCGCGCTCCGTCCTTTTACTGCCAATGTATTACCCATTGCTTCGAGGTAGGCAGCAGACACCACGTGTTTCGGTTCGAAAGGGTCCGAAGAGAAGAGAAACAGAAAGTCTTCAAGTTGCTATAAAGAAGAAAATGCATACCATTCCTGTTTCCCCTTTCCGATATCCTGATTTCACGTATGCTACGAGGCGGAACCAACTAAGCCATAAATTACCCAAAACTGCGCGTAGTTCCACCTGCTACGTCCTACCTTAAAATTAAAGACGAATCCCTTATCTCCCGAGTATAAACACGCGCTCGAATTTCAAAACAAAGGCACGTCTCGACGTATTCCGTGCGAGTAAAGGTGGGCTTGAAGACCGATTGGTCGTAACCGAACCAATCTGCCCTGCATTCCGCCCAAACGGCCACTGTCTTGAAGAGGCCCTCTTCACAGCAATATCTCCTCCCCGAGGCCCACCAGTATAAAGACGCGCTCGATTTTCAAAACAAAAGCACGTGTCGACGTATTCCGCGCGAGATAAGGTGGGTCTCGGGGAAGAGATATTGCTGTGCAGTGGGCCTCTTCAAGACAGTGGCCGTTTGGGAGGGATGCAGGGCAGATTGGTTAGATTAGGACCAATCGGACTTCAAGTCCACCTTCTCTCGCACGGAATACGTCAACGCGTGCTTTTGTTTTGAAAATCGAGCGCGTGTTTATACTCGAGAGATAAGGGATCTGTCTTTAATTTGAAGGAAGCCCGACGCAGGCGGGATCACGCGCTGTCAGCGGACAGGACGACGCGAGCGGGACCACGCGCTGTCAGCGGACTACCCCTTTTCTTCCTGTGTCTCTCCGCGAGGCGTATTGATGTTGGATAATACTTTTTAAATTCTGGTTCCCCAAAATGAATCAGGCTGATCGGCCAGAGCATTTCGCCAGGGTCGCGGTTTATGACCGTATTGTCCCGCTAGTCGGCGGTAGAGAACGGTTACCTACAGTTTTGGATAATTTATGACTTAATTGGTTCCGCCACGTAGCATACGTGAAATCAGGATATCGGAAAGGGGAAACAGGTATGGTATGCAAATTCTTCTTTATAGCAACTCGAAGACTTTCTGTTTCTCTTCTTTTCGGACCCTTTCGAACGGAAACACGTGGTGTCTGCTGCCTACCTCGAAGCAATGGGTACATTGGCAGTAAAAGGACGGAGCGCGGGCTTTTGTGAAAGTGTACGACGGTTCGTTCGTTGCACTTCTGCGAAGCACGTGTGTTTCGAAAATGTGCTGGCTTCTTTTCACCTAAAGCCTCTTGTCCTGGTGGGAGTTAACTCATAATGGAACGAGAGAAGCTACTTGGGGGTAGAGGAAGTTGCTTGGGAAAAATGCTGTCAGTCAGCTAGCAATCACGTCGCAGAAATGTTCACGGCCCAATAATACCTATTACGCGATGTTCTGGGTGTACGCCCGGAACAACGGGGACGCAAGTGCTACTGTGCGAGCGTTTTCACGGGAATACCCGCATATCCAAACCCCAAGCTAGGGTATAATTCGGCGTTTGGCGTCAAAATTATTCTGAACATCGTTGTGCGAATTCACCCTGCGGTGACGAACATAATACCACAAACTTTGCAGGCCGTCCAAAGACAGCTGATCGTACGTGCTGAGGGGTGCATAGACAATTTTCATAACGCAGGAACAACACGTTCCATGAAAAATAAATTAAGTGATCAGTGTTAGTGGCCGTGCAGTGAAGTGAATATTCGGTACATTAACCCGGACGCACTTGACGTTACGACCCTTACCTTCGGGTGGTGTCGTATACCTGCGATCAGCTGAGCACCGGGCGCTACCCTACCATAAATCTTTTCGTCCACCGATGACAAGGATCGGTACAGTGACCTACTTAGTGACACAGCTTTCCGAAAAGAAAGGAAAGGAATGTCCGAAAGGGTGAGTTTTATTTAATTTATTGGTGATTATTAGGTGCAGAAATAAATTCTGTTCGTTAAATACATTACCATTAAGTTTATGCTTTATTTGAAAATGAAATTTATGTATTTCTTGTCCTCTCACCTCAAACAATTATTATTTAAGATTCTGTTTAAAAAAAGTCTGTGTAACGCGGTTTACTTCGATGCATGCCGACTTGCTTGTTCGTACGTTCATTGTACAAGCGCAGCCGCCTACCGCGTAGCCAACGCTACCGCGGGAGCTGGGGCGGAAGGCGCGCGCTCTGATTGGTCGGGGTTTTTGTTAATATCTCCTAAACGAAACTTCGGACAATATTTTCGCTAAGGAAAAAGTTGTTTCAAATCACCCCCTGAGTCACCCCTTTCAAGGAACTCCGACATTTTTGGGACACCCTGTATAAAACAATGTACTGCTTCGCCGCATCGCGGCAGCGTTCATTCGCGGTGAAGCAGTTCGTGCGTTCGTCAAAACGAACGCAAACTTGCCGCCTGGTAGCCGCTCAAGTTTGCGTCCCGTGTGAACTGCTTCATATAAATCTATGTTCTGCCAAAACGCGGCGGCAAACTGCCGCAAACCGCTCGTCTGCACCGAGCCTAAGTAGTGCACGTTTTTCTCGCCGTAGTTAGAACAAAGAAAACGCGAATGCGTATAAACTCGCTTGCTACACATACAACATGCGGTCTTCCCCTCATAAAGTATAAAGGTGGGATTCCACTGAGGCAACTTTTTGGAAACCGGCAACATCGTCGCATCTTTTTTTCGCATGCAACACATGCAATCACTATCCCATTCATCGCATACGACATATTGTCTTACGTTGTCCCAGTTAGATTGCCTGTTTCCAACAATTTGCAATGCAACAAAATTAAAATACTGTATAATATTAAAAATAAAAATCGGTAAATATAGCAGTATAATCACGAAGTGAGCAGCTGACAATAGATTATTTTTTATTTCAGTTGAAATGCGCGAAAAAAGTGTACCTATAAATAATAAAGAATTACAGTATTTTCTCGTTAGCGGCTCGCTGGTCGGGACCGGCGTTGAGCCCGTATTGTAAACAGAGCCCTAATTCCGAGTGTGCGTTTCTCGTTTCTTTCTGGCCGAAGGAGGGAGCGAGAAGGAACGCTGCGTGCGCGATAGTCGCAAGCCCGTAGCGTGAGCACGAAACCCGCTTCGCAAAGGCTTGACGCAGGCCCGGCTCAAGTCTGTTTTGCGCCCTAAGCGAACCTGTAACATAGCGCCCTTTATTATAATATATTTGTGACGTAGCGACGTCACGAGGCACGCGCGCGCTCCGTCCGCGCGATAGACTTAGTGCGCGCCGCGGCCGCCGGCTCCGCGGCCGACTCGCTGGCGAAGATAAGCGCCGATATGGATATAAATGCCGCCGCGAGCTCATTCGAGGTTCTCTGTTCCGTGCAACCAGAAGCTTCACCAGCTTGCTAACCGTACAAACCGAGTCGCCGCTTTTTAGCTCCTGAAGTGTGCCAGTGATCGGCCATCGCCATCACTGCGCCATTACCAGCTTCTCCCGATATAGACCGAGAGTAATCTTGCGTCGTACACCAAAGCCTTAGTGAACCTCCGCAGTGATAAACTCGGAGGCCACATTGCACCAGGCCCTCTCTATACGACTTCCGACATTGGGGACGCCACTTACGGCCACCCAAGGGCAGTTGTTCTTCTGTTGTACCATGTGATAAGTGCGGATGAAGCACATAATCCACTTCTGTTATTGTTTGCTATCTAGTATCCCCTGTAAGAAAATCTTTCGAGGAGGATGCAGATTAGCCCTGAAGAATCGATCATTATCAGACAAAAGGAACCATGTGTCTATTACGCACGAACATATTGTACCCAGATATTAAAGTAATTATCATGACAAATAACACAATTATGTAAATACGTTAATTCGTATATGCATTTCATATATTACGTATACATACGTATAATAATGGAGTACCTATTAATATTTTAGGGGAGAATTGGGGAGGGAATATGTATCAGCAACCAAGCAACAATTCATGCGCAGTCGGAGCACGTACATAATTATACAAAGGACGTCGAGGTTGGGCTTCCTTTCATCTAGGAAATTTGACAAAGTTGTTACAAATAGGTATGTACATAAAATAGAAAATATTAGAATTTCATTTTTCAATAGTATAAATGATTTATTTAGTCTAAGACGCGTTATGTATGTACTTTCTTTGGCTATGCACATACTGATCGCTGCCTGTAAGCTTGGCTTATCCCTATAAGCAAAATTAGGCGGCTGCCTAGGGCGGAAAGTCGACAAGAGGTGCAAAATGGTACCAGTGGAAATCAAGTGTATACATTAATGCTTATTGAATTAGTCTTGGAACGCACTATCAACTCACCTTTTCAAAAACAATAGTTCCATTTAAAAAACCGAACTTGCCCATCGTATCTATTAAAATAATAATCGAAAAAAATTAGTCTGCGCTAATAAATTGGCCCCATCGAACCATGCAATTCCATATATTTTTTATTTTTTTATCTCCCATATGTTAGGAGATATCCTGTTGTCCAGTCTACCGTGGAACACCCTGTATACCTGTTGTATACCCGGTGTCCCTATTCCCATGCCTTTTTTTGAATACCTAGCGTCCCCGCGATTAGGTTGCGTCTGTCAACTTTGAACTGTTCAAAACATTTCTTTGCTCTACGAGAGGTGTTTTTATGTAATTTTAATATGACCTTTTCATTACAAAAGTAAAATATGCAAATATAAATTTCTTTTCACCCGTTCTGAGAAACGAAAGTAAGGTTAGGTTTAGCAGTTACAGAGGGAGCCAGTGAGCACCGAGGGGCACGATAATAGGGACAAGCGTTAAATTCCTGTCACTCTTACCGAATTCACTTTAAAAATACGAAAGCGTTTCAAAAGTGCTCATTTTCCTATTTTTTTCATAAAATTTGAACCTTCGTTTACTACGAAAGTTTGTTTACTCTGCTTTAATTGTTTAAAAATCCCTGTTGCGGCCGCCTAAAGCGCGCCGCGGCTCGCGTTTGAATATTCACCCGCTGACTCGCACGATCAGCTGACGAGTCAGCTGAGGGCGTGACACCTCGATGTTTACGGTAACGTCTTTTCGACGCGCTCGCCCGGCGACCGTTAGTTCGAAACCGTTTTAGTCGTGACACGCACGCACGCACGCATCTCTGGTTTTCTTCGCGCCCACTGCGCCGTTTACCAAGCTTTGGTTCTGCGACCCAAGTCGCGAAACGCCCACGCGATCCTTGTACCATAGTGTGCCGTATAAGTGTATTTGTTTGTGTGACGTCCAGTGGCCGATTGACCACTGGAAAATAAAGTGCCAGTCCCAACAACGGTCGTGTTCTGTTAATCGCCTTCCCAACGAGTCGTCCCAGCGCCGGCAAATTTTAAAGTTCGCTCCTGGCGAAAACATTGGTCCTTCGAGCCGGAGTATCGTTGAAGGAAGCGCAGATCGACCGACCTCATGGCTGGTGGAGGTGAACGAGTCGGCGAGGATGCCGCGTCCACCCCTGCGTGGCAGGCTCTCGTGACCAAAATACGGTCACTCATCTCGTCGGGGCAGCGCCTGTTGCCCAATTATAAGAAGATGGGCCAGGCGAAGTTCACCGTCGAGAACGCCCGGGCAAGGATCGAGACGCTGGACAACATATGGTCTCAGTGCCACGAGCTCCACTTAGAGGTGGAGGTACAGGTCCCGGCGACCGAGCGGCCGAAGTGCTCCTATCTGGTGGGCGAGGAATTCACCAAGGCCGAAGCAGAGTTCTGGGAAACCAAGGATTTCCTGTTGGACGTGATCCATTCCGTCAGCGGTCCCATCGTCGGCGGAGCAGCCGCGACCGCAGCCGCCTCGTCATCCGGAGCAGCAAGGAGCCGAGCCAAGCTCCCACGCCTCGATCTGCCGCGTTTCTCCGATGAGTACCAGGAGTGGCAGGCATTTCGCGATTTGTTCACGTCGCTCGTCATTAAAGACGCGGTTCTCGACGACGTCGAGCGGCTCCAATATTTAAAAACGTCGCTAGAAGGTTCGGCGCTAAAGGTCATCGCGCATTATACAACAACAGACGCGAATTTCGTAACCGCCTGGGCGGCCTTGACGCGTCGTTTTGATAATAAACGAGCTCTCGTCGCGACCCACGTTCGCGCGCTCATAACAATGCCGCCGATGTCGGACGATTCTGCCGCGGAGCTAACGCGAGTGTGCGACACGACAAACCGATCTCTCTCGCTCCTCGCGAATTTGGACTGCCCCACCACTCATTGGGACGCCCTCGTGGTCGGGCAGGTGTGTTTGAAGCTGGAGTCCGGGCTCCTCGAGGAGTGAGAGAAGTCGCTCGGCACGACGACCGAACCCCCCACTTACGACGAACTAGATCGGTTCCTCGAGTCGCGCATCCGCTCGCGGGAGGCCACACAGGCGCATGAGGAAGCGAAGGTTCGCGCTCGCGGCGATGCGCCTAAATCCACGAAGTCCGTCCCCTCGTCGAAATCGGCCACCTCATCGAATGCTCGGGTGTGCGCCACGAACGCCACGTCTGATCCCTCTCGAGCTGCGAGCAAGTCCCACTGCCCCATGTGCCGGGCGCGCCATGCCGCGTATCGCTGCAATGCGTTTCGAGCACTGCAGCCGGAGCAGCGTCGCGATTTTGCAAACACGAAACGGCTGTGTTTTAACTGCCTCGCGCCCGGCCACATGGCGCCTTCGTGCCCGGTCACTGCCGCGTGCGCACCTTGCGGCCGGCGACATCATTCGCTTCTCCATACGGTCAGCGCCGATGCAGGTGCCGATGTCCCTCCGACATCGACCCCGGCGGCCCCGGCGCCCTCGACGGCGGGCGGCGCCGCGCCCGCGAATGCAATGCTGCATTCATGCGTCACTTCCGGCGCTCCGGATGTGGGGCCAGTTTTGCTCGCCACCGCAATCGTTCGCGCTGGATCGGCGGGTGGAGGAGACGCGACCGACATCCGCGTGCTGCTGGATCAAGGGGCCCAGACGTCCCTGATATCTGAGTCAATCGCCCAGACCCTGCGCCTCCCACGTCAGCCAACGCGGACCTACCTGACGGGCGCATTGGACGGGAAGCTGGGAATTTCCCGCGCGCAGGTGCGCCTTTCGTTGACGCCGCATCACGGGAACCGGCCGGCCATTATCATCAAGGCGAAAGTGGTCCCGCGGGTCTCATCCTATCTCCCGGAGTGGACCTCTCTCCCGCAGGCTCAAGCCTCCTTCGCGGGACTTCCGCTCGCCGATCCGGAGCCGTCCACCCGCCGGCCAGTCGATTTGATTATCGGGGCCGATTACTTCGGCGCCCTGTTATTGCCGGGGCTGCGCCGTGGCAGCCCTTCTAGCGCTAATCGCACAAGAAACCATCTTCGGGTGGATCGTGTCCGGACCCACCGGCCGCCCGCCCTCAGCGAGTGCGGTCAACCATATCGCGACCGAAACCGTCGCCGACGACGATCGCCTACACGAGCTGCTCAAGCGGTTTTGGGAGCTCGAAGAAACGCGAGCTCCGGCATCGCTCTCTCCAGCCGACGAGCGATGCGAGCAGCATTTTCGGGAAACGCACTCGCGCCAGGCGGACGGCCGGTACGTCGTGCGGCTTCCCCTTAAGGACGGGCCTCTTCTCGATGTCGGTGCATCCCTCCCACGCGCAACCGCGATGCTTCGATCTCTCGATCGTCGGTTGGCGCGGAACGCGCCCTTGGAAGCCAAATATCGGGCGTTCCTACGCGAGTACGAGGATCTGGGCCACATGGAGGAGGTCGTCGCGCCCCCCGATGGCGACGCCTCGACGACACGCGTGTATCTCCCGCACCACCCAGTGGTGCGAGAGACTGACGGGAAACTCCGCGTCGTGTTCAATGCCTCGAGCCCGACGTCCAACGGGACATCGCTCAATGACCACCTGCTGATCGGGCCGAAACTACAGCAGGACATTATCACCATCCTCCTCCGGTGGCGCCTTCCTCGATTCGCGCTCAAGGCCGACATCGAGAAGATGTATCGTCAGATTCGCGTGCACCCGAGCGACGCGGATTTTCAGTGCGTGTTGTGGCACCGGTGCCCCGAAGCCGCGCCGTCGACGTTTCGGTTGCAAACGGTCACTTATGGCACCGCCGTCGCGCCCTACCTCGCTCAGCGTGTGCTGCAGCAGCTCGCCATCGACGAAGGGGGGGAGTGTCCGCGCGGGCGGCGCCTCCTCGAGAGCAATTTCTACGTCGATGACGTGCTATTCGGCTCGGACGAGGTCGCGTCAGCTCTCGCGGAATGCGATGAACTCTGCGCTTTGCTCGCGCGCGGCGGGTTCACATTGCGGAAGTGGGCGGCGAATTACCCGTCGTTAAACCCTGAAGATGGGCCCTGTGCCGCGGAGGCGTCCCCGGTGCCCTCTGCGCCGGACGGACCGGAATCGTGTTCCGTCCTGGGGATCCAGTGGGCTCCTCAGGAGGACACGTTTCATTATCGGATTGCGCCCCCTTCTGCCCCCGCGACGACGAAGCGCACCGTCCTGTCGGTGGCGGCGCGGTTGTATGACCCGCTCGGCTGGGTATCGCCGGCGGTGGTCGTCGCTAAAATTATGTTGCAGGACCTGTGGCTGCGAGGAGCGGAGTGGGATGTTCCTCTTCCGTCGGACTTGCTGGAGAAGTGGCAGATACACATCACTGCACTTCCCCTCCTGGAGTCAGCGCGCATCCCCCGATGGTGCGGGCTGGACGCCTCCACCGTCGGTTGCGAGCTGCACGGGTTCGCCGACGCGTCATCGAGAGCTTACGCTGCAGTGGTATACGCTCGGATCGTTCGGCGAGACCAAATCGGAGCCCATGTCACCTTACTCGTCGCGAAAACGAAGGTCGCGCCGGTCAAGACTGTCAGCATTCCGCGATTAGAGCTATGCGCCGCCGCGTTACTTGCTCGCCTTCTGCAGCGTGTGGCGTCCGAGGCTCCGTGGCCCTCCGCGGTGCTCCACGCTTGGACGGACTCGCGAGTTGTGCTCTCTTGGTTGCAGCGGCACCCCTCTCACTGGAAGGTATTCGTCGCGAAACGAGTGGCGGAAATCCAATCGCTGATTCCGGCGGCAACGTGGAGGCATGTCCCGACGCGCGAAAACCCGGCCGATTGCGCCTCCCGGGGCATGCACCCCCGCGACTTGCTGCGTCACGACCTCTGGTGGGGGGGCCTTTGTGGCTTTCGAGAGCGCCCTCGGAGTGGCCGGCGTCGGCTGAGCCGGACAACTCGCGGCCAATGGAGGAGGAAGCGCGAACGGCGGCGGCCCACGTTGTCGCCGCACCGCCGCCCAGTCCGTTAGATCCGCTCCCGTATTCTTGCTCCTCCTGGCCTCGACTTCTTCGGGTCACGGCGCGCATCCAGCGCCTGGGGCGCCGCGGGGGTGGGGGGATTTCGGGCAACGCGGATTCGCGCGTACCGGAGTTGCGGGGGGCCCGCGTCTGGTGGATTCGGTGGCTCCAGAGCACGGTGTTCGTCGACGACATCGCCGCGATAAGACAAGGGGTACCGGTTCGCCGATCGAGCCCGCTCCGTCAGCTGACTCCCTTTGTCGACGATGACGGCCTGGTTCGCGTGGGGGGGAGACTGAGCCATGCTTTGCTTCCTTACGACGCGCGACATCCGATCGTCCTCCCGGAGCACCACATTTCCAGGCTGATCATTCAGCATGCGCACCTCAGGGCGTTGCACGGTGGGCCCCAGCTCACGCTCAGTGTCCTGAGGAGCAACTTCTGGGTATTGCGCGCGCGAGACCTAGTTCGCGCAACGGTGCACCGCTGCACCGTCTGCGTTCGTCATCGGGCGACCACCGGGAAGCAAATCATGGCCGATCTCCCCGCTGCGCGAGTATCGCCGTCCCGGCCGTTTGACCAGACCGGGGTCGATTACGCGGGACCCATAATGACGCGCCCCGGAAAAGGTCGGGGTTATCGAGCCCATAAGGCATATATAGCCCTGTTTGTATGCCTTTCGACCCGCGCCGTGCACCTGGAGCTCGTCACCGACTATACCTCGGCGAGCTTCCTTGCCGCGTTTCAGCGCTTCGTGTCCAGGCGCGGCCGACCCAGTCGCATGCACAGTGACAACGGCACGACTTTCAAGGGGGCCGCCCGGGATCTCGGAGCTGCGATTCGCGGCGCGGTGGAGTCGCCTGAGGTCGCGGCGTTCACCGGCGCGGAAGAAATTCAGTGGTCGTTCATCCCCCCCGCCGCTCCGCATTTCGGGGGTTTGTGGGAAGCTGGGGTGAAAAGCGCGAAGCACCATCTCCATCGCGTCGTGCACGATCACACCCTCTCCTACGAGGAAATGACCACGGTATTGTGCATGGTCGAAGCTTGCCTCAACTCGCGCCCCCTCGGTCCAGCTCCCACTGAAGACGACGACTTCGCGTTAACTCCGGGCCACTTCTTGACCGGCGCTCCCCTTCTGGCGCTTCCCCCGATGGTCTCGTCCAGCGGTCCGGCGTCGCTTCGCGGTCGCTGGCAGCTCGTGCAGCGTATGCGCGATCACTTCTGGAGGCGATGGCAGGCCGATTATTTGAACACTCTCCAGCCCCGGCGTAAGTGGACCAGCCCCCAACGCAGTCTCTGCGTCGGCGACGTAGTCGTCCTCAAGGGCGATGACTCGCCGCCGGCACAGTGGCGGCTCGGCCGCGTCTCGCAAGTCCACCCTGGTCCCGACGGCCGGGTCCGAGTGGTGTCCGTGCACACCGCGCACGGCGATGTCCTCCGCCCCATCACCCGCGTTGTGCTCCTCCCGCGCGTCTCCGAGGCAGACGAGAGCCGCGTAGCGACGTGAACAAACCCACCTGTAAATAGCCCCGAGATTGTACGCCGCCACTCCGGTCCACCACCGCGTCCTTCTTCGCATTACGGCGGGCGGCCGCCGGGCGAGCGCAACTCTTTGAATTTCGGACCGCGAGTCGGTCCAAGGCGGGCGGAATGTTGCGGCCGCCTAAAGCGCGCCGCGGCTCGCGTTTGAATATTCACCCGCTGACTCGCACGATCAGCTGACGAGTCAGCTGAGGGCGTGACACCTCGATGTTTACGGTAACGTCTTTTCGACGCGCTCGCCCGGCGACCGTTAGTTCGAAACCGTTTTAGTCGTGACACGCACGCACGCACGCATCTCTGGTTTTCTTCGCGCCCACTGCGCCGTTTACCAAGCTTTGGTTCTGCGACCCAAGTCGCGAAACGCCCACGCGATCCTTGTACCATAGTGTGCCGCATAAGTGTATTTGTTTGTGTGACGTCCAGTGGCCGATTGACCACTGGAAAATAAAGTGCCAGTCCCAACAACGGTCGTGTTCTGTTAATCGCCTTCCAAACGAGTCGTCCCAGCGCCGGCAAATTTTAAAGTTCGCTCCTGGCGAAAACAATCCCACCTTGTTGATTATAACACATACATACTTCAATTAATTTAAAAAATTATTTTCTTATTTATTTATGCAAGTTTTTTTTACGGCTTCTTTAAGTATACAGGGTATCCCACCTAAGACTGGACAGCTTGATATCTCCTAAACTATTGGAGATAAAAATATTTAAAAAATAGGGAATTGCATGGTTCGAGAGGGCCAATTTATTAGCCCGAACGAATTTTTTTCCGATTATTATTTTAAAAGATACGATGGTCAAGTTCAGTTTTTCAAATGGAACTAATTTTGTTGAACACCTGAGTTGATAGTGCGTTCCAAGACAAATTCAATAAGCATTAATGTATACACTTGATTTCCACTGGTTTTTTAGATATTGCGCTTGCAAATTTAGTGATTTTCACTGAAGAAAACCCACTGAAATAGCAAGGACCGGGGTTGGTCTTGCTGGCACTACGGAGGGGCCACGGAGGGCCTTGCCTGTTGAAACAGATACCTACCTGCCAAAGGTAGGCGCCAGACCCAAAGGCTGGACAATTCTTTTCCGTCAGAAATGCTACTTAGGTAGGTACATCTGCGGTGTCAGCGGCTTCTGCGCACCGTTACTTTTATTTCGCACTTGCTTCTACGCTCGGATGGCCGGTTCTTTTGGGAGGGATGCAAGCTCGATTGATTATGTTAGGAGGTGTGAAAGTTGCTAGACTAAATTTCAACCAAAAGGAGCAGATTGTATTAGAACCAATCGGATTTGCAACACTCACAAACGGCTGCTCTCTTGAAGAGGCCCTCTTCACAGCAATACCTCCTCCCCAATGCACACCTTCTTTCACACGGAATACGTCAACGCATGCTTTTGTTTTGATATTGAAGCTCGTGTTTATACTCGAGAGGACCACGCGTCGACAGCGGGCTACCCCGTTTCTTCCTGTGTGTCTCCGCGAGGAGTATTGAGGGTGGATTGTAGGAGCGTAGATGTCGGGATGCCAGTTATTGAATTCAGGAGACGATAGAAACACTTTATTAGAAAACACACATGTACTATATTTAAAGTAAATCGTATTCCTCTCGGGCAGGAGTACTAATAACGATCGAACTTGAGCCCCACTTCGCGCAGGCCGATTACACGGAGGGTAGTCGAGTCACACACTGCACAAATGATACAGGGTAATTCTGGAGCAACGCCCGTCAAGAAGATGCGGCCTGGTACCCCGTGGCGAGGACAGACCTTCGCAGTGCCTCGCCCGATTTTTATGGCTTTTTCCGGAAAAAGGTATGAATCCTGGGCCGAACGTAGCGAAGTGAGGTCGAGCCCCCGCAGTCCCGGGTGCAATATCCATTACAGCGAATTAATTATTTTCTTCATCGTATCGAAGGGGAAGTGACGCCAATGGATTCCTTATGTTTTTCCGATGAAAATCATATCAAACATCATGCAAATCGGATTAATTTGTCACAAGCTGTTTGTATTCCTTGTGTAAAAGTTATCCGAAGTTCATTTGTGGGGACTGATATTGGTTATTTAATATAATTACCTGCTTAGTACCAATTTTAAAATATTTATTGGAACACAAAAGATTATTTATTTATTTTGACATGGCAACAGTGTAGACAGGGCCACCTTTACCAATGGGCTAAATGGACTATAGCCCAGGGGCGCCCGTGGTTCAAGGGTGCTTAAGAATCAAATATGTTGAAATGCTTTTTTCTCTTCAATTTTGGAGACAAAAATTTCTATCTCGATAAATTGCACCCTTGGGAGCTAGGGCGCCAAAATTGTTTAGCCCAGGGCGCTCAAATTTGTTAAGACGGCACTGAGTGTAGAACTAAAACAATTGACGGCATTGTCTCGCGGCCATCTCAGTCTTGCGTTTTGCGCTATGGTTTACGAACGTAACCTATGCCAATAGTTGTTTGTCGCTATGCTGTAAAATTTGCACGTAAATTGTTCGTTATTCTTAAAGTATCAATTACTATTTGAGCACCATGTCCGAAACTGGAGTAAATATAGATCAAACGCGTGAGAAGTTTAAGGAAAAGTTGAATTCTATTCCGTTACGTATAAATTCTTTTTTAATACCGAATGCAGACGCATATGAAAATTTAATATCTGAAGTACAAGAAGCAAAATCAAGAACCAAAAAGACGTACACCGATTACAGGCGCCTTAAAAGATACGATGTATTGACTATTGGTGAGTGTAAGAAACTTATTCGACCTGTGTTAGAAAACGAGAAGGATATTAAGCATTATGTGCATTGTGAAGAACTGTTTGATATTATCCACGTTGCACACTTAGATACGGGACATGGCGGGAAACACAAATTAGAAAATCATATTAAGGCCAAATATGTAAACGTAACGAGACAAGTGATTCAAATCTATCTTGAACTTTGTCTTATCTGTAAAAAAAAGAAAGCCCATCCCAAAAAAGGTGTTGTAGTGAAGCCTTTGATATTTAAAGAAATTAATCAACGAGCTCAAGTAGACCTAATAGATATGCAAACGAGCCGAGATGGAGAATATAAATTCATTTTAAATTATCAAGAACACCTAACTAAATTTGTATTTCTTGATCATAATAAAGGCGATCCGAGAAATATAATAGGTATCGTACTAGAAGTCACAGAAGAAGGGTTTTACAAAATTGGCACAAAAAGTGGTATTTTATCCTCTCTTTACTCTCGAAATCAATTCAATACGTGTAACGAAATCTTCCTAACTGCAGAAGACGTTCCAGAGTGTGAGATATCTCTGCGTGGTGTAAATGCCGATCAATCTGCTTTCGGTTCTCAAGGATATATTAAATGTAACTGTAAAAATAAGTGCACAACAAACCGCTGTAAATGTAAAAAAGCGAAAATTGTATGTAATTCGAAATGTCACAGCTCATTGCCATGTCAAAATAAATAAATAATTTTTTGTGTTCCAATAAATATTTTAAAATTGGTACTAAGTAGGTAATTTTATTAAATAACCAATATCAGTCCCCACAAATGAATAAAACAGGAACAAGCTAGCGCGGCTCTGTCCACATAAATTCACCATTGTCAACAATGCCCACATCAAATCGGGCAAAGTTCGCAAAGAAATTATAGTTGCTGACACTGCCCACCCAGTGGTGTCAACTTTGCTCACATTAAAGCGGGCCATGTTCGCTAATGAACCATTTCTGCGCACTTTGCCCAGTAGCGATGTGCATTGTCGACATTGCACGGGCAATGCCGACTCTGTACACCCTGCGGACTTCGCCCGTAACATATCTAAAACGTATACTTTCGTGGTCCGCGAACTATTGTAATCGGCCTCGGTCTTGTAGAGCCATTTATGTAACTCTGAGCGCGAAAGAACTATTGTAATCGGCCTCGGTTTTTTCGAGCCGTTTGTGTAACTCTGCAGCGTGAAATACTTGTTTCGTCGAGAAGAGCTGTTCGCCATCTGATTCACCGAATCGGAGTACAATACACTCTTTTCAACCAAAATACGAGTGTCGAATTTATTTTGCGTGATCAAGACTTCGCGAGTCGAAGTCCGTTTCGCTCAGTTTTCTGGTCCTTCGAGCCGGATTAGTCCGGATTTAAGTGGATTCATTCTTCTTCTTCTCGATTCGTGCTCGGCCATGCTTGCTTCGCAATCCTTCTATGTGCTTCCGCGACACGTGGTGAGAGTGCGAATGTGAATCGCGAGACAGGTTTTTCGCAACTCTCAGCGCGCAAACCTCTGTTCAGTGTACCGGGAAAAGTGCGTGGAGTGTTACCCGACAGTGAGCTCGCGCTATTCTCGGTTTGCTCCGAATTTTACTCCGTTTTAAACTTGTGATCGTTTCCGTTGGAAAATAGCGACCACGCTAGAAGATTTGATTGCCGAACAAGACGAAACCGCTGGTCGAATTGAACGGTTTCTGATGAATCTTCGCAAGCTCGGAACGAACAATATTACGCTTTCCGTGCTGGAAACTCGACAAGAGCTCCTACAGGCGTACTGGAAGAGTTTTGCCGAGGGACATCGCCATGTGATTCGTACACCGGATGCGAAGAACAGTGACTATATCAGTAACGATCGGTTTGCGGATATTGAGGAGGTTTTTCTTCAACACTCAGCAGTGTTGAAGGATATGCTACGTAAGCTGAACCCGGCGACCGAAGCCGAACCCTGGAGCGTTACGACCTCTAGAAGTGTGGAGCACGCTGACGACTCCACGCTTCCTAAGATACCGCTACCATCTTTCTCAGGCAACATCCTGGAGTGGGAGAGCTTCCGTGATCGGTTCCGTTCCCTAATCCACGGTTCTACACGTCTGTCTAAGGTTCGGAAGCTCGAGTATTTGAAGTCGAGCCTGACTGGTGAGGCCGCGACTATTCGTTATTATAGTATTATACTATATTAAAGTATATGTTATTTATTAATAACAATCACCGATGCGAATTACGACGGTGCTTGGACAAGTCTACAGAAACGCTTCGAGAACAAACGGATTCTCTCCGCGGCGCATATGAGGAGACTTGTGAACTGTGTCCCGGTAACGAAGGGACGCCCTGAGGAGATCAAACGTCTGCTCGACGATTTCCGCCAGGCCATCGACTCGTTCGCAGCCCTGGACAGACCTGTGAAGGAGTGGGACGAATGGTTCGTTTTCCTTTTCGCGGAAAAACTGGACTGCACGTCTCACCTTGCGTGGGAGGTTACGCTTAAAGATCGGGCGGTCAGCCCTACCTTCGCATCTCTCGAGGACTTCTTCGAGGATCGGGCCCATGCACTTTACGCTGCGCACAATCAGGAGTCGACTGCGTCCGCGAAGCCATCATCCGACCGTTCCAGGACGGCGCCCCCGGTGAAAGCTGATGCTCCACCTAAAAGGGGTAAACGCCACCGTCAATGTCCGCTTTGTCAGGGCAATCATAATCTGAATTATTGTCCGAAGTTCAAGGGAATGAACGCGGGCGATCGAAAGGCCCAGGCCATCAAGCTAGGCGTTTGTTTGTCTTGTCTAAACGTAGGACACGTTGTGGCTGCCTGCCCTTCTGCCTTTCGATGTCTGGTCTGTGAATCGAAGCATCACACTCTCTTGCATGATGCTTATGTGACGTCCGAGTTCAAGACGGAAGAAAGCACCGGCGTTCCACCGGAATCTTCTTCCAAAGCTTTGGTAAATTCAATTTGTGCCAAACGCTTAGTTCTACTGGCGACGGCTCGGGTGCGCTTATGGGCTCCCGATGGAAAGTACATTTCGATTCGAGCAGTGCTTGATCAGGGCGCCGATACGTCGTTTGTGAGTGAGTGGGTGGCCCATACCCTTCGTCTGAAGAGGAGGGCTACACACGTTACCCTGGCGGCTTTCAGGGTCGAGATGTCGGGATAGCCAAGCACGAGGTCCAATTGGTGGTGACTGCTGACTTTGACTCTTCGTTTAGGCACTCCTTTCATGCGTTGGTGACGCGAGAAGTGATACCTCCGACGCCTTCGCGCCTGGCTTCAGTGTCTGACTGGCCTCACTTAAGGGATCTGCATCTAGCGGACGCGGAGTTCCACAAGCCGTCCCTGGTTGACATTCTCTTTGACGCGGACGTCTGCTCCTCACTGTTCGGAGAAACGCGTCAAGGTCCAACTGGTACTCCGGCTGCCACGCACACGCCTTTCGGCTGGGTAATTTTCGGACCAGTTCCCCAGGCGGCTAACGCTACCGTTTCTACCTCGCGCCGCGTCTTTCACACGCGCATCCAGGATCCCTTATCCTTCGAGCTGCGGCGATTTTGGGAGCTGGAGGAGATTTCGGATCCCTCGCCTGTGAGCCCTGAGGAAGTCTGGTGCGAGGACAACTTTGTGGAAACCCATCGGAGGGACGAGACAGGGCGATACATCGTCCGTCTACCCTTTCGTCGTGACTGTTCAGCCACACTCGGCTCTTCCAAGCCAGCTGCTACGAGGACGTTGCTCAGCAATGAGCGACGACAGCGAAGAACCCTCGGTTACGTAGCAGCTATGTGAATTTTATGGAGGAGTATCAACGCCTTGGACACATGGAGAGTGTATCAGAGGGATTGAGCTCTTCCCTTCCGGTTTACTACCTCCTCCATCACGCGGTGTGGAAAGGAGAGGGGGAGAACGCTAAAATTCGTGTAGTTTTTAATGCCTCTTGTATTACATCTTCAGGAAACTCTTTGAACGACTTGCTGACACCAGGTCCGAAGCTGCAAACCACGCTTTGGAGTGTGCTAACGAAGTGGCGGCTTTTCCAGTTCGCCTTCTCCACGGACATTGTTAAGATGTTCCGACAGATATTGGTGCACCCAGCTGATCGAGATTGGCAACGCATCTTGTGGCGTACGGACCCCAGTCACTCGCTAGACACGTACAGATTGACCACTGTGACGTATGGAACTGCTCCGGCGCCGTACCTGGCGTTGAGTGTCCTGCGCCAACTTGCGTTGGACGAGGGCAAGCGCTTTCCGCATGGCGCCCAAGTCCTCTTGCAACATTCTTATGTGGACGACCTTCTGGCGGGCGGCCACGACTTAGAAGGCACAGGAGCCATACAACAGCAGCTTATCGACATTTTGAAGGCTGGAGGGTTCCAACTCAGCAAGTGGGCCACGCGTCATCCTAGTCTAGACCCGCAGGTTTCAGAGGGGTCTAAACTATTCCAGGAACCGGACACGCACGGTGCGCTGGGCCTAGTCTGGACTCCCACCTCGGACACGCTGTCCATTAAAGGACCGGTGTTACTACCAGTCCAGCTGAACTTCTGCTGGACAAAGAGAAAGCTGCTGTCGGAGTTGGCGCGCCTCTTCGACCCTATGGGCTGGCTCGCCCCTGTGCTGGTGAGGGGTAAGATTTTAATGCAGGACCTTTGGCTCTGTGGAGTCGGGTGGGATGATCCAATCCCTCCGGCAGTGGATAACTCGTGGAGGTCCTTCCGGGAGAGTCTGCATGAGCTTGGTGACATTCGAGTTCCCAGATGGGTCTCCTACATTCCGAATCAGGCCCAGGTTGAGTTCCACGGTTTCTGCGACGCCTCGGAACGGACCTACTGTGCTACAGTTTTTCTCAGGGTTCAGAATTCGAGCCAACGTCAGACGTCTTCCAGTCTTCTAGTCGCCAGGACGAAGGTCGTGCCGGTGAAGGTTATAAGCGTGCCGCGTCTTGAACTTTGTGGTGCCATTCTCCTTGCAAGGTTACTGACGCAAATGCAACGAGAGCTGGCTCTTCGAGGTGCCCGGACCTTCGTCTGGACCGACTCTTCGGTCGTGATGGCCTGGACCTGATCACACGCGTCTCGCTGGCAGCCCTTCGTGGCTCACCGAGTGGCGGAAATTCAGCGCCTCTTACCTAACATTCCCTGGCGTCATGTTCGTTCTTTAGACAACCCGGCCGATCTGGCGACTAGAGGGATGGATACCTCCTCCTTTAAGGCACTCGCTCTCTGGTGGCAAGGCCCTACGTGGCGTATTGGCCCGACTCTGAGCTGGATTTGAAGCTGATCGAAGCTCCGGAGCTGCGCAGCACGGTGACAGTCAACGCTGTGCAGGAAAGACGAGAAAATGAGTTGCTAGCTCGGTTCTCCACCTTCCCTCGACTTTGTCGGATTATGGCACTGGTTAGACGCTTTGTCTTTAATTTGCGACACAGTGGTCAAAGGCGAAAGGGGTTTCTTACCTCAATCGAATTATCAGAAACGCGGAACTTGCTTTGTCGGCTTAGTCAACTCGAAACGTTTTCAATTGAAGTTGACGATCTTCGTAAAGGAAGGCCAATTAAACTGGCCTCCCCGTTGGCTCCTCTTAGAGGAAGGACTCATTCGAGTCGGTGGCAGGCTACGTCTAGCCGCCCTGCCCTCAGATTACAAGAATCCGATCGTTATTAGTCGACACTCCTCATTGGCGCGGTCTCTAGTGACAGATGCTCACCTTGCCACACTCCATGGTAGGTTTACTCTAACACGCTGTTACTTGTTACGAAGGTATTGGATCCCCAGAGGACGTGTCTTAATCAAGGAGATCATCCGAAATTGCCTACGGTGTCTACGAATCAGGGGTAGCACTGGAAGCCAGCAGATGGGTGACCTACCTGCTTCGAGGTTACAGCCCTCTAGGCCATTTCTGAAGAGCGGCGTAGACTACGCTGGGCCACTCATGCTACGTACCACAAAGGGGAGAGGTCATAAGGCGAATAAGGGTTATGTTGCAGTTTTTGTGTGCCTATGCACAAAGGCCGTCCACCTGGAGGTGGTCTCCGATCTCACATCTATCACCTTTGTGGCAGCATTTCGTAGATTTGTGTCACGGCGTGGTCGCTGCGCTGAAATGTTCAGTGACAATGCCACCACGTTTCGAGGAGCCGATGGGGAGTTAAGGAACCTCTTCAGGGCGGCGTCCACCTTCTACAACGAGGTCGTTGAGACGTTGGCAATGGACGGAACGAAATGGTCGTTTATTCCCCCGTACTCGCCTCATTTTGGAGGCCTGTGGGAGGCCGCAGTAAAGTCGGCCAAGTATCATCTCCGGCGGGTCGTCGGAGACCACACCTTGACATTCGAGGAGCTCACTACCTTGATGTGTCAAATTGAGGCTTGTTTGAATTCAAGGCCACTCACCTCTTTAACGGATGATCCTTCTGACCTTTCCCCACTAACTCCGGGCCATTTCCTTGTCGGCGAGCCCTTGTTTTCCATACCCGAACTAAATCAAGCGGACCTTTCGTCCACGGGTTAGCCCGGTGGAAACTCGTTTCAAACTTACGCGATCACTTTTGGCGTAGGTGGACTCAGGAGTACCTTCACCATTACACATCCCCAGCTCCAGCAACTGCCAAAGTGGAGGAGACGCCAATGCAATTGGAAGGTCGGGACTCTTGTCCTCGTCAAGGACGACCTCCAGCCACCGACAAAATGGGCCCTCGGCAGACTCCTGGAGGTTCACACGGGAAAGGACGGTCTGGTCCGCGTTGTCAAAGTCCGAACCGCAACGAGGACGACAACACGTTCCATCGGCACGTTGTGCCCTCTACCGGATTGGACACCTGATGTACCACCCGTCGAGGGACCCACCACTTCAATGTCCGACGCGCCCTAACGCTCCCTGTGTTCGGTCGTCACGGCGGGCGGCGCGGATCTTCATTGCTTCACGGAAGCTGAGATCGTTTCGTTGATTATATCGGCATTTATTTTAATTTTGTAGTTATAGTGGTTGTATAGCTTTTTATGATTTCGTCGTCATGCCCTCGGACGAGGCGGGCGGCATGTTCGCAATGAACGCTGAAATAAGCGCGATGCTGCGTTTATTATTTTCTTTCTTATTCTTGTATAGTTATTTCACTGATTACTTAGGCCATAAGTTTGTATATGCGCGCTCTTGTGCGCCCAATGAGTGATTAGCCCGGCTGCTCTTGTCGTCCCGTGGTTTGGGTGGACTGAGTAGCTCGGGCCGCGGGCGCGGCGGAGCGGCGCGGGGTACTGATCCTCTTCGGCGAACCGCGAGGAAGCGGAACGGGCCGGATCCTGCTTCTTGTTCGTGCGATCGTACTATAAACACGTACTCTGTTATCCCGTAGAGCTCCCCTTCGCGATTCTTCCGTGTATCTAAAACGTATACTTTCGTGGTCCGCGAACTATTGTAATCGGCCTCGGTCTTGTCGAGCCGTTTGTATAACTCTGCAGTGTGAAATACCTGTTTCGTCGAGAAGAGCTGTTCGCCATCTGGTTCACCGAATCGGAGTACAATACACTCTTTTCAACCAAAATACGAGTGTCGAATTTATTGTGCGTGATCAAGACTTCGCGAGTCGAAGTCCGTTTCGCTCATATGTGTAATGGTGAACGTTTGTCGCGTCCCAAGCAGGGATAGTGGCAGCCATATTTGAAGCGTTTATCGCAGTGTGGTACATATGCAGTGCGTATTCACCTCATACATTTTAATAATTATAGATGCATATTTCTCTTCAATTTTCATTATTTCTACAATTTATATTCGTGAATAATCACTTCGTTTGTTATGTAACGAAACGTAACTCATAACACCTGGTGTAACGAACACCAGCAAGCTCAGCAAGATGCGCAATCAAAGGAATCCGCATACGCTGCAAGGCCGAAGATCCACGGGCGGAGACCATTAGGCCTCCCCCCGCGATCACCAAACCGCGACCCCAAACCTTGTATATAAACCCACGTCCGAACAATCAAAGGGGTCAGTCAGTCAGTCAGTCAGCCAGCCAGTCAGTCACAGTCACATTGTAATGATCAGTTACGCGATCACTCCCGTGATCGCCCCGTTGATAACAAGTCACTCAATAAACCTTGTTCAAAACCTACGGTGAGTTCTAACTCTTTAATCGGCAACAATCCACTACCTCTCGGCTCAGCCCGAGGATGCCGTTCCCGGCATCATCACCCGAACTATCGGAGCCCGAGGAACAACCCGTTCAAGGACAACCGCGATGTGATGATCGATTCTCGGAGAGAATCTCCTCACCAGCAATGCCTTGCAACAAAATTGGTGGCAGCGGTGGGATAACGCCAACGTAGGAAACAAGGAGAGCCTGATCAACGGAGGCAACACGGAGAGTACCACGATCGACATCGATAAGGACGCCGATCAACAAACAAGTACTGCCAACTGTCAACAGAGGACGCCAGTGACAAATTCCATATCGCAACCTATCGACATTCCGGCAGCAGCATCAATGATGACGAGGTGCTTCCTGCTACACGTACTGTAAATGGAATTTGATACTAACCAGGTCAAGCACCGCGTCGCGAAAAATTTTTTTTTTCATGCGACGAGCAATCTCGCTAGGGACAAATCTTGAGCGAAATTTAGGCCTACGAGAAAGGCGAGAAATTGTACTACCTAGGGCCGATTGGCAAGGCACTCGCAGTAGGGCACGTAGTTTAACCTCTATCCCACCTACTGACGAAGAATACGAAGCAGCGGTTGACGCGATCCTTGAAATCAATGAACCTACAGTAACTGGTCGAAATCAACCGCGAGGGTAAAATAGTTCAATAGTCGAAGCTCTACAAAATTCACTAGGGTCTGACGGGAATATAGTGTGGGAACGACTTTTCCCTTTCGAAGATTTAGATCCGAGTCTACTCCCTCCCGTGGTGCTACACACCTCTGACGAGACGTGCTCAAAATCAAGCGGATTCACTAATACCTCGTACGATAGCGAAGTTTTTGAGCCACCGGTAGCCATGGTACTTCATAGTCCGAAAGGGCAAAGACACGAAGGGACCCCGGGAAGAGAAACCTTAGGGGGAGAAACATCAACCCAAAACCTCTTGCTTACAAGGGAAGAAAATCAGAGTCGAGAACTCATAAGGGATGATACAAATTCAGACGAAAGACTAGCTGGGGTAGAACAAACCTTAGCCTTACTTCAAGAAACTCTACAGACACTAGCAGAAAGGGGAATTAACCAGCAGGAAAACCATGTAACGGGAATAAGATCGCGGACCAACGTAGAACGCGGCATCAACCCCCAAGTAATAGATGAAGAAATAGATAGAATGCGGTCATCAATAGAAGGGCTCCCAGCAGCGGCCGGGAATGAAAACACCGTACATTTCGAGGATCCCCTAGACGATAATGACCTACCTAGACGGTCTAGTATCTTCGTACCCCCAACGTTCGGAGCCGATGAGGCATCCGACGACCCAATGGAGTTGGATGAACGACGATCATTCAACGCATTGAAGATGATACCCAAATTTGATGGTACAAATAGTAAGGAATTAGTAGATTTCCTCGACACCGCCAAGTATGTGTTGAAATCATTTAGAATGCCTGAGCACCGAATTCAAATACTAAATGGGATAAAGACAACCCGATTAACCGGTACAGCGCGACTGGAAGTACGAACACGGGACATTCATACATTCCAAGACCTGGAAGATGTGCTAAATTCAATTTATAAACCAGCACGTACATTCGCAATCGTACAACTGGAGCTCCTGCAATGTAAACAAAGAATGCAGGAAGATGCGCACTCCTACGGGAACCGGCTGGCCAAACTACTCAACGAGCTAATTGAGGTAGACATAGAAGAGACGGATACGCCGGTGGAAAAAGCAGCGGCCATTAAGATCTACAAGAGACAAACACACACACTCTTCCAAGAAGGGCTCCTTGACGACCTGAAAATTCTGGTCAAATCACGACGATCAACCGACTTGCAGGAGGCAATCTCAATAGCAATAGAAGAGGAACGATCAACCAAGAAGCAACCCGCTACGACAGGAACAAACCGCAACCCGAACTCTGGAAGCTATACGGGACAGCGGTACTGTTATAATTGTAAAAAACAGGGCATCTCACAAGGGAATGCCGAAGAGGGAATGGATATGGCCAACGACAACCCTATGCAGGAGCCGGGGAAAGGAAGAGGACATACGAGGTCACCACCGATAAAGGTGCATCCGATGCATACCGCGGGAATCGCCCATGGAGCAACGATAATAGAACACGCATGCAGGGGCGACGGCCTTACAATGCTTACAAAGCAACAACGCAGCCAGGAGGATCACGAACTCTTCCCCCTGCAATAGGTACTGATAATTCCGAAGCAAACCGGAAACCGCTTAGGATAGCGAAGAAAGACCAGCTAGCAACTGGAACATCTAATTTTGTTTCTGATGAAGTAAAAGTACAAATAAAGGAAGCAAGAAACAGCAAAGTCAGGATGTTAATAGACTCAGGAGCTGAAGTCTCCGTAATAAATAAAGCCTGCGTCAAAGACGATGTAGCAGTAAAGAAAAGTGAGGTACAACTAATAGCCTTATCCGGAGATGCCATAAAAACACTAGGAGAGATAGAGGCTACCTTTCCGATTGGGGAAGAGGAAATCAAACATCCTTTGTACATAATAGAAGACGGTACATTGACGGACTACCAAGGGATACTAGGCATCGACTTCCTGAAGAAACATGAAGCAGGGATACAATACAAAACGCGAGAAATTACAATTAAGGGAGAACCTTGGGAAATTCTTCGAGCAAAAAACGAAATAACGGTTTCCCCGCGCACACAAACGCTAGTAGAGATAAAAGTAAATTCCGACAGAGGGAATAATAGAAAAACAGGAGTTAGGAGAAGGAGTATACCTAGGCGAATGTTTAGTAAAACCGAAAAAGGGAAAGAGCATAGCTTGCGTAGTAAATATGACAAATAAAGCGCGTACAGTAAAATTGCCAAACGTACAGTTGACCGAGATTCAGAAAGACACAACAGCTGAGGCGCATTCCGCTGCCTCAGCATTCCGCGCAACAGTAGGGAAAGAATCGCTGACAACACGCGTGAACCGCGTCCTGGAATTTTTGAAATTGAGCCATCTAAACGATGAAGAAAGAAAAAGCATGGAAGAAATCAGCAGGGAATTTTGCGACAACTTTCACATAACGGGTGACCGGTTAGCAACAACCAACGCAACTACCCATCAAATACCTTTAAAGGAAGGGACAACCCCATGTAATGTAAAACCGTATAGATTACCGGAAGTACACAAACGAGAAGTGAAGGAACAAGCAAAGCAAATGTTGGAAGACGGAATCATACAATCCAGTTCCAGCCCTTGGAACGCTCCATTACTGGTAGTGCCCAAGAAAAAGGATTCCGAAGGAAACACTAGGTACCGAGTAGTCGTAGACTTTAGGAAATTAAACGAAGTCACCATAGGCGATTCATACCCTCTGCCAAATAATACAGAAATATTTGACCAGTTAGGGAAAGCACAATACTTCACTACGCTAGATCTCGCGTCAGGGTACCATCAAATACCCATGGACGACAGAGACAAGGGAAAAACCGCGTTCTCTACGCCACAAGGACATTTCGAGTTCAATCGAATGCCCTTTGGACTAAGAAACGCACCCGCAACATTCCAGAGACTGATGAACACCATCCTCATGGGATTACAGGGAATAGACTGTTTTGTCTACCTGGACGACCTAGTGATACACGGGACTAACCTGAAATAACATAATGAACGATTACGAAGAGTAATGAAGAAACTGCGAGAGTGTAACCTAAAATTGCAACCAGAAAAATGTTCATTCTTATGCAAGGAAGTAGGATTCCTGGGGAACATAATAACGCCCGAAGGAATTAAGCCAGATCCTGAAAAAACTAAAGCTGTAGAACAATACCCCGTACCCACAAAGCTAAAGGAAGTACAATCCTTCCTAGGGTTAGCAGGATACTACCGGAGATTCATCCCACAGTATTCAAAAATAGCAAGACCATTATCTAATTTGACAAGCGACAAAACAGAATTTGTCTGGTCAACAGAGCAGCAGTACGCGTTTGAAACATTAAAAAATTGCTTAATCACTGCACCCGTATTAGCTTACCCGGATTATTCAAAGGCATTTATAGTCACAACCGATGCATCAGACATAGCTATAGGCGCAATATTATCGCAAGGAGTAATAGGAGAAGACAAGCCGATAGCATACGCAAGCAAGGTACTGAATATAGCAGAAAAAACTATAGCACAACGGAAAAGGAGCTATTAGCTATTGTCTGGGCAACGAAGCAATTCCGACCTTATGTGTATGGTACGCACTTCAAGGTGGTAACAGACCACAAAGCATTAGTATGGTTATTTAGAGTACAAGACCCAGGATCAAGATTGATCCGCTGGCGCATACAACTAGCGGAGCATGACTATGAAATAATCCATAAAGCGGGTAAGGCAAATACAAACGCGGACGCGCTCAGCATAATGCTGAAATAGGTATCATCGAAGTAGAATCAGAAAAGGATAGGCAACAGATACTATATGAATACCACCTAGCTCCCTTAGGAGGACACCAAGGCATCCAACGCACCTCACAAAGGATCAAGCAGAAATATCACTGGAAGGGAATGGATAAGGATATAGAACAATACATTCAAAAATGTGCATGGTGCCAGAAGAACAAAATCTGTAAACGGAATAGAGCACCTATGGTAATATCTGACACGCCTACTCGACCATTCGAAAAAGGCGCATTAGATATAGTGGGGCCGCTTACAACTACTAAATTAGGGAACAAATACATCCTGACGTTCCAGGATCACCTAACAAAATTTAGTAAAGCGTTACCCCTTCCCAATCAAGAAGCACGAACAATAGCGGAGGCATTCGTAACGCGAATAATTTGCGAACACGGGATACCGGATAAAATCCTAACGGACCAGGGAGCAAATTTCGTAGGAGAAATATTTAAAAATACATGCAAGTTATTAAAAATAACAAAAATACAAACGACCGCGTACCACCCGGAATCAAGCGGGGCCCTCGAGAGGTCCCACAGGACCCTAATATAATACCTAAGACATTATATAGATGGGAACCAAACGGACTGGGACGCGTGGCTACCATACGCAATCTTCACGTATAACACTACCCCACATACGGCAACGGGCTACACCCCCCACGAACTAGTCTACGGACAACAGGCAGAGCTACCGACTGCATTAAAACTCGCACCTAACCCTACATATAACTATGACGATTACGCGCAAGAAGCTAGGGAAAGACTAAGGGCTGCAAACGAAGTAGCTCGCGAAAACTTAGTAGACGCGAAAATCCGATCAAAAGTAACGTACGATAAAACAACTAAAGAGATCCAATTCAACATAGGGGACAGAGTACTATTATACGACGAGTCTATAAGAAGAGGAAGATAAAAAAAGCTGGACGCGAAGTGGGTAGGACCCTATATAATAATAGATAAAAAATCTAACGTTAACGTCACGATAAAAAAAGGAAGAATGACGTTAACCGTGCATACGAATCGAATTAAACATTTTATTGACTAAAGGCGGGAGGAGGAAAAGGAGGTAAAGGAAAATAAACGGGGACACATCAAATACAATAAATTACGGTATATTCTGTTAAACAATCTTTACAAAAATTAATAAAAAAATCCCAATACTCGGTTAACTACGCCCTCCTCTCTGGGGCAAACTGTCCCCAATCCTCATCTTCTAGATCAACCCAGGCTGGACCCTATAACAAAAAGAGAGAAGGAACATGTTAGAAAAATGCTAAAAGGAAAAAGGAGAAAAGAAGAAAAACTAGAATAACATGGATACTCACTTCTTCGTCCATCCAGGGTAACCCGAATAGACGCAGACCAAAGGTATCACAGGAGAGGGCCCAGGAGGGATAACCCTCTTCCCACAAGTTGGACAAAAAGTCCTTATGAAGGGTTCGCTCCCGCCGAAGCGAACACATCTCCTGGATGTTTAAATAGCCAACCAGGCGACGTTCAGCGAATATCTGTCAAAAATTAATACAAGAATAGCAATTAAGAAGCGTACAACAACAAAAAAAACACAAACTTAGTAAACAATAAGAATACTTACGGTACGAAAAGCTTCGCTGTACATTGCGGCAAGTAGATGATCGGAAATAAAAATGATGAACACAATGATCACATTAAGCAAAATTCGCGACCGAACCGATATATATATAGTAGGCGCGAATCAGTCAAACAGGTGGGGATAGAATCAGAATTCCATGTTACAGGTGCATCGAGGAATTACCATACGTGATAGAGCCAAAAAAGCATAACGCGGGGATCCAGTTTACCCACATCGGCGAGCTGCACACGATTACCGATAACTGGAAGATCGTGACACGATTGGACACGGAACCGCTAACACGGAGGTACGAGCAGCTCAAGCCGTACGTGAAGGAAGTAGAGGGACTATGCAGCCTACGGACCTACACACCCGAAATTCATACAACCTGCCAAAATTCCCTTTACCTTTTGTCCAAGCGAATGGAAAAATTAGGTAAACGTATCCAACACATCTACGACATACCAACCTACACGAAAAACAAGCGTAGAGGTTTAATAAATGGGATCGGATCAATATCAAAAACACTATTTGGCACCATGGACGCAAAAGATGCGGAAGAAATAAGCGCGCATTTCGCAAAAGTAGACAGAGAACAAAATGCGATAAAAAACGCCATGGAAAAGCAAATACAATTAACAAACACGACACTAAGTCACCTACAAAACATCGAACGAACGATCCAACATAACAAAGACCTATTAAACAGGCAAATGAGACGGATGCAAGGGCAGTACGACGAGGACAAGGTGCACCAAAAAATCGGCACGGAGGTAAGCAACCACTTCACGACATTGAACTCCTTATTGGGCAACCTCACAGAAGACGTGAACGAGATGACACAATACTGCAGTCAGCTGAAAGGAGGAATCATTGACCCTAGCGTATTATCAAGCGCTGAGGTAGTCAAGTTACTACAGACAGCTATGCAACAGCTACCGAACGGGTTTACCTTTCCGATACCACCAGCACCGGAAAACGCACATGTCATCGAACAACTATCATCAATAATAGCGTACTACGACAGGCGCACACTCATCACGGTGATCAAGGTACCACTGATTACGACGCAAGTATACAGCGTCATGGAAGTGACACCAGTACCCATGCACGTACGCAACAACACATACGCGCTGCTAGCAATACACTCGTCGACTATGATCATCGATACGGACAACGACCAATACATCAACGCAGATGCTCAGGAACTACAAAAATGTAAGAAATTCTTAAACCAATATTATTGCGAACAACCAATGGTCGAGCACAAGTTAACAGGCACACTCGCGTGCGATGTTAACCTATGGCTGAAACCAGCCGATAAATATCCCGCGAACTGCGAGACGAAATACATAAACGCAAATAAAACCCTCTGGATTAGTACAACACAACCACCAACATGGATTTTCGCGACACACGAACCAGACGCGCTCACTATCCATTGCGACGGAAGTAAAACATTCAGAACTACAATCACACAGTCAGGGATCATTACATTAAAAAAGAATTGCAAAATCAGTAGTAAGGACGTAATAGTACGAAATCAGAAAATATTACACGAACAGGACTTCGTAATAAAAACAGCACCGTTGTACAATCTAACAGCAAACACAAATATAACAGAACTAAGCAATAACGCGAAACCATTAACCCAAGTACAACTGGATAGGATAATAAAGTATCCTGCAGAATTTTCACAGCTCTACACACAACTTAATCAAATTAAGAGCGAACTAACCATAGAATCAGAAAATAACAATACTAATATACCAATATGGCACATAGTATATCCAACTGCCACTACAATACTAATAATAATTATAATAATTGATGAGAAATAATGTTCTGAATCGATTATTTTACACGTTACGAATTTGATTTATTGAAAACACACAGTGAAAACCAAAAGAACAATATAATAGAAAGCAAAAGAGAACTGATAATAATTTCAGACGGTACGTACGGAACATTTTATAACCGAGTAAAAGCTCAAAGGAAGAACCGAAACTAGAGGAATAGCAGCGAAAACATTGATACGTGATCAGAGTATAAGTTACGCCATCTATTGATAAATAGATAACATCAAGGCGATTGACCCGGGAAACATAAATTCCCAACACCTCCTCTTGTTCCCGACGTCATCCCCATGTGAGCAAGACACCGCGAGATTATAGGTGTTGTCAGAGGCTTGGTGAGCAGGTCTGCTGCCTGATCTTCCGATGGTACATATGCAACCCCAACGTTGCCAGCCTCCTGTTCCTGTCTGATGCGATGAAAACGCCTGGCTATATGCTTCGTCTTCCTATGGAACTCAGGGTTCTTTGACATCGCTATTGCTGCCTGGTTGTCCACTCTTAATTCGGTAGGTTTCGTCTGCTCTAGATCGAGAGATTCCATAAACGGTCTCAGCCATAGAATTTCCTTTAACGCCTCTGACATCGACATATATTCTGCTTCTGCCGAAGATAGGGCAGTAACTGGTTGTAGACTTGATGACCAGGCGATTGGTCCACCATAAAGCAGAACCACATATCCAGACGTGGATTTCCTCTCTACCATGTCACCACCAAAATCGGAGTCGCAATATCCAACCAGATCATCCGATGACTTTCCGTAGAAACGCAATGACAGATCAATCGTACCCTTAAGATACTTCATGACGCGTTTTACCGCCCTCCAATGGAGCTCCCGTGGGTTATTCGAGCGTCTGGCGAGCACATTCACAGCGAACGCGATATCAGGCCTTGATATCATCGCTATATAGTTTAAGCAGCCAACTGCTTCCCGATATGGAAAACGTTTCTCCATATTCTCCTCGACTGGTTCAGTTAAGTGAACAGAAGGATCCATCGGGGATCCCACAGACTTGCATTCCTCCATGCCAAAACGGTGCAACATACGAGAAATGTATCCTTGTTGATTGATGCAAAGTGTCTTTTCCTCGCGATTACGCGTTATTTCCATCCCAACACAGCACGATGGTTCATGGCATACCACTTCGAATTCTGACATTAGTAGTGAAACGAAGATTTCCAATGTTTTCTTTCGTTTGCATGCCACAAGTCCGTCGTCCACATATAGACACAAAATTGTCCAGTCATCTGTATTGGCGCCCTTGGTAAAGACACATGGATCGCATTCTGACTGTATAAGTCCACGGGATGCCACAAATTCGTTGAATTTAGCATTCCAATTCCTGGGTGCTTGCTTAAGTCCATAGAGACCCTTTTTCAGCCGGCAAACCTGATCTGATCCATCTTCATATCCTTCCGGCTGCTGCATGTAAATCTCCTCTTCAAGCGGGCTATTAAGAAAAGCCGTCTTTACGTCAAATTGCGCCAGTTCCATGTCGTGTTTGGCAACTATAGCTAAAACTGTTCTTACTGACTCGTAACGTACTACCGGCGAAAAAGTCTCGAAATAGTCAATACCTCGAGTTTGACTGAAACCTCGCGCGACTAATCGTGCCTTGTGCCGTTCGATAGTGCCATCTAGCTGCAACTTTGACTTAAAGACCCATCTGCATGAGACTACCGGTTGCCCCTTTGGTAAAGGTTTAAGCTCCCACGTTTGATTCTTGAGAAGTGATGCCATCTCGTCGTCCATTGCCTGCTTCCAGAGAGCCGAGTCATCCCTTGAGGTTGCATCTTCATAAGAAACCGGATCCAGTGAAACTTTCATTGCAGCTAAGCGGGCTGTCTTGTTCACTCTGTCTCGCAACACCCGATCTGATGAAGTCGGCTTTGATCCACCTAATCGTCCTTTCTTCTTCGGTGTTCCGTGTGTAGACTTACTTTTAGTGACCTCCATCGTCGCATCCACGAAATCGTCATCAGAGTCCGTGACAATAACTTCATCCTTGTCATGCAGCTCCTCAACAGTTGGTTCTCCGAATTCCTCCTCTTGCTCTTCAAGTGGTAGAGGAAAAAGAACTTGATCCGTTGCATCCGTCACATCCACAATTTCAACATCGGCGACTCTTTCGACGGTCTTTTTTTCAGGATTGAAAACTCGATACACTTTGTTGGTATAGCGATCGTACCCGACAAATATCGTTTTCCTTGCCTTGGACTCCATCTTACGTCTCATTGAATCGGGAATACGTACAAAGGCTTTCGCTCCAAAGACCCGTAGATGAGACACATCTGGTTTCTTCCCGAACCATTCAAAATATGGAGTCGTACTGATATTTCCTCGATTCGGCACACGGTTACGAAGATATGCTGCCGTACCTATGGCTTCTGTCCACAGTAAATGACGATCCGTCCTAGAAAGGTCAATGTTGAATAACATTGATCGAGCAGTATCGCACAATGTACGATTTTCTCTTTCAGCCATACCGTTACACTGTTTTACGTTAGGAGGAGACAACTCATGAGTAACGTTCACTGACCTGAGAACTTCCTTCACCTTTTCGTTTACATACTTGGTTCCATTGTCAGTTCTTAATGAAATCACCTTTCTTCCGGTTTCTTCTTCTGCTTCCAAGAAGGCCTGCTTCAGAATACTGGATACTTCTTCTTTTGATTTCATGAAGAAAACTCTGCGATACCCGGAAGCTTCGTCCTTCAATGTCAGAAAATACCTGCATCTATTCCATGATGTCACTCCAACATGACAGACATCCGAATGAAAACGCTGTCCAGGTAGACACTCACGTTTTTTGCGAGTGGGGTGGGGACTGATTGTCTGCTTTCCCAAATGACACGAGTCACAGTCGTCCCTTTTAGATATAATTACTTCAAGACCATCAGCAAGATCATTTCTTGCCATTGCTCGTATCACATTGTCACTGACATGACCAAGATGCTGATGCCACAATCCAATTGATCGGGCAATCCTCACTGAGGCTGATGGCATCACAACACGAATGAAAGGTACATACTGGTTGTCAAGTCTTCTACCACCAAGTATTGTTTTCTTTCCATCCATCAGTCTCATAATTCCATTTCCATGGTAAAAACCATAACCTTTCGTCTTCTCCATGAATGTCGTTGAGAAGAGCGATTCGCCACTCATGTCTTCACAGTAGTATACGGACTCCCATGTCCGTTTTTCCCACATCTTGCCATTAATTGATTTTTCAATTTGAATATCACCAACATGGGTTGCTTGCAGTGTTTTACCATTAGCAATATTCAATACAAGTGGTGAACAAAGCTTCCGCAGCGACGAGAACCATTCAATATTACCACAAAGGTGAACACTCGCACCAGAATCTGCGATGATACATCCAGTATGCCTTGCTTCGAACGCGGACGACGCCGACAGTCCATTCCCACGTTTCACATCCTTCGATTCTTTTGGTTCTTTTGATTCTTTCCGTGGTTCAAATCTTTCCAATTTCTCTGATTTCGACCAACAATCTCGCTTCATATGTCCAATTTTGCCACACTTGTGGCACTTGCCTTTGAACACTTTCTTAACAGCCTTCATTGATTTATCATCTGATGATTTCGATTGCAGCTTAAACACTTCATCCGATGCATCATCCAGACGACCTCCGATGCTTCTTTCAGCATTGGCGAGCTTCTCAAGGAACGGCTCTAGTGCAGTTCCGTCCGTTAAAAGTGACCAGCTTGTCACAAAACTGTCGAAATCTTTCGGTAGACATCCAAGAATCTTCGCCATCAATAGTTTCTCATTAAACTTATTGCCAAAATGTTCAGATTCCAAAGCTTCGATTCTACGCGCAATGACCTTCAGTCCTGCCACAAACGTACCATCTGTATCGTCTGATTTCCACGAGTATGTGAAAAACTCACGCAGCAACTCCAGTAGAGCATTTAACGTTTTCGGCTCACGAAACGCCTTGATCCTTTTCATAATGTCCACTGACGTCTCGCAGTCGCAGACCTGATCAAAAGTTGTGTCGTCCAAGGTTGATCGAATAATAGAACGTGCCTTGCTGTCTTTTGCTTTCCAGTCATCAATCTCTTTCGAGTTTGTAACGCCGCCTTGCTGAGTTTTCACTTCACCTGGCTTCGGTACTTTTCCAACTGCAATTTCCCAGATTCGATGACTCTCAAGCACGTCACGAATTTCGATCTTCCAACGACCATACGTTGTTTTCGTGAGCTTAGTCACTCGAATATCTCTTAGCATACCCTCGTCTGCCATTCTATTTTTCACTTTTCGACCGATACGTCACTATCTTTGAAAATAACGTTCGGACACAATTTTTGTGAATCCGCTGCTATTCCTCTTAACCTCAAAACGCCACGTGTCTTCACTAACCGACGCATCAGCGCTTAAGTCTCATAATCTGATGAGAAATAATGTTCTGAATCGATTATTTTACACGTTACGAATTTGATTTATTGAAAACACACAGTGAAAACCAAAAGAACAATATAATAGAAAGCAAAAGAGAACTGATAATAATTTCAGACGGTACGTACGGAACATTTTATAACCGAGTAAAAGCTCAAAGGAAGAACCGAAACTAGAGGAATAGCAGCGAAAACATTGATACGTGATCAGAGTATAAGTTACGCCATCTATTGATAAATAGATAACATCAAGGCGATTGACCCGGGAAACATAAATTCCCAACAATAATACTCACAATCGTAGTATACCTTGTACTTCACCGAAAGAAAACGACAGGAAGTGAAGCACGAGCCGTATACGCAGTACCGACTCCAAAACTAACAAGATCCGAACTAAACGTTCAACTAGAACGATAGGTTAAGAAACAAAATGTAAGACGAAACCTAACTCTAGAGAATTATCCCGATAAAGCCACCCTTCTCATAAGGGGGGGAGGATGTTATGTAACGAAACGTAACTCATAACACCTGGTGTAACGAACACCAGCAAGCTCAGCAAGATGCGCAATCAAAGGAATTCGCATACGCTGCAAGGCCGAAGATCGACAGGCGGAGACCATTAGGCCTCCCACCGCGATCACCAAACCGCGACCCCAAACCTTGTATATAAACCCACGTCCGAAAAATCAAAGGGGTTAGTCAGTCAGTCAGTCAGTCAGCCAGTCAGTCACAGTCACATTGTAAAGATCAGTTACGCGATCAGTCCCGTGATCGCCCCGTTGATAACAAGTCACTCATTAAACTTTGTTCAAAACCTACGGTGAGTGCTAACTCTTTAATCGGCAACAATCCACTACCTCTCGGCTCAGCCCGAGGATCCCGTTCCCGGCATCATCGATTATCGGAGAGAATCTCCTCACCAGCAATCCCTTGCAACACGTTTGTATACAGTCAACCCCCCCTATAACGCGATTAATTCGTACCATTAATTCGTACATATCGCGTTATACAGGGTGTCCCAAAAATGTCGGAGTTCCTTGAAAGGGGTGACTCAGGGGGTGATTTGAAACAACTTTTTCCTTAGCGAAAATATTGTCCGAAGTTTCGTTTAGGAGATATTAACAAAAACCCCCGACCAATCAGAGCGCGCGCCTTCCGTCCGAGCTCCCGCGGTAGCGTTGGCTACGCGGTAGGCAGCTGCGCTTGTACTACGAACGTACGAACAAGCAAGTCGCGTTACACAGACTATTTTTAAACAGAATCTTAAATAATAATTGTTTGAGGTGAGAGGACAAGAAATACATAAATTTAATTTTCAAATAAGGCATAAACTTAATGGTAATGTAACAGAAAATGTACGACAAGTGATCGTAATTCGTTATTGAGGTAAAAATCCGTAGATTAATAACGGCCAACATAACTAAAGTTAAAAAATAATATCAGGTGTATGAATAAATTGTTTCCGACTGGATTTACATAATCAGTACAAAGCTACCGAATTTCTATCGCGGTGATATTCATAAGCTGACAGAAAAATGGCGAAAGGTAATTAACAGTAATGGAAATTTTTTCAATGATTGAGATGTTTTCATATTTTTTAAATCAAACTGTTATTGTACCTACCCTAAAATCGAACAGAATTTATTTCTACACCTAATAATCACCAATAAATTAAATAAAACTCACCCTTTCGGAGATTCCTTTCCTTTCTTTTCGGAAAGCTGTGTCACTAAGTAGGTCACTGTACCGATCTTGGTCATCGGTGGACGAAAAGATTTATGGTAGAGTAGCGCCCGGTGCTCAGCTGATCGCAGGTATACGACACCACCCGAAGGTAAGGGTCGTAACGTCAAGTGCGTCCGGGTACCGAATATTCACTTCACTGCACGGCCACTAACACTGATCACTTAATTTATTTTTCATGGAACGTGTTGTTCCTGCGATATAAAAATTGTCTATGCACACCTCAGCACGTACGATCAGCTGTCTTTGGACGGCCTGCAAAGTTTGTGGTATTATGTTCGCCACCGCAGCGTGAATTCGCACAACGATGTTCAGAATAATTTTGACGCCAAACGCCGAATTATACCCTAGCTTGGGGTTTGGATATGCGGGTATTCCCGTGAAAACGCTCGCACAGTAGCACTTGCGTCCCCGTTGTTCCGGGCGTACACCCAGAACATCGCGTAATATTCTTGAGCGGTGAACATTTCTGGGACGAGATTGCTAGCTGACTGACAGGATTTTTTCCAACCAACTACCTCTACTCCCAAGTAGTTTCTCTCGTTCCATTATGAGTTAACTCCCACCAGGACGAGAAGCTTTAGGTAAAAAGATGCCAGCACATTTTCGAAACACACGTGCTACGCAGAAGTGCAACGAACGAACCGTCGTACACTTTCACAAAAGCCCGCGCTCCGTCCTTTTACTGCCAATGTACCCATTGCTTCGAGATAGACAGCAGACACCACGTGTTTCGGTTCGAAAGGGTCCGAAGAGATGAGAAACAGAAAGTTTTCGAGTTGCTATGAAGAAGAAAATGCATACCATTCCTGTTTCCCCTTTCCGATATCCTGAGTTCACGTCTGCTACGAGGCGGAACCAATTATGTCATAAAGTATCCAAAACTGTAGGAAACCGTTCTCTACCGCCGACTAGCGGGACAATACGGTCATAAACCGCGACCCTGGCGAAATGCTCTGGCCGATCAGCCTGAATAATTTTGGGGAACCAGAATTTAAAAAGTATTATCCAACATCAATACGCCTCACGGAGAGACACAGGAAGAAAAGGGGTAGTCCGCTGACAGCGCGTGGTTCCGCTTGCGTCGTCCTGTCCGCTGACAGCGCGTGGTCCCGCCTGCGTCGGGCTTCCTTCAAATTAAAGACAGATCCCTTATCTCTCGAGTGTAACGTTCTCGAACGAGACGTTGCCGTTAGTTACAGGAAGTTCCACAAGTAGAGCGGTTTACCTGTAGAATAGTGGGATGGTTCGGGTGGCGTGCGATAAAGAAATGAATTTCACGAACGAGAGTCCTTCTTTTAACAGTAAATAACAAAAATAGTTTATTCAAAAGAATTGTTGAATTTGTAACATAATATGATAAACGAAATTGGTCGGCAAGAAAGAATACTGTTCTAATGTTTGTTCGCGACGCTAGGTCGGTATCACGGATAGAACGCAAAATTAACTAACTTAAATATCGCTTCGTTGTTCGGTAAACGGAAATAGATGTTGACGCTTAGTCGAAATAGAAACATAAATTGACGCTTTGGTCGAAATAGAAATATAGAACATAAATCGTGGCTGATCGGAATTACGACGCCTTTGATTATTGAAATATAGGTTAAACTTGTGTATTGGATAAGGTCACGACACTAAGTCGTTATGGTTTAACACAGAGGGATTGACGCTTTTCTGGTCGATTTAATGTTAAGTGAGAATTTAGAGAGTTCCTTCCTTCGGTATTGGATTGCTTCCAGTTGCCTATCAGCTGGTCCACGCTTTCTAGGATTGTTGCCAAGGTGCCTCGTTCCAAAGCGGCCTCGGTTGTAGATTTCTCGTTGCTTAGGTGCCTGTTCGAGCGGCCTAAGATGGTAGCCAAGGTTGTAATTGTTTGCCTCAGTTGTAGAATGTTATTGGGTAGGACATTGTAAGGAACTCAAGGTGCCTCGTTCCAAAGCGGCCTCGAGCGCAGGAAGGTGAATTTTGTTGAGGTGCCGGTTCAAGCGCCTCGGAAAGAAAGGTATCAAATACTGGATTGTCTCTAGGATTGTCTCTCGATGTCCTTTCTTGAGGATCTCTCGGAGCTCTGCTTCGACTGCTGCTGGCGGGCCTCTACTTATACTCATTTGTGGAACTTGGCCCGCTCCAATCACTCGACGCGCTCTACGCGCACCAATTAGCTTGCGTATTTGGTTTACGCAGTCAAGCGTAACACTCGCGTTCACTAGGCGTTCGAATGATCGTACATTTTCACGCATGCGCACTCGATCCGTTCGCGATCTGCACTCGGTTCGCTTGCTCGGTTGAATGACACTGCGCATGCGTTCACTTCACTTAGTTTTTCCACTGACCGCCAGATTGCATCCATCCATACGTGCATTCATGTCTTATAGCTAATACAAACGTCTTAAGCGTAATATAATATAGTATAAAGGTAATAAGAATTAGTATTTAAAGCAAAGGAAAAGAATTTTTAATGGCGACTCGTCGCGGAACGTTACATCTCGCCGCCCGGTTTATCTCTCGTCTCGAGAGATGAGTCTTTTGAGTCGCTCGCGCTTCGAATTTGTACAACGGAGGTAGAGGAGGTTTGGCGCTCGACTTCTCCCTCTATTTGTTGGAGCGCTCTCGCGTTCGAATTATCGTTTGCCGCCAATCCCGTCGTTGGGGGTAATGCGTTGCCGGTACCGATCAAGAATATGGTTTTCCATGCGCGCTGTCGCGGGTCGGAAGTTGGAAGTGTAATATAATATTGCCAATCGACTTCTGGCACGGTAATTCTTTGTAATTTCCACGGAAACGGCTTTATTCCCGTCTTTAGCGCTCTCCATTTGCCTCCTCTTTTCGGCATCTCGATTTAAGTTATAGAATTATGAAATTACGAGAATACGACGTTGCGACCGCACGCTATTGAATTTCGACAACGAATGAAGCTGTGATTAAATTATTCGGCTAATTGCGGTTCTCCTTTCGTGTTATGTTATGATCCTAACTCCCATTGATTGTCTATCTGTCCCCTAAGGTTTCTTTTGTATCATCCCAATCACAACATGGCCTAATTACGATTCAGGAATGCGCGATTCGTTTACTATCCGGCTCATTAACTTATTTTCCTTACGCGTTATTGTCACGAAATTTTGAATGGAGGTCAACGTAATATGGAATTTGAATGGAGATTAATGGATTCGTTTAGATTTGGGATTTCGGAGGTGAAGGCGATAGAATTTGAGTGCGAATCGAATAGGTAGAAGTTTGGTTTATTTTTTTTTATTTTTTCTCTCTCTCTCTTTTTTTCAGTTAGCGTTCTACGTCTTCGGCGCGGTCGAACTCTAACACGTTCAGGGCGAGCCCCAAATGTAGAGCTCGCCAGTTTTCGTGGCCCAGGTTCACGAATGCCAAGATGCAGTCCGAGCATTCCCCGGCATTCCTCACAGTATGCACTGGTTCGGTGCACACCATGCAGTATTTATAGTTTATTATATTTCTTTGTAGCACTAAGAGATGGTTGCTCGCCGGGGTGTGATATCGCCGGTCTCTTCTGGACATCCTCTCGTGGCACTGCCCGCAGACCTTTCGTCGGTACAGGTCGTTCCTGTTCGTAAAGGTCGGTCCCGTTGACCGCAGACACGCCAGCCCGAGGAGTCGCCCATAGAAACCCCCTTTTTCTTCCTCCTCCTCGTACGGGCGATACTGCCATTCCTCCTTTGGTGACGATATCCTATCGTTCGACTTTCGTAAGGATATGCTCCAAATGCACTGGCAATTCAATAAGAAAGGGGGAGGTTACTTACTTCTTGTGTCCCATCGTTCCTGCGTGGAATGGCTTTTCCTCTTTGCGGAGATTTGTGCACAAAATTTTCGTCACTGTTTACTTTAACTGGTATTCGGTTTGAATTCGATTACTAATGAAGTTCTGGCCGATTGTTCCCGAATTTATAGTCTCGCGGCCGATTCTTCTATGGGGGTATTCTTAGAATTTCTCTCGTATCGGTGCCACATAGACTCTCTTGATTCGATCCTTGTGAACGATTCTGGTTCGGTGGGGGCCTATTGCTAGCTTTACATTGTTGCGATCTAGAATTTCTATTATCCTGTACGGTCCGTCATATTCATCGCTAAATTTAATCCTTTTTGGTTTTAAAATTAGCACTTGTTCTCCTTGGTGGTAATTGATAGAGGATACCTTTTTGTCGTAATAATAGTTTTGGCGGTGTTTTGAATTTTCCAAGTTCTGTCGTCCCTGTTCGCGAATATTAATTAGTCTGGTCATTAACCTGTCTACAAAATCTGGATACGTTCCTAGGGAATCGTTTGGTGTTATGCTCGACGGTTGTCTTGCCTTTTTTCCATATATTAATTCGTAGGGGGTGTATTTAGTCCCTTCGTGCACGCTGGTATTGTACGAGAACATTGCTTGCGGTAGCCACTGATCCCATTGTTTTTCTTTAGTTATGTAATGTTTCAAATATTCGACTAGGACATGGTGACTTCTTTCTAGGGAACCATTAGACTGTGGGTGGAACGCAGATGCTTTGTATTGTTTAATACCAAGAACCCTTGCAAGTTTTTGCATAAGAGAGCTAACGAAAGAAGTTCCTTGGTCAGTAAGAATGGCTTTTGGGCACCCGTATTGGCATATAAACTGCATGGTGAATGCTTCTGCTATTTCTTCGCTCGTAAATGACACTAGTGGTATCGCTAATGAGTATTTTGTTAAGTTATCTTGTATGGTAAGTATGTAGGATTTTCCTGATTTAGTGGATGGCAGCGGTCCCACGATATCCATGGATATTTTGTCAAAAGCGTCTAGCGGTGTGTCTGTTATTATCATCGGTTCTTTACTTTTAATTCTTACGAGCTTTTTCTTTTGACAGCTTATACATGTTTTAATTAACTGTCTTACTTCTTTCTTCATATTCGGCCAGTGATACAAGTTTCGGATTCTGTTATAAGTTTTTGTTACGCCCTTGTGTCCTCCTATTGGCGACTCATGGTTTTCTTTAATAATTCTTAAGCGATCTTGTTCTGATGGTAATTGTACTGTACCAGTGCAAATCGTAATATGGATATTGGTTTGTAGGAATCTTAAATTTAGCATTTGTTTTAATCTTTCCCATGATATGTTAATTTCGATTTTTGGCAGTGATATTTTGCTAATATTTTTCTCCGTTAATTTATCGTATAGGGCTTTGATTGTTGTGTAATAAGCTTCATCGTTTAGTGGATCCGGTAGTACTATTCCGAAGATGGTTCGTCCTGGCTGAAGGATTTCTATTATACTTCTTGCCCGAAGTGGCAGAGGTGAGGTAATTTTAATGAATTCTCTCCTTATAATTTCAGCACTCGCTTCGTCTATTGGCTCGCCTTGCGTGTTAAGAAAAATTCCTAATGTCTCCCTTCTGATCCACAAATGGTCCCCAATTTCCCTGATTTTACTTCGGATTAATTCTTGTCGGATTATTTTAGGTGTTGCTCGCGGTGGTGGTCGTCGTTGTACCCTTGTCGGTCCGATTTTATTTCCTCCGTATCGTGGTGGTCCGATTTTATTTCCTCCGTATCGTGGTGGTCCGATTTTATTTCCTCCGTATCGCGGTGGTCCCGTGATTGCTCTATAATTGTCATTCGTATCCTTCTTTATCGTTATCGGCGATACTGGACCGGTCAGTGTCCCGCTAGAATCTTTTCTGTTTTTCATTGGTAAGGTATTCCTTTTACTGCTGCTGCTATCGCTGGAATCTATCCGAGGGGGTTCTCGGTAAACAGGGCCCCGTGGAACTTCGACATTTTCACTTATTTCCATGATCTGGTCTAAATCCTCTTGTATTATATCTACTTCAATTCGTTGTGGTTCACGCGGTTGATGAGGGATGGTCAGTGCAGAGACGGTTGGATTGGGGGAAGGGTGAATCTCCACCGAAACTTGGATGTTCTTATTTGCCTCAAAGCTGTCGGAGGATATCTCCATTTTTGCTGATTCCAGACCAGGCTTTACTCACCTCCTCTTCTCTTCTGGTCGGCTTGACGACGTGGTTGTCGTGGTCCTGTGTTTTCTTTTTAGCTTCCTTTTTACCGGTATTCGGGTGAGGTCAAATTCGGATGATGACGATGAGGATGATCTGTCTCCTCTGGGTTGTTTTGTGGTTCTTGTATAAGGGGATTCTGGAGGTGTCGTATCTTCGGAGCGCTCTCTTTTGCCTTGCACCTGCAGCGGCAGTGCGGTTATCGGATTGCGTGAAAGAGCGTCTGCATTTGTATTATATTTCCCGGGCTTGTATACGATTTTATAATTATATTCGGCGAGTTTTATTTTCCATCTCATAAGTCTTGAGGTAGGGTTAGCTAATTTATGTAGCCATTCTAGTGGCTTGTGGTCCATGACTAGGAAGAAATTTCTCCCGTAAATATATGTGCGAAAATGTTGGACTGCGTAAATTAAAGCGAGTAACTCGCGTTCCGTTGGGGCGTATCGCGTTTCGGCGTCGTTTAGTATTCTAGAAGCGTACGCTATCGGTAAATCCTTCCCGATTTCTCCTTGGCTTAGAACTGCGCCTACTGCATAACCGGATGCATCCGTTGTGATTATAAACGGTTTGTCGAAATTGGGATATTGTAAGATTGGTTCCTCGCATAATGCATCTCGTAGTAGCTCGAATGCGCTTTGCTGTTTTAGTGTCCCCTCAAAGTGGCGATCCTTCCTCGTTAAATCAGATAGCGGTTTAGCTATTTTTGAGAAGTCTTTAATGAACCTGCGGTAGTACCCAGCTAACCCTAGGAATTGCCTGATATTTTTCGGTGTCTTAGGCCGCGGAAATAGTTTGACTGCTTCTAGTTTCTTTGGATCTGGTTTAACCCCTGTTTCGCTAATAATGTGGCCTAGGTAGCACACTTCTCTTTTTAGAAATTCGCATTTATCCGGCTGGAGGCATAAATTGGCTTCTCTCAGTCTTTTCATTAGTTTTGTAAATTTAGTTGCATGTTCTTGGAGTGAGCTGGCATAAATTACTATGTCGTCGAGGTACACAAATAATTCTATCCCTTGTAGTCCGGTGAGCACTTGGTCCATTAACCTCTGGAACGTCGCGGGGGCGTTCTTTAGGCCGAAGGGCATTCGATTGAACTCATAGTGTCCGTAGGGTGTTGAAAACGCGGTTTTGTGTTTATCCTCCGGGTGCATTGGTATTTGGTGGAATCCGGACGCTAAATCGAATATTGAGAAGTATTTTGCGCTGCCGAGTTGATCGAGTATGTCTACGATATTTGGTAATGGATACGCGTCGCCTATCGTTTTCTCATTTAATTGACGGAAGTCTATTACTATCCTCCACCGTTTATTTCCTTCACTATCTTCCTTTTTGGTAACTACCCACAGCGGAGAATTGTAGGGGGAGGTCGAAGGCGCGATTATTGCATTTTGTATGAGCTCATTTATTTGTCGGTTAATTTCATCCTTATGTATCTGAGGGTACCGATACTGTTTTACGTTTACCGGTGCTTCGTTTTCGGTGATTATTCTATGTTTTACGGCGTTTGTTGCTTCTAATTTGCTTCCGGGGAGATGAAATCTGTCTGCATATTGCTCAATTAATCTTTCGATATTAGCCCTCTCTTCTGAATTTAAGTGATTGAGACGAAGCAGTTCGAGTACTTGTCTAGCGTGATCTGGGGATGCCTTTGCATTATCGAATTTTACTTCCTCATAGGGTTCGATTTCTACGGAAGGTATTTCAATTTTTACATCTTTAGGGGATGTATTAATGGCGTAAAGGTATCCTATGCCATCGTGATTGGAGACTACGGCGCCTCCCATCAATATATCGGGGTGTACGTTTAGTTTTGGCACGTATCCCGTCTTCAAGTTGGGTTTAGGATTTTTATGGGTATCTGGTACCTCATTCGTCCTGGAATTATTATCTCTCCAGCTTTAAATGGAAGTATTTCGTTCCCTATTACAACCCCTAGCCGCGAATAATCTATCGTCGCTCCATTTTCTCGGAAGAATTCCGTTCCTAGTAGCCCATCCTGCGTGAGTGGTAGAGTTTTAACTACGTGAATGTGTACTGTTGCATCTAATATTTTTACTTTAATATATCCTATAGTGGATAGACAGCCCTCTGTAATTCCTTTTAAGTCGTAGACGACGTCTGTATGAATCTGTGTGCCGGGTGAGATTGCATTTTGTCTGATAACGCTCAAATCAGCTCCTGTATCGATCATCATTAAAGCCTTAGAGTTTTTGAATTCTGGACCTGACAATGCTATGCTGGGAGCCTGCCCGATCTCCATTGGTTTTAATGTAAGCACAGCCTGTCGGCGTACTGGATTTTTGGAAGGACCTGGTGGTTGTTGCTCGGGATTTGGATGTTCTGTAGAATTTCGCCTATTGTTATACATCCTTTTTCGACATTCTTCGATAGTATGTCCCCTGTTCTTACAGTATTTACATTCGACCGGACGCGACGCGGGATTACGCGATGACGTATGCGGCCTTGCCTCGTACTGTAACGGCCTTGACCCAGTGTTGTATCGCGGCACGGGATTTAATTTCCGGCATTCCTGAATCGCGTGACCTACTTTCCGGCAGTGATCGCAATATTTGGGTTGCCAGCTGACTTGAGCTACCTGTCTAACTGGAAATTTGCTAATACAATCGTCCGTCGAGTGCCCGTACCCAAGACAATTTGTACACTGCGCGGAATGTGGTAACCCTTCTGCGAATCTATTTCTTAGCGTGTTCTCCTGACATTCAGCCTCGGCCTTTATGGCTGCGCCAATGGCAGTGTCTAGATCGGCGGATTTCTGGTTTCAGCCCGGTTAAAAGGGTTTTGATTGAATTTACCTCGGCGGATTGATTGTACTGGGCCACGTGATCGGGGACCTCTATTTCATTGCAATGTTTAATCTGCAGGAGGATTCCGGAGACTCGACTACTATAATCTACCGTGGCTTCATTCGGCATCTGAGCGATTTTTGACATCTCTCCATATAATTGAATTGAAGAGTGTAATGGTGCGAAGCGGGAATTAAGAACTTTGATTACTTCGTCTATTGTATTATAGTCACCACTAAGTATGACTCGCGAGGCTTGCCCGAATAATTTACATTTGATTAATTGTACTAGGCCGTATTCGGCGTTCGGCGCGACCATATTTTTCGCATTCCTACAGCATTTCGTGAATTGATAGATTGATATATTTCGGCCATCGAAAGCCGGTACCGTGTCCGCGGCATCGCGAATTCTGGTATGCGGTTGACGCACAGTATCTTGGCTTATCTGCAGGCGTTGCAGTTCTTCTACAAGCGCGCCTGCCGCATTTGAGCCTGTTTCGTTAGCCATGATTGATTTTGGTTTTTCTAAAGGTAGGTGTCCATTTGAGAGTTTCCCTCGATAGTTGCTCTCGAGAGTACTCTCAAATTGTGTGTCCATTTGAGAGCAACTTCGAACATTTTTACTCTCAGATGGGCGATAGAAAACTCGCCGAGACTTACTATCCGATAGAACTCTCAGAACCGTGTCCACTGGAAATTGGTCCGTGTCTACTCTTTGCAGTTTCTCTTTAGTTTCTTTTAAGCTACGAACGAAGTGAGACCGTGATTATGGATGTGCAAAAACTTAGGGCTTTGATTATTGCTAACAATTTTTTTAAAAACAGGAGAAAGCAACGCAGAAAGAGAAACTGTTGGATCAGGCCATGGGTTCAGCGTAGACAAGAATTAGGCGCATGTTCAACTCTTATGAGGGAACTGCATATTGAAGATGCTCAGCAGTTTGTACGCATGAATGCGACCCAACTTCAAACTTCGCCCCAAATTCGTTAAATATTTTATTTTTTTTGTCGCGATTTTTGTAATCGACATGTCGCATACAACATTTGATATTACTCATATGAAGCAATTAAATTGAACGTTTCGTCCTGCAACTATTCTTTTCGAGACGTCATGCTTATAACCGATTCTCGCGACAGTTACTCTCAGAATACGAAACAATTTCGAATTGCGAAGGTAGCTCTCCGATAGTCATGTTACTATGTATCCACTCGAGAGCAAGTTGCAACGCGTCCGCTGTCTGAGAGTTGAACGTCGCTGTCCGACAGTCACTCTCGGACGTAGTGTCCACACGCGAGAAATACTATCGAGAGCTTCTAGCGCGAGTTTTACTCTCAAGTGGACACCTAGCTTTACACCGTGGTCTAACCCAAACCATCCACGAAATATGGATAGATCGCACAGGTAAAGCCTACTTAGATCTACATACATACATATATACATAATTACATACTGGGGCATATAAATGTTTATATGAACATTTGCTCAAAGAAACAATGGAAAACCAAAAACAGGCATTTGGTTAAATGTTTCTGACCGAATGTTTGTAAACCGGTTTTATACAGTTTTTATACAGCTCTCATAACGTGTTTGTACAGTTTTTGTATATTTGTTTCAGTATTTTCGGTCAAAGGTATGTAGTTCTAGGTTAGGGTTCGGATAATTTTTAAATTTTAGGTTAACGAATTGGCAAATTTTTATGGTTCCAATCATTATAATTTTGTGAAACGGGCGCTAACGTTGTTGATGACCAATGGATGTTGCATTGCTATTTAGTTGGCCTTGGCAGAAAAGGGAAAGAAGATTTCCATAAATTAAACGTAGCAACGGTTTTAATATGTAAGTATCACCCTTATTTTACTGTTCCTAATATTGATTACTGTAAAATTCAATGTAATGTTTAATCGAAATTCTTCTTTAAGGTGCAGCAGAACACAGGGAAATGGTAGAGAATAGAAAAAATACTGAGCTGTCTGTTTAATTGCACATCCGTATCTATTTTAAGTGCATATCCTGCATAGTTTGTATATTCTGTATATTGGACCTCGTACTAACGTATTCTTGTATCTATTGTAAGTGCATGTATTCGAAATAAATTGTTATCGAGTTTAATCTTATTTTGAAAACCATTTACTTCCTTAAATTTTTATTAAATCGAACCAGTACCGTCAAACGTCCCAAAAACGTCCTAAAAACGTTTTAAAAACGTCCAGAAAAGGTCCCGAAAACGTTTTAAAAACGTCCAGAAAACGTCCTGAAAACGTTTTAAAAACGTCCAGAAAACGGTCTGGTTTGTGAAAATGGACGTTTTTAGGACCTTTTCTGGACCTTTTCTGGACGTTTTTAAAACGTTTTAAAAACGTGTTTGTGCTATCTGGGATAAGACGTGCAGAAGACCTGTATAAGACGTGAAAACGACGTTCGCAGACGTCTTAAAGATGTCTTGAACGTCTGACTTCAGACGTCTTTAAGATGTCTTTAAGATGGCTGTGTGCTGTCTGGGTAAGGGTGATAGTTACATATTAAAACCGTTGCCACGTTTAATTTATGGAAATCTTCTTTCCCTTTTCTGCCAAGGCCAACTAAATAGCAATGCAACATCCATTGGTCATCAACAACGTTAGCGCCCGTTTCACAAAATTATAATGATTGGAACCATCAAAATTTGCCAATTCGTTAACTGAAAATTTTAAAATTATTCGAACCCTAACCTAGAACTACATACCTTTGACCGAAAATACTGAAACAAATATACAAAAACTGAACAAACACGTTATGAGAGCTGTATAAAAACTGTATAAAACCGGTTTACAAACATTCGGTCAGAAACATTTAACCAAATACCTGTTTTTGGTTTTCCATTGTTTCTTTAAGCAAATGTTCATATAAACATTTATATGCCCCAGTATGTAATTATGTATATATGTATGTATGTAGATCTAAGTAGGCTTTACCTGTGCGATCTATCCATATTTCGTGGATGGTTTGGGTTAGACAGCGGTTACAATCCCTGGTTTCCTTGAACTCATGTATCCTAATCTATCCACATTTCTCACATGGCGCACAGCCTCTTTTCAACGCCTGTTTCGGACGTAACCAAAGCGAATTCTGGACGTTTTGAAAACGTCTGCAAAATACGTTTTTAAAACGTCTTCTGGACGTTTCCTGGACGTTTTTAAAATGCCCAGAAAACGTTTTAAAAACGTCCAGAAAACGTTTTAAAAACGTCCATTTTCACAAATCAAGCCATGGACGTTCAGACCTAAAATGGACGTAAAATGGACGTTTTTAAAACGTCCGGTGCTATTTGGGAACTCTACAGAAATACTGTACAGAGAGGCGATCGTGGTAAGGGGATTAAAAAAGATTTCTCTTCAAATCCATGAGGAAAAGGTAACCAAGATTTTTTGTGCATATCTTAGAAAGTAAGGCTGACCGAGGGTTATATGTATAGGAAAAAGTTGTTCAGAATCATGCCCCCTACAACATATTTCAAGGTCATCGAAATCGGTGATGGTCATGCTAATCAACAAGTTTACCCCCAAATAAATTGTAAAGTAATATTTTATAAATATATTGTATTTTATACGTGTATGCACTTGAAAAATTTTAATCCTCAAAATATAATTTGAAAGTGGTGTTAGTAAAAAATTAAAAGAAATTGAATATATTACTTATTTTGTAATGTAACACAAAGTAAGTGATGAATTAAATTTTTTTAATTTTAGACTAGCACCACTTTCATAATCACTGGTACATATAGTCATAAGTAAAGGATGCATTGAATACAAATTTGGAAATGCCCGCCATTAGTAATATAGTGCATATCCAACCCGTTAGAGGGTGTTAATGCTGTGCTAACAGAATAATACCCGTAGTGAATCAACCCTGAGAAGCACACGTAAAGCGACAAATACGCATGCGCGTAATATTCGCAGTGGCTGCCCATGCTTTAATTTTCTGCACATGCTGCACGCATTAGGAGCTGGAAGTTGGAGGATTCTAGGGAATTCTGCGAATGAGGTTATGTCGTCTTTGCACTCGCTGCATGAATCGCAACCAACGCAACGGACTTAATTTCGAAGCGAACAGTACATCCCTAGAAGGTTTTAGGTTGGGTCGAAACGAAAGATTAGGAAGGAAGAATTGTTATTTCTTAAAGGCTTTTATTGCTAAGTTTTTCGAACATGTTCTTATTATGCTAACTTTACAACTATACTCTAATCCAGAAGACGTACGTACTGCTTACCAAATTGCGCTGGGTAAGCAGCAGTTCATCTTGTAAGACTCATAAAATATGGTCTTCGCTTTCAATAAATGCTGCTGTTCAAGAAGAATAGAAATACTCGGGTTGAGAAAATCCAGGAACCAATAAAGCCATCAAATTTCGTTAGGAGACGGTCCCCGATCCTTAGGACGAAGTAACCGATGTAGTTAGGGAGTGTGCTTCGACCACCGTTCAAAAGTCTCGAATTAAATTAACCGTAATCCATCCAACTGCATAGCTAATTGTAAGTAAGTTTGAATATTCCCGCGCAGCCTCACGAGCATCAAACGCATCGAAAACCGTTCCGTTTCGTTACTGCGGTGCATACGCTGCTGGAAACGGAACGCTATGAATGCGGGCAGCGACTGCGCTGCGGTCTATGCGCATAATGCGTGAATTGGAACACAGCCAAGATTGCACGCGATAAAAACGGTTTTCTTGTGGTTAATCCCCACAAAGTAATCTCATCAGCGCCATCTGTTACCAAATTCTTTCAATTATATTGATCCCAGTGCCTCCGGTGGATTCTACCCCTAACTAAATTTTGCCAACAGAATGATATGGGGAGTGCCTACTCCTGACTGAGAACCTCTTTCTTTTTGAAGTCGGTTAATAAATGTAGTCTGCATATACTTGCCCATAAATATGGGGGATCGATAATGCAGTAAGTTTATCAGGATTTCTACATTATCAATTACGATACGTTGTTTCTATGTGTATGAATTATCTCAATGCAGCGAAGATTACGAAATCGTTGCGGAGAGTACGATCTTCGTGACACTGCATTCTCGATGACTATGCGTCACGTCACGCATCACAGTAACGCACTGCCCCGCTAAAGCAAAGCAGCATGATACGAGGAAATATGGTTCGTTCGAACTTTGTACAAATAGTGATAGAGTGACGTGGGATACGCTGTGCGCTCCACATAAAGATAAACGCGAGTTAGTGATTCATGATCGTGCGTGCCTACAAGACTGCATTAGTCGATCGTATCCTATATAAACCAGTGTTTGTCAAAAAAATACAACGAAGACGCAAGAAACATCGCGCCACTATTTGTTCTTTATCCTTCTCGGGTATTCGGTCTTTATCGCACACGCATCAAAGACGCTCATAAAAAAAAAACAACGTGAACATCGAGCGAAGTGACGCTCGACTAGGAAAGGTTAGTAATATCACACGATTAAAGTACATCTGTTCTTTTGATAGTCATCGAACGCGGGTTTAATCCTTCGCATTTTTATAAATTAATCGTTTGTTTGGATATTGTAGAAAATATGGAGGAAACAAAATATCTTAGATCCGAAGCAATTTTATTTATATGCGAAGTCTGTTAATATTTTGTTGCCGCTCTTTAGTAAGATTTTTTCAATCTTGAATGCAGGTCAGTAGAAAACGGAAAACCAGAATGAAAATAGTCTATACAGTCAGTATTAAAGTGTTGTAACGGATAGACATCGCACAAAATGTTACCACCAAAGATAGTTTAATCAAATTATTTTCATGATGGTTCTTTTGACGACTTGACGACTACAGTTTCAATGTTGCCACGACTCTAATTTGGAACTGTTAACGTGGGTTCAGTCAGATTACTTGTACAGCTTGTGACAAGCCATGTCCTCGTGGGACACCCCATTGGATTTGCCTTGTTCGCAGATTCATTTGTTTATTGGTTCCTTTGAAATTATTTATTGATCTGTTCAAAATATTTTGGCTCTTTGCATTGAGCATAAGACGATGAACCTTCCTTCTATGTACCTGGTACCAGCACTGAGCTGGTACATAAAAGCATGGGCTCAGCACGCTTTTCGGGATCGTGGGAACGCTTGCGTGTCACCGACCCTGCTTAGCGTGTGAGCCTGACGAGCAACACAAGCATTACGAATTGATCTGCTCAAGTAGTTTGAAAATTCAAGCTAATATAATAAGCCGAACGCAGGTCAAATCATTTGAACCAAGTCAGGCACTCGAACGTCGAAGAATCTTCATTGTTCAAGCAAACTTGAAAAAATTCTATCTCAAATAATTTATGGCAGCTTTAACGTTTTAATGACTTATTCACATTCGAGCTACTCGAATTTAAATAACAAGTCAAATCCCTTGGAGCTACTTGAGAAGCAACAAGTTATTCATATCATTTAAAACTATTCGATTAATCCAGGGTCTTATAAGAATAAAATGAATCGATAGAAAAAAAGGTTACATATTTTGAGAACAGAAGTGTTGCTTTATCTTAAGAATAAAAGAATGTAATATATGTAGGTACCTGTAGGGTTTATTGTGCATGGAAGTTAAATTTTTGTGATTCATATAATATTCAGAGAATTATGAATAGTGAGTTTAAAGTATATACTTAATGGCAGAGTTGGGCAAAATGTAATCTAATTACAAATTACAAGTTACGATTAAACTGTAATTCTGTAATTGTTTACACATTATTTTCTGTAATCGTTCGTTTAGATAGTTGACGAAACCTACTGGTCAACTACCTAAATTAACAATTACAGAAAATAATGTGTAATCAATTACACAATTAGAGTTTAATCGTAATTTGTAATTAGATTATGCCTACCTGCAAGGTCTGAAAACCAGGGCTTGAATAGGTATCGAAAATAATTGTTTCAAACTGTTATATAAAGTTTCTGACTGAAAGAGTTATGAAGAACCTTTATTCTGAATAACCGTTATAAAGAACCTAAATATCAGACTATATAAGTATAAGTTGCGGTTCCTATATACCTAGCTCTAGGTATAACTTTTATTTTTTAGGTTCTATATAAGTTACAAAGCGGTTATAGAACCGATTCTTGTAACGATTGTACAGAATTTTACAGTAAATGAAATCGCAACATATCACAACTGTATTTGGATGCTGTGTGTAACCAAATTGTTTAAAAATTATGAAGTGAAATTAATCCAATAGCTTGAAAAGATTCAGGTTAAGTAGCTTGTATGCAGCAAGTAGGGAATACAATCCCGGGATACGGAATCCCGCGATCCCGGCTGTTTTTTGAATTCCAAATATCCCGGGATTTGATATAACTAATCTCGAGAATTTCGGGATTTTTTAAAAATGTTAATTACTTTATGAACACCTGAAAAATATTAAAATAAACAGAATAAATGAACATAGTCATTTCATAATAATGAGGACAATAATAATAACAATGATTTATTTAAATAATAATATTAAGTCGCATATACCTAACTAAACTATATGTATTTTTACATTGGCATTCTCACTTTCCACTATTTCATAAATCAAACATCGTAGATATGTACTTTAGGTGTTTTGCTGTTTCATTGTTCGCATTTCCAAAAACCTTCATAATGGTTTACTGATATTATCTACTTATTGAGGCTTTATTATTCTTCATTGTTCTACTGTTTTTATTATTAAAAATGATTTTTGCTTACATTTCAGACTAATGATAGAAAGTATGTTTGTTCAGTTTAAATAAAGATTTAGAATTTTAACACATAATAAATCATTCTTAAATTACTGAAATATTCTATTACCCAATCCCGGGATAAGTCCCGGAATCCCGAGATGGACTTTAAAAAATCCCGCAATTCCGGGATAGTAAATAATGACCGGGATTGCATTCCCTAGCAGGAAGCCACACAAATTATTAGAAAACATCAAATTATGTTAAGCTTGTTCTAATATTCAAGCTATTTGAAGTATTACTTGGATAATTGAGTACTTTGGTTAAAAAAAACGAGTTTTACTTGGTTTGAACAACAAGTATTTGGTAGCTGTAGGTAATGACAAGCCCCAATAGCCACATGAGTAGTCTGGACCTACCTTTAGAATAACTGCAAGCCATGAGTTTTGAGGAATTTTGGAATAGAAAAGGTGGTGGAAAGTCAAGACAGATTTTAGAACGTACTCTCACAGAAATGTGGGAGAATTGGAAAAGTGCAGGGCTGTGGTGACGCAGTATATGGACTTGACAATAAGTTTTCAGAATAAGGATTGTATTAGATCATACCAGAAATAACGACATTTGCATTTATATAACTTTACAATATTAAAAAGTAGTATTCACCGTGCTTGTTAATTAATGATATGATGTCCATTATTTTCTAAAATCATTTCGTACCATTCTGATAATTTTTGGATTCCTTTCAAAAATATACTTTTAGTGCAAAATATTGAGTTACTCGTTTCTTCAAATCCTCCATTGTGTTAAATTTTTGACCCTTTATCTAACTCCAATTTCAGGATAATTGAAAATGTGTAGGTGCTACACCTGGAGAACAGGAACGATGAGATAATAGTTCGTTCCCAATTATACTCTTAACTTTGTCTCATACATATTGTGGATATTCTTCCGAATGGCCCCAGTGGCCGATCGAGATGAGGTTTGGAGGGAGGAGTGGGGATGGGGTGTGGACCCTGAATCTAAAATTGTAGCTTTGGGTATTTATTAGTTTCCAAAATATTAATAAAAAATTATTGTTAATTTTTTTTGGACATTTTTTTAACGTAGGCGCGGGCACCCCTACCCGGCGACCCTCCCGTCCCCCTTAACTGTTTTACGAACTGCTGGACGCGTTCCCCTTACCTCCGCGTGCTCCTCTGGCGCCGGAACGGCACGCGTATTTAGCTGAAATTCAAAGTCAATTTTCTGGAAAACGAAGCGCGATATTAAAAAATTGTATTCTATATTTTCGTCTTATTTTGGCCTGTAGAATCACCCCCTAGAATATTGACTATCAGTAGAATAACACCCTATATAGTAGGATGGGTCGCATTCGCAAGTTGCTGGTTCAAATCTCCAAACTCACATCGGTTTGCTACCATGCTTTACGCGCCCGCAAGCAGCGTGCACCCCCCGCACTAATCCAGCCCGAACCAATACGAATACCCGGAATTCCGAGATATTTCTTGCATAACTCTGACAGCGGTGGAAGTTCTTTATTTACTTAAAAATATTATAATAATTATTATTTTAAGAAATGGCTGTCGCTGTCTAAGAGTGTCGAGCAACGCGGATGGCGTCATGAACAGAGTGGAAGTGGGAGGAGAAGACTATCGATCACAATCGATAGTCATATAAAAATATCGATAGCTTTCGATATTGAAAACTATCGATAATTCTCCACCACTAGTGGCAGCCATATTTGAAGCGTTTCTCGTAGTGTGGTATGAATTGCGTATTCACCTCATATTTTAATAATTATTTCTCTTCAATTTTCATTATTTTTACAATTTATATTCGTGAATAATCATTTCGGTAGTAGGTATATACTTACAATTAGACGTCTGTATGTACTAATCTGTAGCAAATACTTTATCATAATTAGGGGTACAGAGCATGCGTAGAATGCAACCAATCAAATCCAGGCAGATGGTGGTGCTCCCCCCCTAAATACATATCAAACCCCTTGCCTAAAGTCGTAATTATTCCGCCGTCCCTATATTCCTATGTCGATGACTGTGAAACAGTCGACGGCGACGAGAAGATGGTTGTGTTAGTAACGTCTGTATAGGCAGATTTCAATGCATCATGCCGAAAGTTTTTATTAATATCTCTGAAACTAACAAATAACTGAAGCTAAAATTGTATACATATAAGAGGTCCACCTCCCCTCGCGCATTACTGTATTTGTGTATGATTCCTTCTTTATCGAAGGAAGGACAAATGTTACACGCCACCGTGTAATGCTCTGTCGTGCGAAGTCGTGTCCACTGCTAACATCACCCATGCATTTGTTCCTTGTCTACGATCTATTTTTAGCAGACATATTTCTCTGCACTGTATAAATATACTTTATTGTCCTGAATCATGTAGTTTTTGAAAAATCTGTCGTGTAGGCACACCTTTGAAAAAGGTATGTGTTAAACTCGGTAGGTCTAGTGTTAAGTACAGTTTTTTGCGAATATATCGTAAACCAAACCCGACCGCCAAAAAGTTTATAGGGAACTGTTGTACTGAATGACGACCTTGACAACATATGTGAAGGTCATTGAAATCGACGATGATCCAGTTCATCGGCAAGTTTACCTATTGTACAACCATATAAATGGCAAGGTGCAGAGTAATCACTATATTAACACCTAATTATAATAATGCACCGTTTTAGATAATATGCACATATCCGATAGTCATGTAATCAATAAATTTTTTATCCTTGTACACACAGATTTAAATCGTATTCTTTATTGACGGAGAGCTGGCAGCTGTTCTTGTTAGTGCCTGTCAGTCAATACTTTTTCTTGCATATGCAATCGAATACGTTTTATGCGACAGAAACATGTATGTACTATAATATCGCAACCACAGATTTATCGCAAAATATGTTATGAAATTATCAAATACGATTTTTGTGGAACTTAATTTACTGAAAGATTTTTAATACTAATAAACCATGAGAAAATAAAAGTAAATCTAATAAAAGTGATATTATAAGTAAACACGATAAAAGAAACACTGAATAAATATGGCATATCATTTAAAAAAATTTGCTCATTTATTTGATCGTTAAGTAACTGAGTTTATGACATTTTTCCATGTGTTCACGTAACTTTTCTTTTGACAGTATAAAACATAAATTTCAATCGTGTGACAAAAGATCAATAATAGGTATCTCGTAACAGCCTTTATGGTCGTAATTATTTGCTTCGGCACAATCTGATGCCAAATTGCAAACAATTAGTAGCAATCTAGCAATGATGTGTAAGTGTGACCCACGGTATAATCAGGGGGCGGAATCTCCAGCAAAAGTTTGGTTCCGTATTTCAACGCCCTCTAAGCTATGAAAGATTGTGGGTTCGTTCCGATTCACGCATTGAATTGAGTGCAGAGGTCGCAGCGCGGTCGCTGCGCGCATTCATATCGTTCCGTTTCGTTACTGCGGTTCATGCGTTCTTGAAGACGGAACGGTTTATTCCTGCGTTTCATCTTAGAGCATATATACATGGAGGTCTCATTGCCTAAGTTTGACTGCCTCGAAATTGTGCGCAACATCACGCGAGAGAGAAAGACATGTGCGAACTGGTGCGAGAGAGAGAAGTATAGAGGGACCTCTCGACCGTAATGCGCATGCGCCGATATCGTGCGAGAGAGAATGACATCGTGCGAGCGAGAGAAGTATAGAGGACCCTCATCGACCGTAATGCGCATGCACCGATATCGTCGACGACGATCCGCGGTTACTATGATTATTTATCGTTGTTTACGCTCGATGAGGGTCCTCTATACTTCTCTCGCTCGCACGATGTCATTCTCTTTCGCACCATGTTCCGGACAGTTTCAAGCTCTCAATGAGACCTCCATGTATATATGCTCTAAGCGTTTCATACATTGAGCTATAGAAATACCTGGAGAGTGAACAGCAGTGGGAAGAAGTAGAAGCGACAGCGGTCCGAGGGAAATAGAAGATCACGAGTGAACGGTTCACCAATCAACTCCAAGATGAAAATCGCTGGAAAATTCGCCGACGCCAGCGCCAAGTCAAGCCAACTAGCCAACCAGCATCGCCGGGGGATCGGTTGTCGACGCTGTTTGGTTGTGGCCTCACTTGGCTTGGCTAGTTGGCTTGACTTGGCGCTGGCGTCGGCGAATTTTCATCTTGGCGTTGATTGGCTCAACGGTCGCGACGTCATCGCGCGCATGTGTGGACGTGGGTAGCTGTCCCCACTCCAAAATAGCTACCGCTGGTAGCGATTTTCCACGCCACCCTGGGTGAACCTATCCTTCTTCTTATTATTTCTCTCACTCTGTACTATCTGTGTTATGTATGTATTTTGTGTGCGCAGATAACTTCACTCACATGCACTATACATCCATAGCCTGTTGTAAGTAGAGCTCTTACTTTTTTACCCGTCGGGTACCCGGCTACCCGAAACAACTTCAAGCCATTGAATGTGGTATTGTTCGATCATTTTTGGCTAACATCAAACAATACCACAGACAATAAAACATTCAATTGCTTGAAGTTGTTTCGGGTAGCCGGGTACCCGACGGGTAAAAAAAGTAAGAGCTCTAGTTGTAAGAGAGAGATAGGTTCACCCGTTACTTCCCTCTTTGTCGGATCGGCCGCCATTGCTCTCAGCAGTGCCGGCGGAAGGTACGGGCGACCGCCCGGGGCGCCAATTCCCAAGGGCGCCAATTCGCGAGGGCGCTTCAATAAAAAAATCGTTGTTTAATTTAGTTATTTGCCTGTTTAATTTTTTTAGTATTTCTGTTATTCAAATAAAAAACGATGATTTACCAAAGCAACCATAGCAACTTACTATATTATACGTCGTTTTTTGAAAGAATATTAGCTGCAGTAAATTGTCGTTCTAAAGGTAGGATCTCCAAGCCACGATCCGCCGCGGCCAAATCATAAGCACCGCTCTTATGGAGAAGCATGCAACCGTTTTCCTAGACGCGATTTTCGACCGCAGTGTCAGCGCGTCTGCCTCAGCAGCTACCTAGGCTACTCTTTACGCAACACAATGCGATGAGTGTCTGTTTTCCGCCATTATGGCGAAATCTCCTAGCTTGCGACTCGCCGCCGGTGGCCGAAACTTGACTCCTCCAGAAGCAGTCTAGCCGCGGCCGCCCCGCGATCCATCACCACAGGGGAGCAGAATCCCAAGAAATAGGGAAATAAGTCGAAATCAAAAAGTTATGGGATTATGTTTTTTATATATTTCTTGTAAACTAATAATAAGAGCTCCAAACAAAATATCATGGCGGCTTCTTCTGATTTGTGTATAAACACGTATCAAAGTTTGTATGTTTTCATTTTGTGCAAAATTGTAAATCGAAACTTTTGACTTTCGGTGATATAAAAGAGAAAAATTTTATTGGAACCGAAATGAGTAGTATCGTCTCCGATAAGCAATAGCAAATAATTAGTTTTTTACATATAGTTTTTTCCATAAGAAACCCATACAAAAAATATCCCAGGTGGGATCACGCGAAATCAGCGGGATACACATTTTCTTCCTGTCTCTCCGCGAGGTGGATTGATGGTGGATAATACCGTTTAATTGCTATATTGGTGGCACCATTTTCACATCTGGCATATTGGGTAAAAACTGAACAGGTTAACTTGTGGCCCTAAACGAAAACTTTGGATGGACAAACCGTGGACAGTCATTTCCCACTGACAGATGAGTAAAAAGTTTTCATGGAGGTGCTGGTGCAATTTTTTTATTTCTTTATAATTTTCTTCTGGCGGGTGGACAAACCAAAAATTTTTTTTGGACAAACGTGGACAAACGAATGCCATCGTAATTTTATAAAAATTTGCATTTGGGGGTGCCAACTTCACAGACCTGGAATCGTCGGCTCATTTCGTCCTCGAGACTCTATACAGGGTGTCCCAAAAATGTCGGAGATCCTTGAAAGGGGTGACTCAGGGGGTGATTTGAAACAACCTTTTCCTTAGCGAAAATATTGTCCGAAGTTTCGTTTAGGAGATATTAACAAAAACCCCCGACCAATCAGAGCGCGCGCCTTCCGCCCGAGCTCCCGCGGTAGCGTTGGCTACGCGGTAGGCGGCTGCGCTTGTACTACGAACGTACGAACAAGCAAGTCGGCATGCATCGAAGTAAACCGCGTTACACAGACTTTTTTTAAACAGAATCTTAAATAATAATTGTTTGAGGTGAGAGGACAAGAAATACATAAATTTCATTTTCAAATAAGGCATAAACTTAATGGTAATGTAACAGAAAATGTACGACAAGTGATCGTAATTCGTTATTGAGGTAAAAATCCGTCGATTAATAACGGCCAACATAACAAAAGTTAAAAAATAATATCAGGTGTATGAATAAATTGTTTCCGACTGGATTTACATAATCAGTACAAAGCTACGGAATTTCTATCGCGGTGATATTCGTAAGCTGCCAGAAAAATGGCGAAAGGTAATTAACAGTAATGGAAATTGTTTCGATGATTGAAATGTTTCCATATTTTTTAAATCAAACTGTTATTGTACCTACCATAAAATCGAACAGAATTTATTTCTACACCTAATAATCACCAATAAATTAAATAAAACTCACCCTTTCGGACATTCCTTTCCTTTCTATTCGGAAAGCTGTGTCACTAAGTAGGTCACTGTACCGATCCTGGTCATCGGTGGACGAAAAGTTTTATGGTGGGTAGCGCCCGGTGCTCAGCTGATCGCAGGTATACGACACCACCCGAAGGTAAGGGTCGTAACGTCAAGTGCGTCCGGGTTAATGTACCGAATATTCACTTCACTGCACGACCACTAACACTGATCACTTAATTTATTTTTCATGGAACGGGTTGTTCCTGCGTTATAAAAATTGTCTTTGCACACCTCAGCACGTGCGATCAGCTGTCTTTGGACGGCCTGCAAAGTTTGTGGTATTATGTTCGTCACCGCAGCGTGAATTCGCACAACGATGTTCAGAATAATTTTGACGCCAAACGCCGAATTGTACCCTAGCTTGGGGTTTGGATATGCGGGTATTCCCGTGAAAACGCTCGCACAGTAGCAGTTGCGTCCCCGTTGTTCCGGGCGTACACCCAGAACATCGCGTAATAGGTATTATTGGGCCGTGAACATTTCTGCGACGTGATTGCTAGCTGACTGACAGGATTTTTCCCAAGCAACTTCCTCTACCTCCAAGTAGCTTCTCTCGTTCCATTATGAGTTAACTCCCACCAGGACAAGAGGCTTTAGGTAAAAAGAAGCCAGCACATTTTCGAAACACACGTGCTTCGCAGAAGTGCAACGAACGAACCGTCGTACACTTTCACAAAAGCCCGCGCTCCGTCCTTTTACTGCAGACACCACGTGTTTCGGTTCGAAAGGGTCCGAAGAGAAGAGAAACAGAAAGTCTTCGAGTTGCTATAAAGAAGAAAATGCATACCATTCCTGTTTCCCCTTTCCGATATCCTGATTTCACGTCTGCTACGAGGCGGGACCAACTAAGGCATAAATTACCCAAAACTGCGCGTAGTTCCGCCTGCTACGTCCTACCTTCAAATTAAAGACGAATCCCTTATCTCCCGAGTATAAACACGCGGTCGAATTTCAAAACAAAAGCACGCCTCGACGTATTCCGTGTGAGAAAAGGTGGGCTTGAAGACCGATTGGTCGTAACCGAACCAATCTGCCCTGTATCCCGCCCAAGCGGCCACTGTCTTGAAGAGGCCCTCTTCACAGCAATATCTCCTCCCCGAGGCCCACCAGTATAAAGACGCGCTCGATTTTCAAAACAAAAGCACGCGACGACGTATTCCTTACGAGAGAAGGTGGGCTTGAAGTTCGATTGGTCCTAAACGAACCAATCGGACCTGCTTATCTCTCGTGTATAAACACGCGCTCGAATTTCAAAACAAAAGCACGCGTCGACGTATTCCGTGCCAGAGAAGGTGGGTCTCGGGGAAGAGATATTGCCGTGAAGTGGGCCTCTTCAAGACAGTGGCCGTTTGGGAGGGATGCAGGGCAGATTGGTTAGATTAGGACCAATCGGACTTCAAGTCCACCTTCTCTCGCACGGAATACGTCAACGCGTGCTTTTGTTTTGAAAATCGAGCGCGTGTTTATACTCGAGAGATAAGGGGTCTGTCTTTAATTTGAAGGAAGCACGACGCAGGCGGGATCACGCGCTGTCAGCGGACAGGACGACGCAAGCGGGACCACGCGCTGTCAGTGGACTACCCCTTTTCTTCCTGTGTCTCTCCGCGAGGCGTATTGATGTTGGATAATACTTTTTAAATTCTGGCCGTAAAAGGGAATATGCTTCAACGTGTCTAATATCTTCTTGTTGTATTACTTGCTATATATAGTTACGGTCTACTTACACTGATAGTTAACATAGGCAAAGTGTCTACCAAAGACTTTCAAAATGTTGTACTTTACATGTTCGTTTACGTTCAACTCAGATATGTTTGATATATTTCTAATCGTTGGCGTTATAAGTTAACGTCTGCAATATCTTCTTGTTTTACTACTAGTTACAATTGTGAATCGTTCACAAAATAATGTTATAATACGTTACAGTTTTTTTATTGAATAATAATAGAAAGGCTCGTGAAGTAATGAGAAGAAACATATTTTGTAATGTAATATAATGTAATTTTTATTTTTATAATCCGAATTTCCTATTACCAATTTGCAATTGAACAATACGTATCCTTGCGCTACATGTATGACTTTCCTCTATCATACGCCGCTTGTAATCAGATTTTAAGTGACGAAAAAATCTCATGAATCACGAATAAAACTAACGAATAAAAATAAATCTCACGAATATCTCACGAATAAAACTAGCGAATACAGATAACCGGGCTAGAGTATATTATGAATTACGATAACTCTGGTTTGAATATATATATGTCGGAATTAGGGGAAAAGATGAAGCCTCAGAGAGTGATTCAGCGTTTCCGCTGGCTCTTCTCCTCGCAAGGCGTCTCATTTTTCTTATTTGAATTTAACAAGAATTGAACAATGTAACTATAAAGAACTTTCAAGGAATTACTTTAAGACAAACTATAAACTATAATTCTATTTAAATCGAAAACTAATGAATTCTCGGGAAGGGAAAATTGAATAGGCTTGTATCCACTAAGAGTAATTTGCATGGATTAGAGTTTCTAACGATTAATCATGATACAGAGGAAACAAAAAAATAAACTACTTGTTCTAAAAAATAAAGTTTGGTAATATTTTTGGAAATTAAATTCTGCAAAATTAGACATTCAGTCACGTGACAGTGAACACCAATCAGAAAGCATGACGTCACGCCGTGCAAAACACCAACGCCATTGTATGTTGTTGTTGACACGTTCATACAACAGGTTATTTCGTATTTACCAGTTTATGTGAAGGTGATTCAGTTGTTCGCGATTAAGTATATCTTGAAGCACAAGTGTAATAAGCTATGGAATCAGGATTTAGCAAAGCAAACAGTAGTAATTTGTCCAAAATTGACGCTGTTATGCTTGGCAGATTTTTCGCGGCAAACAGTGACTTTTGCTCATCGGAATTCCGCAATGTTAAAACTTCGATGTAAGTATACACAAGTGTAAAATATATATTATAAGCTTAAATAGTATAATATCAGTTTCATAGACCATAACCTTTTGTTATGACATAGGTATTGTAAGTTAATTGATACTGGTTTTGAGGTTAGATTTGCATTGTTTGGAACATAAATAAATAATTTGTTTGGCGTCTTTATAGTTGTGCTTTTACACTGGGGCACTATACAATACTTGTAGTGCGAGGAATTCATATTTAATTAAAAACAACACCGAAAACTAACAATAGCAATACACAGACACGATCGTTTAGTTTTGTTTTACACGGCGTGACGTCATACAGGACGCCATGACAGTCTGGCGCGTTTCCGAATCAAGTTTAAATAGGTTTTTGAAAATGCAAAAAAATCATGTAAATGTACGATTTTTCGAAAATAAATACAGTTTTCGTGTAGAATAGACATGAAAATAATGTTTTAACCAATGTCTCAAATTCAGTCAACTAGCCTATTGTCCTCGATCAAGATTTCTTTCCAAATCCAAGCCTTTTTCGGTTGCTAAACCACCACTTCTGTTTTCCTTCCGTGACTACATTCAAGCTCAAACTAACAGTCTGACGCTTGCGTTTTCAATTGGCGCAAAAATAATCTCGCAATTCAATCATACATGACTTCATGTCGTCATTAGTAATTGCATTAGTAATAGATTGTAAAGATCGACTATCTATTTGCTCAACCCTGTGTAAGCATTGTAACGAAATAAACGATACATCTCAATTAAATTTATTCATTATTTATTTTTTTTATTCATCGGTATTCTCCGACATATATATGAATAGTATGTTTTTTAATACTTACATTTTCAGCCATTGTCGCCTCTTTACGATGAAGCGAGCTCCTCCGCTGCTTTTGTTTTTTAAGGATTCTCTTTACTAGTCTACTGGACTATTAGAGGATGCCGAATGTTTAAGATGATCTTAGTGTTAAACAACGACTGAGAATACCGGCCAGAGTTCGGTCATACAATGAATACAATGTAGCGACGTTGCGAGGGCCTTGTCGCGTCGGTGAGACGGACTCCTCCGTCGTCCTTTGTTTTTTAAGAAAAACGCTTTTGTGTAACATAGGACACTTCAGGGTGTTGTATTCCCGAGAATAGAGCGTACAGATACGGACAAAGTTACTCGTGGACTCTGAGAAATATTTTATCCTTACATATATTTATACGTATTCGCAGTTTTAAGTTCTAAATGTAAATGTCTATTGCAATTTAGCTATAAGTTTTGTTTTGTAATATTAAAAGTTTACAGCTAGTAGTTTTATGCTGATAATATTTATTTGCAATTATTGAGTGATACTATTTATTTACCGAGTGTAAAGTGAAACTGTTGGAGTTCGTAGCTCCCGCGCCTCCTCCCAATACACGGGGACTCTAGGGCCCCCTTCCGGCCGCTTGCGCTGCATGTCGCTGCGCGGCTTTTAGTCGACGTAAAGGTCGAGTTTCCTAGCCGCGGCCGGTGGCCCGTTTCGGCGGCCAGACTTCGGCTGCGCAGTGTTCAGGGTCCCTCTTTGGTTCGAGGGCACTTGAAAAGGTCTACGGTCGAGGATTCATACCTGTTTCAGAAATAAAATAATTTGTCGTTCTTTATCGTATCGATATGGAAGTGACACCAATGCATTCCTTATCTTTTTCCGATGAAACTCATACGAAATTTCATGTAAATCGGACTATTATTAACGAAGACAACTTGAAATGATATAAATTAATTTTTCATAGAATTTCCCTCATGTGGTCCGAATTACGTCGTTCGTGGTGTCAGTTTCATCGGCGAAACATAAGGAATCCATTGACGTCGTTTTCGCAAAGATCTGATGGGAAATGCGGAAATTCTGGACATTTCTGACTTTTTAATAATATTCGAACCCTTTCGAGGGTCCAAAGCCATAAAAAGAGTTGTTCTCGTCACGGGGTACCATGCGGCATTTAAAGAGATGTGTCCTATACCCTGTATGTAGTAGTAGAGTAAAATACAACCAGCTATAACATCTAACTAGATAAATTCCACGTCAAGAAGGCTCGCAGCTATTATAAAATCAAAAGGCAGTCCCACAAATTATTAAAACATTATATATTTAGTTTATTTCCATAGTTTATTGAACCTTTATTTAACTATACGAATACTTACTGCGCGTCTATTTCTGCACGTTTAGCTCCTTTTATTCATATTTTTGTAAATGTTAAGGGGAATAAAAATTTGTTTATACAAGATCTATTCTGCAAACATTTAAGAATATTTATTAATCATCGTTTTCTGTTAAAATGTAGTACTGACATGGATATACAAAGTTTTACATTAAATTGGTCGCTGCACGAATACTTTTTACACTGACTGCGGTTTATGACCATATTGTCCTGCGAGTCGGCGCGGCGGTTAATACCAGTACCTACGTCCGGGTCCGAATCCATCGTACGTACTACCCACCGACAGAGCAATATACGGATTAACTCATTGTGAGACTGAAGAATGCCTAAAATTATCAAAGACGGCACAATGTTCTTGACTGCCCTTTACAAATGCTGGCAAACAGATGTTGTCGAAACGTTCTTGTCAAAATATGAAATTATCGGTCGAAAGCAACGAATGAATTCTCGCTTGGATCCGATCCCGCTTTTGTCCCAATGCACAGTGGGCGTCAATCCCAAGAATAGAGAAAAAATTCAACATACCACTTTTTGCAATCAATGTCGAATCTTATGAAGCTACTTTATAAAACACTAGAACTGGATCTGAAGAAATCGATAAAAATTTTAAAACATCTTCGTTCGCATTGCAATGAGAATATTTTGAGCGTACAATCTTTTCTTTACTTTTTAAAACCTTTATTTCTGGCATCTTGGGTCCCATCACCCAATTAACCGATTGGAAGGTTGCCCAAATATTGTATAATTTCGTAGGAATGTATTAACACTTTGTGAACAGTATTTGGTACATAGGATAACATGGATACAGGTTTGCAAATATTTCTGCACTTTCCATAGTATGTAGGTATATTTATCAAATTGATCTAGTTTTATTGGAATTATTGACATTATTTTTTTAAATAACGTCATTCCTCCGTATGAGTTGTATATTAATACTTTTTTTTTATGAACTTCCTTAATTATATTCCGCAATTTTAGTGCGAAAAATGTGATGTTCTTGAATTTTCTCCTATTTCTTGGCATTCAACCTCACCGGAAGTTCCCGGAGGGTAACTAAAAAGCCGATAATTATTGCTGAGATTTCTTCAATGGGTTTCTTATGGGAAATAACTGTATGTATCTAATTATTTGCTATTGCTTACCAAAAACGATACTACTCATTTCGGTTCTCAACAAATTTGTGTCTTTTATATTAGCAAAATGTAAAAGACTTAATTCCAAATGTTCTACAAGAAAAAACATACAAACTTTGACACGTATTTACACACAGATCAGAAGTAGCCGCCACGATATTTTTCCCTTTTTTAGGAGCTCATATTATTAGTTTACAAGAAATATATAAAAAAACATAATCCCATAACATATATATATAGAAAAACATAATCCCATAACTTTTGAATTCTGACTTGTTTCCTTATTTTTGGGATTCGAGCGGTTTCGTGCCGTGGCTAGCCGAGCGGCTAGGAGATTCGGCCATCATGGCGGAAAACAGACAGTCATCCCATTGTGTTGCGTCTCCAGTAGCCTAGGTTGCTGCTGTAACGGACGCGCGGCCGCGGCTGGTTGAAAACGCGGCTAGGAAAACGGATGCATGCTTCTCCATAAGAGCGGTGCTTAGGATTCGGCCGCCGGCCGCGGTCGCCAGCCGCCGATCGCGGCTAGGAAACTCGACCTTTAGACGCCTTCTCCGAGCGAGCACGTTTATTTTGTATTTCAATTTACTTTATATCAATATTCAGTTTCTGTAACAATATATTAGTTATACGCCTTGAATGTGTACAGTGAGTGAAACCTTATTGCTCCTGACTTCCATTGCCAAAGAAACCTACAATAGGTTATGGGCCCAGGACACTCAAAATAAAAGGAGGTTAGACGATCTTGGAATCACCACCACGTGGCAGTTTTTGTTTTGAGGTTAAGTGTGGAAAATAATTTGGAAGTAAGCATGGAAGCTTATAATACGAATTCCACACGGCTAGAATTGCTCACAAGAAGCAACTACGACACGTGGAGGGTAAAGGTGGAAGCTCTTCTAATAAAAAATAAGGGCTGGGGATACGCCAACGGCACAAAAGGGAAACCCAGGCTCACGGAGAACGACGCGGCGTCAAGCACGGCCGTGGACAAATGGATCGAGGAAGATTATGTGGCAAAATCGGACCTAATATTGTCCATCAGTCCTCCGTTACTAAAGACAATCAGAAATTGTAAAACATCCCGCGAAGTCTGGCTGAAATTAGAATCAGCATTTGCTTCTAAAGGACCAGCAAAGAAGGCATCGTTGTGGAAGCAGTTAACGTCACATCAACTTCAGGAGGGCGGTGACACACAGGAACACACCGATCAATTCTTTGAAATTGTCGACAAATTATCTGAGATGTCAATAGAGATAAATGAAGAATTGCAAAGCCTTATGTTATTGCATAGTTTACCTAATAGTTATGATAATTTTAGATGTGTCATAGAATCTCGGGACAAGTTACCTGATCCAGAAGCGTTACGCATCAAAATTTTGGATGAAAGTCAAACAAGAAAAGGCAAGGCGTCGGACAACAATTCAAATTCTGTTCTCTACACTCACAGGAATTATAAAAAACATGTGAAACCAAAGCCAAATTGGAAACCAAATGTCTATAAATCAAATGATTCTAAACCAAAGCACCGTGAGAATTTTAAGTTTAAATGCCATAAGTGCAAAAAGCGAGGACATATGGCAGCGAGCTGTCCTTCCACAAGGGATCAAGCTGATCTCGCCGAAAGAGTCTGCTCTCTTGCATACAAAACTGAGTGCACACTAGAGTGGGTCGAATTCCGATTTTTTTTGAAACTCGAAATGTAATAGTGCGCGAAAGTTGCCTTACGCAAGTACAAATTCAACGCAAAAAAAAATTTTGAAATCGAATAATATTTGACCATCGCGCATCGAGGTCAAAAATACAAATTTTGGGAAAAATACCCAATTTCTTAAAATAGTTGAAAAACGTTTTCCTCGTATTATTTACATTTACCGAAGTCGTAAAATGATATTTAAACACACCAAAAGACACTTCCGGTATAACATTTCAGTTATTATTTCAATGGCTTGGGGGAGAAGCTTCTATAAAAATTTACTGTGCAGCTCTTGGCTCGTCCATATGAAATTGAGGACGACTCAGAACTCACCACGAGAAGGTGGCTACACGTCGAGTTCCACCCGCACCCTGCCCAACCAACCAACCATTCGTTAATTATAACAATATTTCAGGGGAACATTAAATTTTTGTTAACAATTCAACCGTCGACTGGAAGTTGAACGAATAAATCCGTCCCTATTCTCGAAAGCCACAACTTTCTGTGCCGATTCCGAGACCAACTTGACACATCTCTCCACTGATTGCGTGTGGGATGGAAAGTCTCTTATATCCCATTCCGGGACAAACCCGCTCTCGATCAGGTGGGAAATGTGCTCGTTCGAAACATTGCTCAAAAGAGGAGGCGACGACAACTTTGCGGAGGACCAATCATTATATTAAAATACTCTTGAGCATCAAACTTGAGTGTGGGCACTATAAAACTTCGTACCTTCGTTTTTTGCTTAGAAGGTAACGATCTTGATTTGAGAATTCTCTTCAGAGCAAGTTCTCTCACGTGCCTCCGTTCATCCAGCGCCATAGTCAGAAATGTATAGTATACATTTCAACACCCAATCCCTCCTCTGAACTGAAAGAAATAGTGAAATTCATACTCACCTCCTATATGCCGCTGTGGTTTTCTATAAAAAAGGAAAGTTCAATAATAAGTGGTCCACGGCACCTTTTCATGGCCATTCAAACGTCAAGGTACTTACCTGACAATCTCCTTCAGATCATTGATCTTGTCATTCAACGAAATGCATATTTCGCACACCTTGAAAGCTTGCTTCTGACTATGACGCTGGATGAACGGAGGCACGTGAGAGAACTTGCTCTGAAGAGAATTCTCAAATCAAGATCGTTACCTTCTAAGCAAAAAACGAAGGTACGAAGTTTTATAGTGCCCACACTTAAGTTTGATGCTCAAGAGTATTTTAATATAATTGATTGGTCCTCCGCAAAGTTGTCGTCGCCTCCTCTTTTGAGCAATGTTTCGAACGAGCACATTTCTCACCTGATCGAGAGCGAGTTTGCCCCGGAATGGGATATAAGAGACTTTCCATCCCACACGCAATCAGTGGAGAGATGTGTCAAGTTGGTCTCGAAATCGGCACAGAAAGTTGTGGCTTTCGAGAATAGGGACGGATTTATTCGTTCAACTTTAAAATCAAGAGGCCTAATGCGGAAATTCGAAACCAAGGTACAATTTCCAGTCGACGGTTGAATTGTTAACAAAAATTTAATGTTCCCCTGAAATATTGTTATAATTAACGAATGGTTGGTTGGTTGGGCAGAGTGCGGGTGGAACTCGACGTGTAGCCACCTTCTCGTGGTGAGTTCTGAGTCGTCCTCAATTTCATATGGACGAGCCAAGAGCTGCACAGTAAATTTTTATAGAAGCTTCTCCCCCAAGCCATTGAAATCATAACTGAAATGTTATACCGGAAGTGTCTTTTGGTGTGTTTAAATATCATTTTACGACTTCGGTAAATGTAAATAATACGAGGAAAACGTTTTTCAACTATTTTAAGAAATTGGGTATTTTTCCCAAAATTTGAATTTTTGACCTCGATGCGCGATGGTCAAATATTATTCGATTTCAAAATTTTTTTGCGTTGAATTTGTACTTGCGTAAGGCAACTTTCGCGCACTATTACATTTCGAGTTTCAAAAAAATCGGAATTCGACCCACTCTATTGTATATCGAGCACAACATTTGTACGACAATTGGGTAACAGGTGGGCCAAGTGGCACAAAATATGCTGCTACAAAAAACGGGTGGTTCGAAACCCACACCTTCGAACGCTGGTTCTTCGAAATTCTTCTTCCTCATGCGCAAGAAACGATTGGTAAAAAATTTGTAGTTGGGGACAACTTAGGATCACACTTTTCACCAGAAGTTATAAATGCATGCCAGGAGAACAACATTTATTTTACAACACTGCCACCAAACTCAACTCATTTGACCCAGCCTCTAGATTTGGCTGTGTTTAGACCTATGAAGACGAAATGGGCTAAGATTTTGAATAATTGGAGGAGAGAAAGCAGAATTACTGGATATTTACCAAAAGAGCATTTTCCAGGAATGTTGAAAAGACTGTGGGACAACATGTCTATTTCCCAAAAAACAGTTCAGTCTTCTTTTCGAGCAGTGGGACTAGTCCCATTTGATCCCTCTAAAGTATTGGAAAAAATTCCAGATGCAGAAATTCCCGTTGGACGCATTTTAGACCACTGTCTAGTGGAGATGCTGCAAGACATTCGAGGACAGAGTAACGATGTGCCGAAAAAGACGCGAGGAAGGAAAATAATCCCAGGAAAGGCACTTATTAGTAGGGAATCGTCACACCTAGAAGACATCAACATTTCTATACCATCTACATCTGGCTTGCATGACATTATAAATAGAACTATTAATATAATAGATGATAATGTCTGCAAAATATGTTCTTGTAAATGAGAAACATATAAAGGACCTGACTGGGTGCAATGCATAACGTGTCGTCAGTGGGTCTGCGGAACTTGTAATCGAGGAACCGAAACAATTTCTTATGAATGTCCAGTCTGTCTGGATGACGATTAGATTTTAGTTAAGATATAAAAAATAAAATAAAATAAACAAATTTAAGTGTCAATGTATCTAAAGGTTGGAACCGACAGGTCCAGTAATTTAGTCGAGTAGCGAGTAATTTAGTAATTTACGATTGTTTTATTAAACTACTCGACTAAATTTTAATATCCACACACGAAAAATGATTAAATTATTTGCTAATCGACTAAACTACTGGACGTGTCTGAACCAGTCTTTACTGACTTCAGAGTAGTAAAACTTAACCTGTTACTGCTAATTATATGATGTGCCAATGTTACCCGGTACCGGCTGGTATTTAACATGTATTAAAGAAGAAAATGACAAAAATTTTATGCATTTTAACACTTGTAGTACAATCACGAAACATGCAATGTTATGATAGGATACTTAAAGCAACTGTAAACATTTTAATTTTTACATTATATAACAAAATGTATCAAAAACCTGCCAATGTTCCCCCATTTTACGGTACTCGTGCTCGCTTCTTCACTTTGCATCAAATAGCGATTAGCAGGATGGTGTTTCCTTTTATAGCTCGTAGAAGCACGTCCAGAATGTGTTCTCGAACCCTTCCGATCCACGTATACACGTTTTGACATTATGAAAATAAAACTAAGACTTTTTCGAAACATTTGCCTTACACCAATGCAATTAAGCCACTAACACTTTGAAACGACCCTACTATGTCCAAAGGGCCCCCTGCCGTAGCCTGGAAATGAAATCAATAGAAAAGGCCTAGGTAATCCTCCCGCGAAGCGGATGGTCGCTACCTGCTCCGAAACGGCGGCTGCCGCACGACCTTCCAAGCACTGTAACTTGGCTACTTTTGGGAGCTGTTGCATCCACCATGGCTTAAATTATTCCCTGAACTCCAAATTAAAGGAAAATTACAAAAAAAATCGATTTTTTTAAATCTCAGGGTGGCGTAACCCCTTAAGTATCCCCACACCCTTGCAGTCGAACGCATGGTGAAACTCGTGACCGAAGCATCCTGTCAAATGTGCGGCTGCGATGCAAGGAACGGTTTCATTCGGTGTACATTATTGTCCCGTCAATCGATGCCAAATTATGAAACGAAGAATCAGTTCTCGCTGTAAAGGTTGCACACCAATACCAGCTTTAACAAGCGCAGTTTCTCGTTCTGGCAAATAAAAGTATGAAAATACATCACAAAAAACAATAAAATTATTTAAAATAAAAGAATTTTAGATACAAAAAACAAGGAGCCCGACGTACAGCTACCTCCGCGTGGTGTGTTCTGGGTCACTTGTTCCGTTAGAAAATTGGGCGAAGAGTTGAATTTTTTTATGCTTTAAAGTGCAGATATATTTAAAAATTTAAACAATCAAATCTCAAAAATGGTGAAAATTTAAATAGATATCATAGAAAGGAGCTTTCAACAATGAAATTTTAAAATAAAAACATTAAATTGGAAGTGGTGGAACTCATAGACAATTTATTTGATACAACATTTCCAATGACGACAGAGTGAGCTACTCGCTTAGAACAGGGCCTTCCTGGAAAGTGGGGCCCGGGGTTACAGCCCCCCTTAGCTCTCCTTTAATCCGGGCCTAGCTATGGGTGCAGCGAATATTTCAAACTTTCCAACGCCATTTTTGACAAAACATTTTACCGCTGCCGCGTATTATTTCACTCGCAAATTAACATCTTCGATTCACTTGTATTTATATGATATTATCTTTTTCTAGCACGAAGGGATGCCATCAAAATGGGCTTGGATTATCTTTAATCTCGTCGTTTACGCGGCGGCGTCGTTGGAAAATGATACAACTAAGGCTTTCATAGAATTGACTGAATTTGCATACGAGGATATTTGTTCCAATACTGGTGAAACGGAATGGGCGTTTATTAATTCTCCATCAAATAAAACATTGTCGATATGGGTAAGTTCTTGGCAAAATAAATCTAATATATTGTAATTGTTTCCAATATATCTATATTCTAAATAACTTGGTTATATGTGTTGTAGGAAGAGAAGTTAAATTTTTATGCCACTTTCAAAAAGGCGCAAAGAGACGAAGTTATCAATTCTTCAAACATTGGTATAAGTGATCCATTGTTGCAATACAAATACGATATTGCTAAAAAAGTAGGTGACGCTTCGCTGGAGAGTGCCGATTTCAAAAGAGTAAGATAAAGTTACACGGATGCGATTTAAATAATTAGGTATATTCTTAAATAGGTTTAAAAAATATTTGTTATATATGTTTATAGCTCGTTCACTTTGCTGGGACAGCAGAGTTACTAAGATTATCTAAGTATTCCTTTGGACTTCTGAATAATTATACACGTAAAGGTAGTATTTTAATTTTATATATATATGATATAAGGCTGTACTTCCAAAGGGCACCGGTGGCCGATCGAAATGAAACTTGGTAATGTGAGAGGTGTGGAAGGACTCCAAATATAAAATTTTAACTTACAGATTATTTTAATCGCTTTTCCAAGGTCCCCCCTCTTAACAGTACTTATGTTGACTTATCTCCACGCAACGCATTCCGCTTTCCAACTTGTCCCGGGTATTATAGTTGACCATACTGCATATTCCTTAACTCCCCATATATTATTACATGTACAGATTTATTAGTTATGCAGTTTTGTGCTTGTAAATATCGCTAAGTGCACTGGTGAGCACCAGATGCGTACTGTACATATGTATATATTTATTCGTTACTTAAAATTTTGTTTTCTTTGTATCCGAGTTATTTGTACCTCCACAAAATTGCATTTTTTAAAAAATACGGTACAAAAAATGTACGCCAGGTATACGCGCGCGCGCGCAGACGAACGAAAAAAACTGTCGTAAACTTATTAATGTGCTACATTTAGCTTTACAAAACTAATGATATACCAAAATTGCGCCAATTATAACAATTGCTACTTATGCAACCAAAAAATGTATTAAATAATATTAAGCAGATATATTTTTATTTTCTACAAATAAATATTTTATTCAAAATACTTGGCGCTGCGCCCCGAATTGGTGTTGCTAAAGTGAATAAATATGTATAAATTGTATTAATATTTTTCTTTCATTCTTGTCTCAGTGGTGTTTTGTCTTATTTTATTATTTATACCAAAACAATTAACATTTTTTTGGTTTCGCAAAGCCAAGTATTTTGAATAAAATATTTATTGGTATTGAAATATTTATTTCTATAAAAATGCATCTGCTTAATATTATCTTCTTTGTTGCTTCCAATGATGAATCTTTTATTCCATTTAAATCCGATTGTTTGTACAAATAGTCGTTGTTATAATTGGTGCAATTTTTGTATATCATTAGTTTTATACCAGGCGCAATTTTTGTATATCATTAGTTTTGTACTAGGCGTAGTTTTTTGTACCTTTTTTAGTAATTTTGTGGAGATCCAAACTACGCACGCCTGCAAAGCTTCAAGACAATTGGATTGGAAGAATTTGTTTAAATTTGAGTTTTCAGATATGAACCGAACATACAAGAAGCAAACAGAGGATCGAAGCTGAATAAAATCGTTTAATTAATATAATACTGTCACAATAAATTTTGTTCTCTGACGTAGACTGCATCATCTTCTGCTTCGATTATCTGTAAATATATAAAATCCACATTTTAGTTATAACTTAACGTAGAGCTTATATAGAAATAGAGTGGCCCTTTGCTATAGTAAGTGTAGAGACTACAAAATGTGTCCGAAGGAGGTGAGAGCGTATGGCAGAAAGTCTTGTTGGAGGAAATTTAAATGCTAATGGTAATTCAGCGAAAATGAATGAAGAGATCCAATATTTTTAACGCATAACTTATTGGTGTTGGAATAAAATTAATTTAGTATGTTTATTGGTGAATTAAAATATGTGGATTTTAAAGTATTACGAATGTCTTTCACAAAAGATTGAAAAGTATCAAGGGAGATGTGTTTTCAGCGTACTTTCTTCACTAATGTGCCCTGCTCTACATTGCAACCAATCGACTATAATTTTCTTAATTCTTAATGCTATGCTAATTTGACAAATTTTGTCGATTTACCTTATTTGACAAATTTCCAGAAACTTGTGCGAAACAAGATGCTTGTCTGTCTATCTAAGTTTCTCCAGACAACCTCCAAGCCTGTGCATCCCCTTCATTTCTATCCAAGCCTGTGCGTCCCCTTTATTTTTATCCAAACCTATGCACCCCCTTCATTTCTACAAGCTTTATATACAAACTCTAAATGAGAAATAATTTGCTGGTATAAAAATATCTGGCAATTTAAATGCAATTTATTATAATATATTATTTTGTACATGCGTGGTACAAATTTCCAGAAGCTTGTGCGAAAGAAGATGCTTCTCTGTCAAACCTCGTCCGGACAACTTCCAAGTCTGTGCGTCGCCTTCGTTTCTATAAGCTCTGCATAAATAGTCTATTAAAAAATTGTTGCGACTTACCTTGTTAATTCAGACAATAATTCAGTGTCCTATATGGGGTAAAAACTCGTGACATTTCAAAAATTTAAACAATTTATCTTATTCGACACTTGGCAGGTTATGATTGATTGACACTGGCTAGGTTACGTTTACCTTGACAGATGTGCTCTGAATCTGGCTGTCGCGTGACAACAATTTGTTACACGATTGGTCGAAACCTTCGTCGAATGAACGACGTGCCTGAGAGACATTTCCTCACCTTTTCATGCTCCCCTCTTGCCCACACTTGACGATAAAGAAAATATCTTAACATAAAATTCGCCAAATTGCAACTTTACGTCGAAAGATCTCAGCTCATAAGGCACGTAGGAATAAAACGAAGACACTTTTCTGATGTAAATCAAATCCAAGCTAACCATTAAGGCCATTCAAAACTTAATCGGATCAATCATTATTGAGATTCGATAATTGAAGGGTTCTTCCAAAAATGCCGGCACGGACGTCTCGCGCTTCTCATGTACTTGGGGCGAGACACTACCGTGTCTCTTGATGGTAGGTACACTACTGCAGTTCTCCTCACTGATTCAACCCTTACCAACGGGACAGCTCGACGCTCGACTGGTTGCCCGCAGCTAGGCGCTAACACTCGCTCCTTGTGCACCCCTACCCTAGAGTAACTGTATCTTCCAAACGGGTGAATTCCCGTAACTAAAATTTTATGTTTGGGGTCCTCTCACATTCTTCAAGAGATCCCGGAAATTTCATCTCGTGTGACCACTGGTGCCTTTCGGAATAATATCCTGATGTAATTATTATATCGTAATAATTACATGTACGTACGATTACTAAAAATATTAATATTTCCAGATCTGGATAATATACTGTCTCACAGCAAGGATGCTCAGTATCAAGACAGTATTTGGACAGCTTGGCATCAAGAATTAGCTCCACTAGTTACAAATTTTTCGAATATTCTCCTGCTTGTTGATAAAGCTGCAGAAGCAAATGGTTATTATTTAAAAAAATAATCTACCCTTTTCGTATACAGTAATTTTACAATTTGATTAAACATGATTATACTTCAGTTGCAAAAGATACTACAGAATACTGGGAACTCCTGAGTGGATACGATCATGGTTACAGCAAGATTAAATATGAGTGGAGTAAAATTTCTAATCTTCATAAAAAAATATTCAAATTCGTTAAATCTAATTTGTCGCATAAATACGAAGTTGCTATAAATGATACAATACCAGGTTATTTACTTGGTAAGTTAACAGCATAGTATACACAGATTTGTAAAATAACTTTTATTTGAGAAGTGTAACCTTTTGTGAAAGGATCTTTACAAGGAATTGATTGGACTACCATATCGGTCGATGCAACACCTTATCCAGATTTAATGTACAATATAAAAAGGAATCTTTGGAAAAGGGTACTGAATATGCTGATATATATATATATATAAAATAATAATAAATAATAAATTTGTGCATTATACATTTATAATTACATATAACATATATTTGCATATTAATTTTATTTTATTTTAGAAACTTATTGGAAAGTCATTATATCAAACTGCTTCTGCCATGGGTGAAAGAATGTTGCACCTAGTACCGCAAGCCGATTTTTGGGAAAAAAGTCGCTTTAACCAACAATGCCCATCAAAAATAATTAATTTTTGTGAAGAAGGTATTACGAGGTACCTACATATGTTATGACTGGGCATTCCAAATCATTTCTTAGATGCAGTTAGCCTATTTACCTTTTCAAAACTATGTGACTCATAATTTTGCTGATTTATATCGCAGGGTGTCTACTTGCTTCGAGCCTACTGTGAGCAACTTTCTCTCTGCTCATAAAAATGTAGGAAAGATTGTATTCAATCAAATGTCTCTCGAAGCTATCCCGGTACTTAACGCAGCTAATCGATATTCTGGTAAGAATGAAAATATTAAAATGTATATAAATATCAACATTTATTCATAATATGAAAATGAATATTAGATGGTATTATGAACAATATTTATATCCCTCTCTAGCTTTAGAAGAAGGACTATCAGAATTGTTTGGGATATTAGCTGCAAGTCCCGCTTGGTTGAACTATACCCGCATTATGGATAATTCTGCTGATACTGAACAACATTTGATTGTGTCTCTAATGATAACGGCATTGGACACGTTACCGCGTCTTGCTTATTACATGTCTGCAGATGCGTGGAGAATTAATGCTATTGAAATGAACATCACAAATTCCGAAGACTTGGTATCATCTTGGTGGAAATATAGGTATCACGTTATTAGAGTGCTAATTTCAATTCAATACTTTATAAGTTTTACGTTTAACCCAAATTCTGAATATTTCTATTGAAGGCAAGAATATGAAGGAATTAGTTCTAACGGAATCGAAATGCCCACTTTCTTAAACGACGACTATATTACGAGTAACAAGCCATATCTCTCGTACGTAGTAATAAAAATAAAATTCTAGCGATCTATATGCGTTAGCGTGTATAATACTGGCACAAGTTTCCCTTTTGCAGAAAGTTGACTGGCACAATTCTTGCATTTCAATTCTACGAATACTTAATGGGGTCCACGGAAGTTAGATACGATTCAATTGTGGAGAAACCAACGAAAATTGAGTTTATGTGGGTACTATTCGTAAATGCCAATAACATAGTACATATTTATCTTTTTCCAAAAATACATTAAGAACTTGTCATTTTGTTTACAGAAAAATGATTCGACAAGGCGGCGCCTATGATTGGATGAGAATAATCGATAAATTTTTAAATATAGAACAAATTTCATCGGATTCGCTTCTGTCATTCTTCTCCCCATTAGAAGATTTCATCGATGAGTTGGAAGAAAATTTCGAATATAAAACTGTTACCGCTGGAGAGTCAGAATTAGAAGAACTAGAGAAAAAAATTATTGAAGAAATGAACGCTTCTACAACTACTACTACCACCACCACCACCACCACCACCACCACTACTACTAGTACTACACCAAGGAGTATGATCACGAAACAAAAAGTAGCACCTTCAGATAAAAAAAACGATGGAAGAAATGACTTAAACGCCGTAGTTAATAGGAATAAAGATTTACAGTCTAAATCAGCGACACCCATATCAGAAGAAAAGCTAGAAAACCGTAACATATTAAAGTCAGAAGCATCAACTAAAGTGCCTTTTGATGAGTCATTAATCGATAGTTTAGACACTGAAGAAGAGAAAAAGCCAAAGATTAACACTAACAAGGCAGTGTGGGCTGTGGGTGCAGTGCTTTTAGCAACGATAATTATTTGTATAATTGCGATTTTTGGAAGACAAAGATGTCGTAAAGTACCAAAAAATAGACGATATGTTTAACAGTAATTTTCAACATTAAAAAAGCATATTTATTTTTACATTTAATGTATAAGCTAGATTGTACACAAGTGTGTTACATTATTACAAAGCCTTTCGTCTAGAAAGACATTTAATAATTTGCAATATTCAATATTGTACATTCCTCACTGCTCGTTACAAAACAAACGAAGGCTATTTTCAGAAATCTACTCTCTATAAGTACTATAATTTAGTCTTGGTATGATTTCAGTATTGAGCAATCTTTACAAGTGAAAATGTTGACTAAAAGGGTTAGAGCTTGCAAACAGAAAAAAATCATAAATATTAATGCGCAAATGCTACTATATACAATGTTTACACTTCTTAAAACGGAACTATTTAACATACACTGCGATTTGTACGTAAATTCACGCGTACATACTTAAAACTATGAAGTAAAAATGTATATTTTCTTAATTATTTTTGTTTAAAATATATTTCGTTAACTGCGTCTATCTTTTGGACAAATGTAGCACAGTTCGTACATTACGACACAAATATAGATCGTAAGGATAGGAAACAAATGTTACGTGCCGAACTATCATAATCTGTATGCCAAGTACGACAGTTCCTTTTCACCTATGCCAAAACGCAACAAATAATATAAGAGAAAATAATACATAACACAAAAGTATATCCCTCATGTTTTCTGTAGGATCTTTAGGGAATGCGTATCGATAATGCCTTTGTAATTGTAGGTGTTGTGTATACACTCAGATTTAAATAACATGTGTACATTAATTTATATAATGGTAGAAGGAAGTAGTAAATACGAAAATGTGTATAACGTTCGCAACGTTTATATACAATAGATTGTATGGAGGATATATATTTTTTATAAAAGTATTTATTTTGTACCTAAATCGGATAATAAAGTATTGTTTTGGTACAAATTTACCATGCAATCGTGGTAGACGCATGTACATTTCTGTGCCAAAACCAAAGTATGAAATTGTTTCACTACGTACTGTGTATCATAAAAATAAGTTAATTCCTTGGAATGCTTAGATGAATGTTTATATAACGCATAAAAGAATACATTTATTTTGTCTAATTACAAACACACACATATGTAAATAAATATATTATACTATACGTGAAAGACAAGATTACTATTTTTCAAGAGTATTTCCAACTTTTGTCCATAATTATCCAAATTACAAGTACTGAAATATTTTTATAAAATCGGCCAAAGTGAAACGTATATGTAATATGTATATACCATTTGTTAATTGTGTTGCGTAAGTCCTTAGACAAAAGAAACGAAACAGTGAAAGCTGTAAAAAATACTAATTTATATAAAGAATGAAGATTACATTACATGTAAAGGTTTTTTTAAAGTAAATATAACGATTTACCTTGATTCTTACAAATAATTTTTCCATATAATTCAGAAACTTTCCCTTATATTTTAAAAAATAGATACTTAAAACTTTTGAAAAAGCGTAGCGTGGGAAGATTTGTCGCGTATGGGCGAATTCCACTTACACCCAAATCGCCCGTGAATTTCATTAGGGTAGGTTTCCTTGTGCGCGACTGAACGCATCATCAAGAATTTCAAAGTCGATTTTCTCGAAAATGAAGCGCGATATGAAAAAAAGTTACTCTTTCTTTTCGACTTATAACAAGTAAATAAGTCGAGAGAAAGGAAACCAATTTTTTGATATTGCGCTTCATTTCCGAGAAAATCGACTTTGAAATTCTTGACGATGCGTCCAGTCGCGCACGGGGAAACCTAGCTTAATGAAAATCACGGGCGATTTGGATGTAAGTGGAATTCGTCCATCCCGAAGACGACATCTCGATTTATTGTAATTGAATTTGAATAACTTTTCGATTTTGAAGGTATTAGTCTTTAACACGAAAGAATCCGCAAATGTGTTTCAATTGAAACAGTATGGGTTAACATACTACTGGAAATTTTAAAGTATTATTTATATTCGACGATATTTAAGCAAAATCAAGAATTGGTTAGCATATAAATTTAATCGCGCAGTTATAATCATATACACTATTAGGGAAACTAATATTTCACCGCGTATTTTTATTATACCGACTTATCGGTTTGAAAAATAAAACAGATATACTGTTGTTTGCAAAGAATGAAGATGACTTCGTATAATTATACGGAATTGTGTATACTCGTATAAAGCTTTAAAATATATTTATTTCGTTATTGAACAAGTTTGCATCTCGTACACATGTTATCTTACAGCATAGAGTATAAAACTTTACTTAGGGAACATAATTAATCTGAGAACGTTCTTTTTACTATCGCATTTATCTGCGATCACGTTCCAACCATAAATTATAGGTCATGCAAAGAAATAGCAATCTTTTCAGTCACGGATATCAACGCCCAGATCAATAATAAGGTAAAGTCAGCGTGCAGTTACGGCAGGATTACGTATTCTTTTTAAAAAATTCTACCATTCTTGACAGTAATCATGCGTATTCGTGGTGGTTTTTAACACATTATCCATACGCATGTAGTACCATCCCAATTACAGATAGGGTCGTAATGCACTAAGGATAGGGTTGACAAAGATATCTAACAGTATGTATTTGGTACACTGAGAATGAGAATTGTAGATCGGTTCTTCGATTATCGACGGCTAGAGAGGGTGCTAGGACATGCGTAGTATAACCTCAAAATGTTAAGGGATGACTAAACGGCCAACAGTTCCTTATCGTTGCGTCATTCGCATGAACTTGAACGACAAAGTTCGGCACGAAGTGTTTAAAATTACACGCGCGTAAAGAGAGGCTAAACGCGAGAAACCGAATCATCCCCTTTCGTCGTAAACGACTAACCAATCGACTTGGTGGGCATGCGCATCTGAAGCTAAACAGGGGTTGTTGCAGTCAGGGAGGGGCTCTCTTCGGCAGAATGACTCAGAATACACATTCCTGAAAGTACATCTTTGTGATTATTTAGAAGTGACATGCGTATACCGCCACTTCGTAACCGCACAGTGGATATTCTTGCGATATTCCTGGTTTCTCACGATGCCATAATTCGTGGAAGTGTTGAGTGTTACGTGGATTGACTGTCAGCTGTCCCACCATGAATGTGAGTAGTACATCGGGCATTTATAAAGTCGACTGGTTTTCTGCCAGAGAATCTGTAGCTCTCACGCAGTATGTGCGTATCCCTTTACATTCTCCCATATTAACATAATCACGAACGAAAGTACAGTGTTTATTGTGATCTGGGAGAAGTAGAATCTGTTTTTTTCTTGGTTCATTCCGGAACATAGTTGAACCTAATACGTCATTGACCTCTGTAACGTGTAAAATCGATGCGAAGGTTACGTCTAATCTAGGAACTTCACTTTTTGTATCACAGCCTGTGCAAATGTTGCGCTGATGTTCCAATATCTACGTGTCCTGGTTCATTTCAATATTTCCGTACATTACGATTATTCCCGGGAATTATAATTTATTTCTTAAAGCGCGATTATATCAATTGTGCTGGTGCCGTCAAACGGGGTAACTTTCGCCACAAAACTAGATTTTAAAACAAATTTCTCTAGCATCTATTGTAGAACAGTTGTTATTCTCAGACAGAGTACCTTGCATATCTTTAATCGCTTACTTCAAGATACATTTTGCCTGTGAAAAATATACCTTTTATACAGCAAATGCTCGGGGAATGTGTTTTAAAACCTAGTATTGTGATTAAAGTTACCCCATTCGACGGTACGAATAGACTTACGTATTGATACGTTCATCCAATCCCTTGTACAGTACTGGACTACTGTTGCAATAAATTATAAGCAGTAATAACGATTAAGGGGACCGTCCGGTCAAAACGCTCAAAAAAGTATACAACTTGCAGTAAATAACTATATGGTCTTTCTTTATTCGTTCTTCAAGGATATAAAAACTGTTTTTTCTTTTCATTTTCCTATAATGGTTCGAATTTTACGTGGCGCTTAATGCACTGCTGCAACAAAGAGGCGTAAACGGTAGACAGTAGAACTCGACTTAGGATTGTCTGAAATTGAAAAACCAAAAATATTCTTATAGGTTATATCAATCACTATCGCACTAGCCTTTAAGAAGGCAAATAAAGCTAAATGGCGATGTTTGGTACACGTTTGAACACAAACATGCGAAAAACTGGGTAATTCTGCGCTTAAAAATGTTGGTAACGAAAAACTATGACCTCTAAAATTGATGATCAAAGGGTGATGCGATAGTGAATTCAATTACAAAAGAAATGCCACCAAGTTTTTTGGAATCGGTTAATAATTTCTTTTGTTATGCTGTCTACCGTTCGGAAAAATCATGTTTCGAGAAAAACGCGTTTAAAGTTTTACGTGAGTGCCAAGTGGCCGGATTTTATCCACGCATTTGCCGCTACTCGAATGCCTATAACTTCGGGAATTTTACAAATTTCAAACAATCCTTTTAAACGCGTATTCTTAAAAGGTTGAACATTCGAAAAATGAAATAATATAAAAATCGATTTTTAGGCCGGACGGTCCCCTTAAAGTAACAAAACGAAGTCCATCGGCAGAAGGCAATTCTATGAACAGTTCGTTTGTCGTTTATTAATTTAAATGCAAATTTTTATTAGGTTTCTGTTAGTGACCTTATTTGCCGAAGCCGTCACGATTTCGTTGTTGCCTGTATACGCCTGAAGAAAACAGTTTAAGAATCCGTTCAAGTTCTTGATTACATATGTATGTGAATTGGTATTGCTGAAGCTACTTAGAATTCTGCGTCTTTATCCGTGTGTTGAGTTGAGATGTACATATATGTACATTAGGGTGGCTCTTATTTACCCCTGGTGAAAATTTTATTCCAGATTTTCTTCGCGGCACCCCCAGAATAGTTCCAAATAATAAAAAAAATCTGTGTAAAGTTTGAGCCCGAACGGATAACGGAAAAAGGTGCCCCTGGGCTCTTGAACATTTAAACAATTATTTAACAGCTCACAAAATCGATTTTATATAATATCCTCCAAGTTATTGATTACATAACAAAATATGCTAAACAAGAAGAAAAGTGCCGCGAAGAAAATTCAAAAGTCGACAAATAAGAGCCACCCTAATGTACGTAGGTATTACATACAGGGCCATCATTTCATTTCGCAACTTGCTCTCTGGCGAACAGGCTTAGGACAACAGGCTCAACGTGGCTCAACGCGTTGAGAAGCTAAAAGGTTGAAACATTCAGACACGAACACCGCTACAATCAGAGACACGTCCCATTAGTTACCCCTTAGGTCCGATCTGTGCATGCATTGAATTATGGATACAATCATAAAAAAGAAAACGAGAACAATAAATTCTGAGGTCTGCAGAACTAATACCTAATTGAATAAAAATTTAATTTCTCAATTTATGAAAGCAAAAGCTTTTCACAACAATTATGGTTAAAAAATTGATAACAGACAAATTAAGTAAATGTAAAATATGTTAAATTATCCATCATTTAGAGGGAGTAATTTTTCCTTATTTTTCTGCGCAAATTCCATTCCGATATCTTTTATGGTTCAAAAGTTATACGAAAAAGGCCCCAAATTCTTCAACCCCGGCCGGGAAATTCCGAATAGCTCTTTGCGACGTTAATTTGAAAGAGACCATCTTAAAATCTTCGAAGCTTGGGCATCACTGCTGTCCAGCGTACAATGGAGTATTTGGCCCTAAAAGCTGGTCAAAAGTCGATTTGCAAAATCTTGTTCACAGTGAATAATTTTTGTTTCCTGAGATAGTTGAATGTATGAAGAACAATGTGTCAATATTGTTTCTTTTATTTATTCACTCATAAAGAGGTATTTTGTGTCAGAAGTGAAGAGTTTTCATAGTACACGTTTCTCTCTTCATCAGCTCTGAAACACCGTTCGCTAAATAGTCATTTTTGTTGTAAAGGTTTCTCTTTATACCTAATACAAAAATAATTGGTTGCCAACTCGTGCCATTTTGGTTTTCCCAGCATTTTCTTTGTGCGCAACGCACTGATTGTGAGCAATCACATTGCACATCGCATCGTGTTCGCGTTGTCCTCTGCTAATTGTACTTTTATACCAGTTTATTATTACTATACGCACTGGTCTTTGTTGAAGATTTACATTTTATAAATCTGTTATGCATTTGCTTTCGTACTAACACCCATGAACGTCCGAACAATCTCAAAACCTTACTCTAAGGCACGTAGTGCCAATAAACGTATCAAACCAACAGATGTGACCCTAGTAGCATTTTTGGTTGGCCAACAGTTGCCAACAGTTGGGAATTAGTTGGGATATTGTTAGTGGTTTTGCCTACAAAATCCCAACATAGGGCCTACGGCAAAAAAGTTACGACAGTTTGCCTACGAATATTCAATGTTGGGCCAACAATTACTATGGTTGGTTAATTAACAAAAAAGTTACGACAGTTTGCCAACGAATATTCAATGTTGGGCCTACAATTATTATGGTCGGATAATTAACAAAAAGTTACGACAATTTGCCCATGAATATTCAATGTTGAGCCAACAATTACTATGGTTGGTTAATTAACAAAAAATTTACAATGAGCTGCGCAGATCGGTTGCAAATCAGTGGGGGCGTACGTCTACTCTTATATGGAATGGTATATACATACAACGCAGTTTGTTGATGTCGGGCCATAGTTGGCCCACTAAGGTTTTGTTGTATATAGTCTTGGAATTTATTTATTCCTTTAAATTTTTCTACTTTAGTTTAAGGAAGTGAAAATAATATCAATTCAGAAAAAGGTGCTTTTTGGAATCGATACTGATATACTGTGGTCTCGCCACCGTCGCGTTGTATGCGTTTTCTATGTTACGGTTATTTCAATCTATTATTTATTAATATTAAATTAAAACACGTATGCATATTGTAAGATATTTTGTGGTTATATAGGCTATCTGAATTGTTAGCATCGCCATAATGCGTTGCCTTGACAACGATCGAATGATCGAGAGCAGGGTGGCGAAGAAATTCGATACCCGGCGGTAGCTAAAATAGCTACCCACGTCCACGCATGCGCACAATGACGTCACGAGCGTTGAGCCAATCAACGCCAAGATGAAAATTAGCCGACGCCAGCGCCAAGTCAAGTCAACTAGCCAAGCCAAGTGAGGCCGCAACCAACCAGCGAAGACAACCGATTCCCCGCGATGCTGGTTGGCTAGTTGGCATGACTTGGCGCTGGCGTCGCGAATTTTCCAGCGATTTTCATCTTGGCGTTGATTGGCTCAACGCTCGTGACGTCATTGCGCGCATGCGTGGACGTGGGTAGCTATTTTAGCTACCGCCGGGTATCGATTTTCCTCGCCACCCTGATCGAGAGGAGAGCGGTCGATTGTATGCGTCACCACGCCACGAGGCACGACGCATTATTCAGTAACATTCGATAGCGTGGCTGGTGGCTGGCGGAGGCAAATCCGCGAGACAGGCGAAAAGAATATTATTTGTTCCTTTTGTGATTGTGATTGTTGTGATTTGTTGCGTTTCATCTCGCGGTTCATCGGACCAGGTAAATATTATATTTGAAAAATTAGTCGTATTTTCAGAAACCTAATCTTTTTAGGTTAATCGAACTAGTCATTCTTTGTTTTAAAGATTCCATCACTATCTTACAATTTTGTTATGGCTACATATAAGTATATATGTCTATCAGTATTTTAACTACTATAATTTACAACCAATCACTACGAAATTCATCAAAAAGATACTGGTTTTAACCTCAAAGACAGCTAAAAATGTACACAATATGAAAAAATACTTGGCCAGTTTTATTTTATGCTTTAATTAATTATTATGTGTTTAAATGTGTCAAAGACCCTTACAATTAAAACCTATGTATAGAAAAACAAAATTGCTTGTTGTAGGTGCTGTACGTAAAAATAAGGTGGCAGAAACTGTCACAGATGCTGAAATCATTGTCATCTTAACTAATTGGTTCAGATTTACAAAAGATAGAGATTAAATCAATGCAGCGAACTAAACAACGGCATGTGGCTACAAAAGCAATCAAATCAAAGATAGTCTACGAATAAGTGTTGTTTCAGAAGTACATTGTAATATCTCTAATAGCGATTCCAATCAGAGTCTATTATCGTTTCATAATTCTACCAATTTAAATGTACCCTGTCATTTTGATGATGTATTGTGTGGTCTCTTTATTCTTCTAATGTACATAAGAAATGTCTACTTTTACTTAACTATGTATTCTGCAAGTAATACTTTTATTTGTATTCCTTTTACTAATATAGAAAAAGTACCATAAAGATCCATTGTATGTAAACAAATAAAATTTTCAGAAAACCGTACTTTGCAGTTACTTTCTTTTAGAGATTGATAAGGCTTTTATTGAAGTGTAGTATAACCAACTGTCTTCCTACTGTTGGTTTATTGTAGAGGCTCAACTGTTGGGCCTATGGAAAGAAACCTTCAGTTGGGCCTATGGAAGGAAACCTTCAGTTGGGCCTATGGAAGGAAATCTTTAGTTGGGCCTATGGAAAGAAACCTTCAGTTGGGCCTGCGTTGGTTACAATCGTTGGCCCATTCAAAAATAGCGCGACACTTCAACAGTTGGCCAACGGATAACACGTCATTGGCCCAACGAACTCCCAACAAATAAATGCTACTAGGGGACATAAAGTCAAACATTTCGGATGCATTTTATTAGCTTTCTAACCTTAGAGGTGAAAAGTCGCTGAAAGAAAAAAGGCAATACAAAAATCCTTCAGGGAAGAAATGGGCGTCTTAGTGGATATATCTAAAGCAGGATTTGGGAATACAAATAACGGTAACATGCCACGAAGGGCCATTTGCAGATCCAGAAACTTCTGCTCGAATTACTGGATTAGACATCGATCTTATCCGCAAGTTGAAAGTAGTTATAGAAATGATATCAAATGGGCACAATATTGACTTGGATAAATTGTCAATGTATGCATTACAAACAGCTTAGATCTAGGTATGTGGAACTGAAAGGCTGGCACCCAATGTCACCGACAATGCACAACATTTTTATACATGGAAGAACGATAATTTCACATGCTATGCTACCGGATTGATCAGTTGTCAGAGGAAGCTGCTGAAGCCAGAAACAAAATTTTGCAAGAGAATTTTGCAACAGAGCTGTATTAAACCGGTTATTATTAACTTCGGACCTAAAATACAAAAAAAACCAAGCGATTTTCACGTGAAGTGTTGCAGCTTTTAATCCCAGAGTAAGATGAGACTTTCTTAAATGTGTATTTTTGTTATATTTGTTAACTATTAATATTAATAATTATTTAATAATAATCACATCATTTCCTCATATGAAACCCTTATGTTTCTTGATACATATGTAACTCTGAATACGAAAATCTCAATAAGGAGAATGTCGCAATAAAATAAATCACGTAAATAAATCGACTTATTTCTAAATTGTATTACGTCCTGTGCATATTCTTGTAAAATTCTATGAAATAATTATATTGCCTCACTTCTAAGTACATTTGGATGCATTAAAACGAAAAAAATCATTTTCGCCAGCTTTTAGGGCCAAATACCTGTTCGCCCGAGCGCAGGTTGCAAGATTCAATGATGACCCTGTATATGCGCTGCGTGGCTGCATTGAAAGAAAGAAATTCGTGGTGTGAAACTATAGCGGAGTAATCCAGGAATCTAAAGAAGTTTTATCGCAGATATTTCTCGACTGTAGTGGATCGTGCAATTAAATAACAATATTTGTCACGAACAACACGAAAAGTATACGTACTTACTTTTTTCGAAAGGCTGAGAAGCCATTGTAAGAGCTTTCTGTTTATTATAGTGTATTATTAAAAATAGTAATAATAATGACAATTATTAATTTGGACTATTCTTTTTGAAATCTGAATGATTAAAAACTTTTAGTTACGTTATAACTCTTGCACTCTTAATAATACAGAGATAATTTCATTAGCAAATAGTAAAAAATCATATCAAAAATTTATATTTTTATATTTCCCTAGTAGCATTTATTTGTTGGGAGTTTGATGGGCCAATGACGTATTATCCGTTGGCCAACTGTTGAAGTGTCGCGCTATTTTTAAATGGACCAACGATTGTACCCAACGCAGGCCCAACTGAAGGTTTCTCTCCATAGGCCCAACTGAGGGTTTCTTTCAAATAGACGTCTTAAAGAGGTCCAGAATGCGTCTTAAAGAACTTCAAAATACGTCGTACAGACGTCTTTTTCGGGTCTGGTTTAGAAAAAAAATTGATTAATTTCCTTAACTACGGTCCGGATTATGTCGCTTTTGGGGCCAATTTCATCGGGGAAATATAAGGAATCGATTGGCGTCACTTTCGCAAAGATCTGCTTAGAAATGCAGATCTCAGATTCGCCACTGCTTAAGGTCCCCATACACGACCGAGCCGCTCGCGAACTACAGGTTTGGCGAGCATGCTCGCTGGTGTATGGGATCAACAAGCGGTTGAAATGTTCGGCTCGTGCGTGTTAGAAAATGGACCCATGCGAATGGAAGGAAACTAAAGAAGCGCACTCCAGGACAGTTCTGGGGTAACTGCAGTGGAGTCCATCACAGTCCTCTTACCAAAAGGCAAAGCCTTCCCCACTCCGTGGCCAGATCCTCCAGGAACAGAGTCCCTATTCTTTAGCAATACGGCGTCGGGCCGCTTGCCATTCCCACATTCTCTATCTCACTCTAAATAACCAATCCTTCGACACCCGATAACTAAGAGACCCAACGTGGTCATCAGCCATCGCCCGTCGCCAGGTCTGTTTAGTCTCGCGTACTCTCTATCAAGACCGCTCGCAGGCTAAGTCCCTGCCATAAAATCCTTGAAGGCAAGACAGCGTGGGGCCATCCGCCCTCAACCTCACCCATAAATTTGGTCACGCTAACATGCGAATGCTCGGTTCGTTGGAAATGGCCTACGAGCCGAGCGGACAGCCCAACTTGCACGGCTGTGTGTGGGTTTTATCTGCACAACTCGGCACAACGGCAAATGTATACATATGCCGTTGTGCCGAGCGCGTGTAATATATATACACGCGCTCGGCACAACTGAGGCTCGTCGAATGTTCGTACATACCGTGTGTGGGCTCCCGTGAGCATGGCGACGAGCTTGACGCGAGCGGCTCGGCGAGCATGCTCGCTCGTGTATGGGGGCCTTAGTACGCAACATTGTATGGCCCTGCTGGTTCGAGCGTCGGAGATCAAAGCGAGACGCGTGATTGCTGGCGGCATCGCCTTTGACGAATCTAGCTACAGTACGTTCCATATAAGAGCATACCGGCGTCCCTACCGATTTGCGACCGATCTGCACAGCTCCCACGGATCTGACACACGCGATTGGTCGTAGCACTTTCCCTACCGGTTTACTACCAATCAACAGTGTATCCCTGCGCGAAACCAGTATGTTCTAATGTTGAACGCAGTGTAGAGCAGCGCTGTCAAACGTATGGGCCCCTCACACGCCTGCTTCTCCTTCCAATCTTTCTTTTCCGCAGCGTGCCTTCCGTGGTCAAGGAGACCGCGTGGCGCTACAAAGGCTCCCATGACGGGCTAGCCAGGCTAGAGACTGTCATGGTCGCCTCTCTAGTGTCGCGCGGTAAATATCCCTGACAACACGGACGAGAGTGGAATAACCCCGAGCTTACACGAAAGCGACCGTGGACAGCGCTGAGCTAGAGAATCACCCTGTCCATCGTAAGAATAACCTCGTTTCACACATGCTATGGTCTCACTTAACCGTCTTCGTTTTTCTCCGTCTAGTCGACAATGTTGGCGTCGGTGACGAGCCGAATCACGTGCGTCAGGTCAGTACGCAATTGTGGGGACTGCGCAGATCGATAGAAAATTGGTCCGAGCGTGAGGTTATTCTTACACTGGCTAGCAGAATTTAAGCGTTCGCATGCAGCCTGACATAAGGCGGTAACAAATTTTGTCGACTGCAATCAGTAAAAAGGTGAAGCGATTGCGAATCTTATTATTTTAAGTACCCTCCATGAATACAAAATCTCAATAGACGATTACCGTGACCAGGGCTATAACAACGGGACCAATATGAAGGGGTTTTATAAAGGTGCTATGTTTTGAAAAAAATTTATTTGTAGTTGAAGCCCCAAAGATGGGAACTTTAAAAAAAAAGATACTGGATGCTCGCTGCACGGTTTATCTAACATGCGTTGGTCAGCAAGAATAGATGCTGTAAAACCGTTTACAAATAATTTAGGCGGATTAAGCAATTTGATTGAATTGAAGAAATATTATGTTTAAATTTAACTCCAGAAACTACAGCCGATTTAAATGGTATTCTAATTTATTTAAATTCTTTTGAGTGTTTATTTTTATCCACTGTACCTAAGGTGTAAAATATTGGCGCCAATCGATTGTAGAAACAAAATTTTTCAATAAATATCTGCAACAATTGATATTGAAGAAAGATATCAGAGAAAAGTGGAGTAATATTTTTAATGAATCAAAACTTGTTCGTGAAAATTGTGAAACTGTACATTCCACTAATTTACCTCCTATAAGACGTAAATATAAAAAAACATTTGCAGACGAAAATGATCATGATAAATACAGTATTGTCTCGTTACGGGCTCGGTTTGGTGTACACGATACGGGCTTTTCGCTATACCCACCACTTCTGTCTCACTCTTGTTCGGCGAAGGCGAGAGCGAGCGAGGACGGGCGTGCGCGATGGTCGCGAGCGCTTACCGTGAGCACGAAACCGCTTCGCAAAATCCTGACGCAGGCCCGGCTCACGGTAAGCGCTTACGACCATTGCGCACGCAGTGTTCCATCTCGCTACCCCCCTCGGTCAGAAAGAAGCGAGAAACGAACACTCGGAATTAGGGCTCCGTTCGCGATACGGGCTCAACGCCGGCCCCGACCAGCGAGCCGCTAACGAGACAATACTGTATTCAGAAAGTACCTACTATTGAAGAATACTTAAAAACTCATGTGTTACAAAATACTAGATTTTGTTGTAAATGAAATATGTATTTCATTTGGATTTTTATGGCATTACTTAACAGCCGATGTTGACAAATTCAGGCAAGATGCTAAAATTATAGCTGACAAATGTACCTGTGATATTTCCAAAGAAATTGCCGATGAAATAATCCATTTGTAAACCATACACGCAGCTACTTTCGGTGAAAATCAATTGTTACCCATCGATTTATTAAATAAAATTAATGAGTTAGGTACGTAATGAAACAGTGTTCCCGAAAATTTTCACCGCTCTAAGAATATTTTGCACAATACCAGTAACCGTGGCTCAAGCTGAAAGTTCATTTAGTGTATTGGCAACAGTTAAAAATGTATTAAGATCTAATATGTGCCAAAATCGTCTCAATAATCTGGGTACATACTTTAGTTATCGAAGCAACAGTAGCCAGACAGTTGGATTTTGATAACAAAATCCAAATGTTCGCTAGTACGAAAAACAGGAAAGTCATATTGTAAAATAAGTGTAAATATTTGTAATGGTGCGAAGTTACCAATTTTTTGTAAAAAAATAAATATTTATATACAATACAATTTCAATTAATCATTTCTTAACAACTTAATTTCAAGTGCTTCAATTTATAATTTGTGCGCTTTTATGTGTAATTTACAGTTCGATTTCTAGTTTGATATTGTTTTACAATTCTTTTGTTATTTCATTTCTTTTGGGGGCCCGGTAAGAATCTTTTCTCCGGCCCGGCGTTTGCTCTCCACGCCTCTGGAATATACTGCATCGTTTTTAGCGTGTTTTCTTTTGATCGATTTGTATGACAGGAAGGAAACAGAATATATATAGTGTGTAGGTGGGCTTCCGTTTCCGGTGAGAAAGTGGTGAGAAGGAGTGTCAAGCAGTGGAAAGTGAAGAGTGCAGAGAGAGTGCAACAGAGAGTGTGGTGAGGTGGAAGGGTGCGTGAGAGAGGGTAGTGAGGGGGCAAAGGGTGGGAAGAGGGCTAAGGGCGGGAGATAGGGACGAAATAGGGGAGAAGGAGAGGCTGGGAAAGTGAGGTTAGGCGAGGTAATAAGACTAGGATAAAGGCGGGAAGGATAAGGATAAGGAGTGGGAAGAGAGAGACATCTAGGAGGCGAGACGGAGGTACAAGAAGGACGGTGGATAAGGTAGGGAGTAAACAGACATAGGAAGAAAGTGAAAAGGGGAGAGTAAAGGAAGCTCAAGGCAGGCAAAGGGAGGAAGAAAGTGGGAAATGGGGGATGAGAAAAAGGAGTCGGGAGCAGCAGCGGAGGAGAAAGGGCTAAAGAAGGGGAGGCCGCCGAACGCGGAGAGGCTGCAAAGGGAGAGTAGTGGTAGCACAGGAGCGCTGGAGGAAATGTGGAAAAGGAAGAGGTCAGAGTGGGAGCAGGGAGGGGAAACGGGGGAGGAGGGGGAGGTGTTTAAGAGCAGCAAGATGATGCAGAGGACACCGGTGAAGGGAAAAAAGGAGGACGTGGAGGTGATAGGGGAGATGATTAGAAAGGTGGGAGATTGGAGAACTTGAGCGAAGAGAGAAGAGGGATTAAGGAGCAAGGGGTGGGGATTAAGAAGGAGATGGAGGAGCTGAGGGAAGAACTGAAGGAAGGGGAAAGAAGATGGAGGGAGGAAAGAGAAAGAATCTGGGGGAGGCTGGGGGAGTTAGGGAAGAAGTTAGAGGAAATGGAGGAAGAAGATTGGAGAACAGGATAGAAGAGATAGAAAAGGGAAGGAGATGGGAGGGGGAGGAAGGAATGAATCAGAGAATGAAGGAAATGGAGTGGAGAATGGAGAAGAGAGAAAGGGAAGAGCGCAGGAGTAATATAGTGATTAGGGGGATGGAGGTAAGAGGGAACCTGAAGGGAAGCGTGGAAGAGATAATGGAGATGATAGGGGCAAAGGTAGAGATAGGGGATGTGTACAAAGTGGGTAAAGAGATAGAAGGAAAGGGGGACATGGTGAGTGTGAAGTTGAAGGATAAAGAGCAGAAAAGGGAGGTGATGAGTAAAAAGAAGGCTCTGAAGGGGGGTGGGGAGAGGATAGAGGACGACCTGACGTTGAAGGAAAGGCTCATGCAGAGGGAGTTATGGAGGATTGTGGAAGAAGAAAGGAAAAAGGGGAAGAGAGCATGGGTAGGGTACGGCAATGTAGAGGGGGAGGGTAAATGGTGGAAATGGGACGAGGACAGGAAGATGTTGGTTAGTTACGGTGAAGCGGGAGAGGGGGGAAGGAGAGAGGGGGGAAGGGGAGAGGGAGGTAAGGAAAGGAACAGGGTAGGAAGTGCAGGAGATGTGGTGGAAGGGGAGCGGAAGCAGGAGGGATGGAAAGTGTGTTTTTGGAACGTGGCAGGGCTGGGAAGAAAGGATAGGGGGTTTTGGAATAGTGTGAGGGAATGGGATGTGGTGGTGATGGTGGAGACGTGGATCGACGAAACAGGATGGGGTAGAATTAGGCACAGGTTGCCGGGGGAATACAAATGGGAGGCGCAGATGGCTAGGAAAAAGAACAAAATGGGGAGGGCAAAGGGAGGGATGGTAGTGGGGATAAGGAAGGGTATAGAGAAGGAGGGGGAAGCGCAAGAGGAGGAGATAGAGGGATTAATGACGGTGAAAGTAGTACTGGGAAGGGTCAAGTGAAGGATAGTTGGGGTATACATGAGTGGGGGGATAGAAGGTAAGGGAGAGAATTTGAGGAGATGGATGGAAGATAGGGAGGAGGGAAGAGAAGTGTTAATAGGAGGGGATTTCAACGCAAGGACAGGGGAGAAAGGGGGTGGGGTAGGGGGGGAGGGAGAGGAAGAGGAAGGTCTTGAGGGCAGGAAGTCGAAGGATAAGACAGTCAATGGAGAGGGAAGGAAAATGTTGGAAATAATAGAGGAGACGGGATGGGGGATTCTTAATGGCCGCATGAAAGGAGATGAGGAAGGGGAGTTCACTTATATAGGAGGGGGAGGAAGAGAAACAGTAATAGATTACATGATGGGGGTTGAGGGGACAAGGGGGTGGGTGGAGAGGATGGAGGTAGGAGACCACGTAGACTCGGACAACCAGCCGCTGATAGTGGAATTAAGGGGGAAGGAAGAGAGGAAAAGGAAAGAGAAGAGGAGAGGGGGAAATACGAAGAGGGACTGGACGGATGAAGGAAGGGGGAAGTTCGGGAAGGGCATCGAAGGGTTGAGAATGGGGGGAAGAGAGGTTGAGGAAGAAATGCGGAAAGGTGAAGAAAAGATAAAAAAGGCTATGGAGCGACAGGGAGAGGAGGGGGAAGACAGGAGGAAGAAGGGGAGGGGCTGGTAGGATGAGGAGTGTGAGGTGAAGAAGAGTGAGGTGAGGAGGAGAATGAGGAGATGGAGGAGAGAAGGGGGAAGCAGGCGGGAGTACGATATGAGTAAGAGGGAGTACAAGGAGATGTGTAAAAGGAAGAAAGAGGAGGAAAGCGAGAGGCGGAGAAAGCGAAAACAGAGGGGGAGGTCTGGGCAATAGTAAACAGGGAAAAGAGGAAAAGGGTGAAGGGTGGTGAGGAAATTCCGATGGAAAGGTGGAAGGAGATTTTTATGGGAGGGCTAGGCGGAGTAGAATGGAAAGTGGTAAGGGGGGCAAAAAGAGGCAGAGGGAGGCAGGAGGAGGGAGAGATCACTGGAGAGGAGGTCAGGAGGGCGATAGGAAAGCTAAAGGACGGAAAGGCAGTGGGAGTAGACGAGCTACCCAATGAGGTGTGGAGGTACGGGGGAGAAGAAATAGGAGTCTGGGAGATGTGTAACAAGGTATGGAGGGGGGAGGGATGGCCGGAACAATGGAAAGAGGGCATAATAGTGCCAATAGTAAAGAAGGGGCTGGGGGTAAAGGTGGAACAGTACAGAGGGGTAACCCTGATGCCAACGCTTTATAAAGTGTATACAGGAATTCTGGGGGAGAGGCTCAGGAGCGAAATGGAGGTGAAGAAGACGCTGCCATCGAATCAAACGGGGTTCAGGAGGGGAATGGGAGTGGTGGATAACATATACGCGTTGAATTACGTGGTCAACAGGCAATTAGCAAAGAAGGGAGGAAAAATGGTGGCAATATTTGTAGACTTGAAAGCCGCGTTTGATTCGGTGGACAGGCGGGTGTTAGGGGAGGCGATGCAAGAAAGGGGGATTAGGGAAGGACTGAGGGAAAGGATAGAAGAGGTGTATAGGGAGACGAAAAGCAGAGTGAGGGTGGGGAAAGTGGTAGGAGAGGCCTTCTGGACAGCTAAGGGGGTAAGGCAAGGGTGCCCAATGCTGTTTAACATCGTGGTGGCGGATGTAGAGGAGGCGTTCAGGAGGAGAGGATGGGGAGGGGTGAGGATAGGGGGAAATAAGGTTTACACGCTGGCGTACGCGGACGACATGGTGTTGATGGCGGAGGACGAAGAGGGGATGAGGGAGATGATTACGGGGCTGGAAGGGTATTTGGAAAAGAAGAAAATGGAGTTGAATGTGGAGAAAACGAAGGTGATGCGGTTTAGGAAAGGGGGAGGGAGGATGAAGAGGGCAAGGTGGTATTGGAAGGGGGCGAGGGTGGAAGAGGTGAAGGAAATGAAATACCTAGGATATGTGATGCAGAGAAACGGAGGGCAGGAGGCGCAAGTGAGGGAAAGGGTAAAGAAGGCAGCGGTGGTTATGAGACAGGTGTGGGGAATAGGAAAAAGGAGGTTTAAGGATGACTGGGCCAGGAGGGTGAAATTGTTGGATATGCTGGTGTGGCCAGTCATGGGGTTCGGAGGGGAAATTTGGGGGTGGAGAGAGAGTGAAGGAGTGGAAAAGGCACAGGAAAGGGGCATAAGATGGACAATGGGGGTAGATTGGAAGACGCCAGGTTATATGGTGAGGGAAGAAGTACAGAGGGATAAATGGAGGACAAGGTTAGGGAAAAGGGCATGGAGGTTCGAGGAGAAGTTGAGAGAGGGAAGGGTAGGAGAATTGGCAAGGTGGTGTTGGGAGGAAATGACAGCGAGGGAACTGGCGGATAGGGAGAGATCAGGATGGGAGAAGGAAAGGAAAGGATTCATGTGCAGGCTGGGAGTAAGTGGGCACACGGAGTGGGAGGAGGTAGAGAGGAAGGACAGGGAACAGCAGAGGGGCGAGAGGTGGGAGAGGATACAGGAGTCAAGGGTGAATAGGTGGTATAGGATGGTAAAGGGGGAGGGGGTTCCAGGATACCTACAAAAAGGCTGGGGAGAAAGCAGGTGGAGAAGGGTGATAAGATTCAGGCTAGGGAATGAAATACGAGAAGGAAAGTACTGGGAAGCGGAAGAGAGGAGGGAATGCAGAGTGTGCGGGAGCGAAGGAGAAACGTGGGAGCATGTGTGGGAGCGGTGCGGGGGAAGGGATCAGGAGGGCGGGGGGTGGCAGGAGAATGTAGGAAGAATTTTGGGGGGCGAGGGGGGGGAGGGGTGGATGAGAGAGATTGAGATCAGGAGAAAGTGGGAGAGAGGTGAGAGTGAGTGGGTATGAAAGGAGAGAAGATTGGGGAGGTAGGTAAGAGAGAAGAAGGAGTGAGTGGATGAGTGGAAAGTAAGGGACGAAGAGAGTGGTGTGGGGAGAAAGGGGAAACGGAAGTCCACTGCGTAGAAGGTGAAGAGTAGAAGGTAAAAGGTAGAGAGGGGACGGGGGGACTAGGCTAAGAGCGGAAAGGCGGATTCTCTCTCTCTCTCTCTCTCTCTGGAACACGAACTCGAGCACGAACACGAAGGCGGAAAGAGCGGAAAGAAATGTGTAGAGAAGGCGAACGGTGTAAATATTGTAAATATTGTAAATAGCGGGTAGACTTAAGAGTAGAGCTAAGGAATAGGATAAGGTCATAGAATAAGGTAGAACGTAAGGATAGGGCTGGGCGGTAAAGGGGGACAATAAATACATACATACATATAGTGTGTAGGTGATTCAGTCGTAAATCGTTTGATACTCGAGATATCTTGAAAATAAAGAGATGAAGTTAGTGAAAGTTCTGAAAAATTTGTTTTCTTTTCTTTTACTCACAGTTTCTTTCAGAAAAAGATACGAGGGTTTAATTATACAGCAATCGAAAGGGTTCTAGTCATACTTTAAGAGAAAAAATGCATTATTATGATTTGTTCAGATAAAAATATAATTATTTGGCGACGTGAAGTCGAGTAATCTTTTACTTCTGCCTAGGGTTTCTCGGGGTTTAAAACCCGGTTTTTATTTATACATTTTATTTATACATTATTTATACATTAAATTTAAAAACCGGTTTTCCAATTTTTAATTTAAAAAAACCGGTTTTATATACTAGAATTAATATGCAGAAATGATTGAATTATTTAATTAAAAACGTTAACATTTTTACTTAGAATTGCCTTGGACACAAGCATATTGTAGTAGGCAACAGTTTACTGTAAAACTAATCTTCATGAGTTCATATTTTCAGAAAAAAAATACTAAATGGAATAAAGATTTATAATTTGGTACCACCTTTCAAAAAATTTATATTGTGTACGGAATTTAATTATTTTAGTTTTCTTTTCATTTTGTTTTGTATGCAGTCTACTTTATTACCTATGTTATATTTTTGTAGATCCATAAATATTAAATGAACTCAAAAATTGTATGTATTGTTACCGATTCTGGTTACTTTCATTGTTTTATTTGGTTTTGTATAGATAGAGTGTATTTTATTTTGTTACATTCTTATAATTCCTGAACATTTTTAAAATAAGTACAAATATTTATTTACTATTTTAATTGTATTTTTTTGTCAAAAATGGAAGAACGGTTTAACCGATTTTTCGGAAATAATGGAATTTGAAAAATGTTTTTTTCAAAAGTCGGTTTTTGTATAAACCCTACTTCTGCCGTACAACTGTTCTCTAAGAAATGTCGTCTATTCCGTTGAAAATAAGGACATAAACTGCTACTGGCATTGAGTATACAGTATCAGAAGTAATTTCATTGGTGGCTTTGAAAATCTAAAGTGCCGGAACAAAAATGGCGGTCGTAGAGAGCTGAAATGTAAAACATCCCGGAAAAAATTGCATGTATTTTATGAATATCGGGTACAAAAATATCAAATAATACGACGAATCCTCCAAGGCCGGACTGCGTGGGGCCATCCGCCCTCGACTCCACTCGTAAATACGTTGACGCTGACATATACACACTGTTTCAGCAAAACGAAAACGTTTCTATATTTCAAAAAGCATGTATTTCAATTTTGGTAACTGATACATACTGTACATATAATAAATTGTCGAGGACAATAAGATATTCACTACTAAATCGACTTCGACTCTTAATGGAATTCCTAACGTTGCAGTTACATTGGGTGAACGTAACCCACATACTATATACATTTGTAATGATATTACTCGGCTGCTTCAGGCACAGTAGCGATTTGTAGAGAAGGTATCAAATTGTTTCCCCCAAAACTCTAACTCCCCACACTAGGGTGGCTCTTATTTTCGACTTTTGAATTTTCTTCGGGGCACCCTCCAGAATAGTTGCAAATCGGATAATGGAAAAGGGTGCCCCTGGGCCTTTAAACATTTAAATCATTATTTAACAGCTCGCGAAGTCAATTTTATATAATATCCTCCAAGTTATTGATTAAATCAAAAAATATGTCAAACAAAAGATGTAGATCTATATTTTCTCTATATTTTCGATATTTTGCGAATTTCTGTCCCAAATTTGAATCAATATCTTCGATATTTTTGCGAACTTCGGTCCCAAATTTTCTGGAAACATTCATGACATATCAAACACTGAAAATAAGAAATTTTTTTTATCTTTTTCGCATATTTCGGTATATGCCCCCTTAAATGTTTAAAAAATTGTCCTCGAAAATAAAAATTCAATTTTTTTGTTCGCCTTCATAAATAAAAACTGTTCTGAAAGCATTTAAGCTTTCAAAATTTGAGGACAATTTTTTTGGGGGTGTTTCGGACTTTTTTCGAAAACCGTTTGTCGCACGAGGAAAAGTAATATAACATAAAAAATGCTCCTTGTCCGGATCTACAACTTTTGTTTGACATATTTTTTTATTTAATCAATAACTTGGAGGATATTATATAAAATCGACTTCGCGAGCTGTTAAATAATGATTCAAATGTTTAAAGGCCCAGGGGCACCCTTTTCCGTTATCCGATCGAGCTCAAACGTTACACGGATTTTAATTATTTGAAACTATTCTGGAGAGTGCCCCGAAGAAAATCTTAAAAATGTTTACCAAGAGTAAATAAGAGCCACCCTACCCCACACCTTACCGTTCAGAAATGCCTGGAGTTTTCCTGACGGACTGGGTTAGCGTCAGTGAATGGCGGAAATCTCATACGCCCGTACCGCTAAACGCGGTGGGGGAACGCTGTGACGTCGAACCATGGTCGAACCAATCAACGCCAAGGTGGGAAACGAAACGGCGCCACCGCCAAGCCAAACCAAGCTAGCGAAGCCAGGCCAAACTGCGTCGGCGCGGAATATGTTGTCGACACTGGTTGGCTGCTGACTCATTTGCCGTTTCATTTCCCATCTGGGGGTTGATTGGTTCACGCGCGGCGTCATCACCGAAAATCTAAGTTATCTAAGCTAGCTAAGCAAGTGTGTCCCCAGCCTTGCCTGTTGAAACAGATACCTACCTGCCAAAGGTCTACACCAGGCCCAAAGGCTGGACAATTCTTTTCCGTTAGAAATGCTACTTAAGGACGCTCGGATGGTCGGTTCTTTTGGGAGGGATGCAACTTCGATTGATTAGGTTAGGAGGTGTGAAAGTTGCTAGACTATATTTCAACCATAGGGAGCAGATTGTATTAGAACCAATCGGATTTGCATCCCTCCCAAAAGAACCGACCATCCGAGCGTAGAAACAAGTGCGAAATAAAAGTAACGGTGCGTTTCTCGATACCGCAGATGTACCTACTTAAGTAGCATTTCTAACGGAAAAGAATTGTCCAGCCTTTGGGCCTGGTGTAGACCTTTGGCAGGTAGGTATTTGTTTCAACAGGCAAGGCCCACCGTGGCGCCAGCAAGACCGACCCCGGTCCTTGCTACTTCAGCGGGTTTTCTTCCAGTGAAAATCAGTAAATTTGCAAGCGCAATGTCTCAAAAACCAGTGGAAATCAAGTGTATACATTAATGCTTGTTGAATTTGTCTTGGAACGCACTATCAACTCACCTCTTCGCCGGGTCCAGACCTGAATGAGTATACGCTGAGCAGGCTGAACGCGCACGAATATTCTGATGTGGACGGGTGAAACGGTAGCCAGGACCGCATGCTTCTACGTCAGAAAGGGTGAGCGTGAACGCATATGCAAGTGTGGACGTGTCATTCGTGGTGACACGGGGCATTCGACACCACTCGCGAATACCGGCGAAGGCACATGGCCTGAGCCGACCGTTGTCGGTTTCCTTCCGCACATCAAAGGGAGTTTGGAGTGTATTGCGTTCAGCGTGGATGATAGAAGCAGATGAGATATACTACATGATATTGAACTATATGGTAGTCCATATGAAATTAGGACGGGTTAATTCCTCATTTTTGCAGATTCGAAATTGTTTAAAAATACAAATCTTCAAAGTTACCTGCTTTCCGTGATTTTTACGAAACCCGCCTACAGAAATTAATTTTAATGACCTAAATTATTGAAGGTATCGACTTGCGTCTTTTTTTTAATCATGAAGGATGGATCTATGTGAATGAATTTAATCCATTGCTAATATTGTCATAAACAGATAGTCAAAAATTTAAAAATTACATTTTCGATAATAATAATGTAATTACCATATGATAGACGTTAAAGCTCTATTTTACTGAATAATTTGTCTTTCTTTTCTTCACTACACTTTTGCATTGTTCTTAATTCATACAGCCAACGTATTCATACCTGTTTCAGAAATAAAATAATTTCCTATTCTTTATCGTATCGATGTGGAAGTGACACCGATGAATTCCTTACGTTTTTCCGATGAAAATCATTCCAAATGTCATGTAAATCTGACTATTTTTAACGAATTCAACTTGAAATGATATAAATAAATTTTTTCTGAAATGTTGGTGTTAGTTTCATCGGCGAAACATAAGGAATCAATTGACGTCGTTTTCGCAAAGATCTGATGAGAAATGCGGAACTCTTGGACATTTCTGACTTTTTAATGGTATTCCAACCGTTTGAAGGATCGAAACCCATACAATTCGGTGAGGTACTGCGGGGGGTTGTCCTCGCCACGGGGTACCAGGTGGCAACTCTTTGACAGGCGTCGCTGGAGAATCACCCTGTATTGGTAAACAGGGTGACTCGGAGGGTTCAGCTGTATGTTTATTTAGCTAACTATGATACCATCGTTACGTCTGCGGAGTGGGCTAAGATAAGCACAGAAGTTGGTGAAGAAAGACACAATGGCATTTTCGACCCCTCCGCATTCGTCATTCGTGCATGCACAGTCTGCTCAGCGTATACTCATTCAGGTCTGGACCCGGCTTTAGAGCTGTACGTTGTGATAACATGAAACAGCAAAACTGTTCAGTTGTAGTTACTGTTCCTTCTCGAGAAATTTTATAATTGCTTATTTCTTATTTTTCGAGAAATACTGCAATTTCACGACAAGCTTAAGTCTAGGAAAAATATTATAAGTCTCATTTATTTTCGGAAATGAATTTTCAGTTAGTTCAAATTGTGTATTACTAGTTAATCGCGAACATATAAAGTATAAACACATCCACAATTTATAATACATCTTATTAGAACCTATATGAATTCCAACAGAAAATCACAGTATATAAGATTCGACATTATTAACTGCTGAAGGTGCTCTTAATTCTTATTAAAAAGTTTATAAAAATTGTTTCGTTGTGGCTCTTAAAGAAGAAATATAGAAAAGAGGAGATAAGACTGTTGTATCCCTTATAAAATATTTGCATGATCCAGAATTTCTTCAAAAAGAGTCAAAAGACGCATTTTTTCATTTAACAGCCAAGACAGATATGTATAAAACGTCAAAATATAACAGTAACAGATTTTGTCACAAAAAAATAGATTCACTGACGCTACATTACGCGCATTGTGCTTTTTAAGAATCAATTTTAAAACAAAAAAGTAATGTTTCGCTTTGCACAAATTTTATAATAAATAAATAAATTTATCAATTATATTTAATATCTATTCTTTCATTTACACAAGTTTTGTATGAATTAGACAGGGATAATCATTTAGTTAAAGTTTTCTTGTGTTTTTGATAAATATTATCAACATTATTCCAAAAATATAATTTTTCCAATATTTTTTTCAATTTCTCGAGATATCTCAAGAAATATGATCTGATTTCTCGAGAAACAAAACATACGGAGAAATCAGGAACACTAAGTAGTTGTACTTGTTTTTGTTCGTTGAAAATATATCGGCCAAGTCCTAAGCATCACAAATAATAATGTAATAATACTTTTCAGGCCTTTGGGACAGGTATTGTCTGCAACAACGGAGAACGCATTGGTAAGTTAAATTACATAAGTACGTGTACTTACATATACCTTTTTAAAAGCTGCTTATTCATTTTTATTTAAAATGTAGAGTAGATATTGTTAATCAATCTTTAGAAATTGCGCACTTCGTATTTAGTACACTTCTATTGTAGTACCTACCTTCTAAAAATGTATTTTTTCGTAGTAGGTACATATCGACGTGCGTTACGAAAAGTAGCCCGTTTCAGTTTTCTTACGAAAAACAGCACCTTTCAGTTTGCCACTAAAAGAAGCACATTTCATCGTTTCTGCCGAATATGATATTTGACTGCTTAGCCATGAAGACAGCACATTTCGTACTTAGCGGCAAAAACCAGCACATTATCCATGTTTCGCTACGATGAATAGCACGTTTTGGATTATACTGCAGAAACTAATACCACGTTTCGGCGCCTGGTTAGTTTAAATTGTTGAAGTGCATTTTGCATCGAAGAATTCAACTTTTGAAAGTATTGTTTAATAAATAATAACTCCACCTAATCTCCAAAAGGAAACACGTATGAAAATTTTAATCTACACAATTTAATTACGGTATTTTAATGTTTAATAAATTACCGACCTAGTACTAAATAAAAATCGCGTCGGAAGGTACTTAAGTTGACGGACTCGATGTTTCGTAGCCAACCATCTAAATGTGCTACTTTTCGTCGCTGAAACGGAACATGCTACTTTTCGTGGCAAACCGCTCAAACGTGCTAGTTTTCGCAGCGAAAATCGAAACGTGATAGTTTCCGTAACAACGAAGACAAATAAACTATTCGTAAGAAAATTAAAACGTGCTTCTTTTCGTAACGCACGTCGATATTATCGTATCTAATTTTCAATTTAGTTTCAGTTACGGTATTATGCGTATTTAGTGTTCATAAAAAGAATGTTTCATCAACCCTCGGTTGTCACACCTACTTTTTCGAACGTCGTTGTCACACTGGGTCAATTTGACCCTGCCAATTTTCAACCAGTTGTTATTTAAAAACTATTTGTTAAATTAAGTCTCAAAAATTCTGAGACCAAGTCTGAACATTGTAGAATATATGCCCATCATTTAAAGTGTCATCATGCTCAAAAATAATTTGAAGCAAAAGAGTTCCGACAAAAAGTTTTTTGCTCAAAAAAATTGCAGGGTCAATTTGACCAAGTGTGACAACCGAGGGTTAATATAAATTTCCATAGGGCCGTTAATTATCCAAAACATACTAACTTAATAATAATTTATTTATAAGCAACCGTGGCACATGCATTCTGATTCTTCAGAATATATTTTTGTCCCGACTCATTTACAGAACTGTACAATGTAATAAGATTGTGGCAAATGCGATTATTTCGATGTTCTGTTTCTTTCTGCTTCTTCATATAGTTCCTTTTATGGATGTATCAGACGTAAAATATTAGACAAAATAAAACCGACTTAAAAAAATAAAAGGCACTAAAAAGTAAAAAGTAATTTTTTCCCTTATTTAATCTACGACTATCATACGTTTAAGGGGACTAGGCAGTCAGAAATTCGATTTTTTTTATTGCATTTTTCGAAAGTACCACCCTTCCCGAGTAAAATGCCGTTTGGTTTATGTCAAAACTCGCAAAACTAAGGATTTTACAGTCGAAAAGGCCTGCGCGCACGCAGGTAGATTAGTTCCTCTTCTGAAACTTTGGACGCGTTTTTCTCAGAATCACATTTCCTCTTCGTTTTGCAGTGATTGCGAAAAAACGGAGGTCCAAATCAATTTGAAAAAAATTGAGCATATGTAAAACATGTCTTGTTACGACCCAAACCTAAGCATAAGTCTGTGAAAACTTCTGTTTTGACAAAAAAAAATAAAATGGCTCTTTTCCCTGGCGAAAAATCACGTTTCTTGAAAATTTGCCGTTTTATAGCCGCCATTTGTATAATTTTGATTTTTTTTCTTTTTCAGTAGGTTCAGGGCAGAATGGGGGTCAGGGCAAAGTGTAAATTTCGGAGAATACGTCACAATTCAATTTCTCTCGGCCAAAATCACTGCAAAATTACAGCGGCTCCAGAAAAATTGCCGACACATCATATGACTGTAGCGCTGTCATACATATGCATATATTATTCAAATCTTTTTTTTTCACTGTTTTATAGTATTAATAAACATTACCCAAAAGTACTAGTCACAATTTGTATTCATCTCCTTGTAATGAATTCGCAAAAAATACTTGATTTTCGAGCGATCTGACTGCCTAGTCCCCTTAAGTCGGCGCCTCATCATTTGCACTGTATAAATCTGGCGCCGACTTAAACGTATGATAGTCGTAGATTAAATAAGGGAAAAAATTACTTTTTACTTTTTAGTGCCTTTTATTTTTTTAAGTCGGTTTTAATTTAAATTTTTTTTTATTTTTAACTTTTTAGTTTCATATATATGTATATATATTAATATAAGATGCTGAGGAGATATGCGCGTACGTACGTAAACTAATAATAATTAGGTGACAATAGTCTTTTTATTAGTCATAACTGGCAAAATACTGGGCCAATATTGATTTAGTCTGGGATGGGACCACCGCGGAATCGCCCTGTTTCGAATAAAGAAAGATCACCAAAATCGGCCCATATGCTGAGGAGTTATGAGGGAACAAACATAAAAAAAATTATACATACGGATCGAATCTATAACCTCCTCCTTTTTGAAGTCGGTTAAAAAGTATATGAAATTTGAAATGCTCGAATATCTACGTCTTAAGCATAGTAAATCTAGATGTAAGGAACTCGAACGACAGTTAGAGCCTTATTTTTACTCCTAGAAAGGTATTTTTCACTTTACAAATGCATTTTCAAGCATTATTTCTTGAACTTTTGGCAGTGAAAATGCCCTGAATTCACAATTTTCTCAAGTTATAATTTATTTCTGTAAAACGGTGTAGTGAAAACAATTGAAAATCGGCAGATATTTTCATCCATCCATATTGAAAAAAATTGAAAACATCGATACTATTTCTTCAACATTTTTTCAGCAGTTTTATCTGTCAAGATCGTCTCTTTCCATAAGAGTACCTACGTATAAAAGCAGTGAAAATTAGAATCGATATAGCTCAGCAACCGTTTAGTAAATTGGTTTAAAATTTTTGGAGCACATCAGGAACATAGTTCCAATTTATCGAGAATGCTCTAAGGTTACGTATGTACCAGAGTTGGGCAAAATGTAATCTAATTACAAACTGCAAATTACGATTAAACTGTAATAGTGTAATTGATTACACATTATTTTCTGTAATCGTTCATTTAGATAGTTAACAAAACCGAATGGTCAACTACCTACATGAACGATTACTTGTGTGAGCGTACGCACACACTTCAAAGCCCAGTGAGACGGCAGCCTTAATTGAATTCATTTTGAAAATAGTTAAGTTATTTTATTATGAATTGAATTATATTCAAATTAAAGCTACTAAATTGTTATAGTTAAAATTAAAATTTCCTGCTGATTACAACGCATCTTTTGTTTGCTGCCAAAATTCACTCTAAGAGGGCGCAATTGACCCCTGAAAATCCGGTTATTTTCCGATTTTATATTATAACTCGTGAACTGTAAAATATTTTCATTTACCAAATGATAAGTCTAATTAAAAGAAGTAACTTTTCTTCAATCTCATACAGTTCACGAGTTATAACACAAAATCGGAAAACAGCAGAATGTTCAGGGGTTAATTTCACCAACTTCGAGTGAATTTGGGCAGCAAACAATAATTCCGCTGTAATCAGGAGGAAATCCCCTACATATTCGTAAAGTTGCAGAATTTTTTGAATTTCTTTTGAAGTTGTACTCAGAATTTAATCCACGAATCAATGTTTCGGAGTACAAGTTGCAGCGGTGCGTCGAACTTGTTTTAAATTGAAAGTGTTATCATGATTAGTGAGAAAGTATATGCACGTACATATTGTATTCATGTCAGCGACGTTCGTCAAATTTATCAGTTTAAAAATGGAAAGCAAAGTAATCTCTGCGCGAACAGAAATGGAGTAATGAAAACAGTGATCAATCTATTAAAATTGTAGGTTAAATCGATTGACTTATTCCTTCCGAATCAATCCATCGTTTTCCTAGGAACGTCAATCAATAGCCGGTTAATTACGAACGAAATGGACTCGCGTTTGCCCAAACTTCAATACGAAACAGCGTATGCATCGCGTAGTGCTGCCAGTGGAGCTGCTCTCTATTCTGGCTGAAGGAAGGCGGGTATTTATTAATAGAGATTAAACCAACTCCGCGTCGTATCGTGCCGTGTGCAAGCGCTCTCCCGCGCGGACGCATGTTGTTAGGACAGTCTGACTCAGACTGCGGTTCAGGAGCTGATTCCTCCAAAATAAACGCGGAAAAATCGTGTGCCTATCGTTCGGCGTCCCTATAATCGTCCGACGAATCAAACAATCCAACTTAAATGCAACCGGGGACTAAACTGGCATTGTGTTGATTATCGCATTAATTACCGGATTGATCGCGACGTAAAAACAACGTTTCGTGTGATTGTGCTCGATAATTCGCCAGAGGACGTACCACTTTGGACGAATTGACCAGTTCGCGAACAATTCCACGAACACTCTGGTGTACATGTCCACGACGTTTTTGTGATTCTAAAACTGTGCGTTTGTGTACGATTTTCGCGGAAAGCTTCCTCCTTTGTGAGAAATCACACAGGTTCGCCACCATTCGATCGATAAATGCTGTCACACAGCATGCTAGATTACATAGATTACAGGAAATGTCTATCTGTGCTTTTAAATGCCATTCAATATTCGATCACGAGCTCAGCTCTACTTACGTTCATTTACCGGCACAGATAATTAAATTCGATTCAGGGAATCAGTACGTACGCGTCCTTTTTTCCGGGGTGCAATGATTTCAATGGTACACTACTGTAATGGTCCACGGTTCCCAGGCATTGTTTAATATGATGCCAGCAAGATCAATCATTCGACTTTATTGAGACTAACAGTGGATAAACGAGTTACATCTCATCTAAATTAACTTTCTTCGATTGCACAGTCGTGCGTGCAGGTTGTGACTATCACAGGCGCTTTTCTCATAGCAATCGTATCGACTACTTAAGCAATTAAAACATTTTGAAAAATATATCTCTTTCTCTAACATACAGATCACTATAGCTAGGTACAATATGTATATGTATATAAGTATTCATGTATTGAAACGGTACAGTTCTAAAATGACAGTTCATTTCCATATCATCTAGTGTACATTTGTGATCTAAGTCAGATGCAGATGAGAGTTCAGTCGCATCGGAAAGTAAGTTGACACTAATTAAAATCGCATAACTTTTTTAAAATTGGTCCAAACGACTTGAGTTTTTTTACAGGCTAGCGGAATTAGTTTTCTAGGTGAAGTGTTTCGTCGTTTTGAAAAAAATGGCAACTGGTCGGAATAGCGATGAAAATAGTGAAGGTCGCTTTTTTTTTTCTTCAAAATTTGTCCTGAGCCTGTAATGAAAATTCAAAAAACCCGTTTGCAGATTGAAGTAAGTTGTATGCATGCTGAAAATTTCATCTAAATCGGTTAACGTTGCTCTGAGCTATAAACGCTTAAAGATCGCAGAATAAGATCGAAAATTATTCAGCGATTTTTAAGCGTTTATAGTTCAGAGCAATGTTGACCGATTTAGATGAAATTTTCAGCATGTCTACAACTTACTTCAATGTACAAACGGGTTTTTTGAATTTTCATTACAGGCTCAGAAAAAATTTGAAAAAACAAGAAAACGACCTTCACTATTTTCATCGCTATTCCGACCAGTTGCAATTTTTTTTCAAAACGACGAAACACGTCACCTAGAGAACTAATTCCGCTAGCTTGTAAGTACATATATGTAGGGTATATTGAGTATTCCAAATTGCCCATTGACCTTACTAACCTAATTATCGACGATGTGACTCAACATTCCAACAGTTTTTATCTTTCGCTTGTATTTGAACTCATTAATCGGTCGAACGAGAATCCCACCTTTTCTTAATGTTCGGTTAACTTGAAACAATTACTCCACCACTTGTAGCAATTCAAACATTTCATAGCGTTGATTAAAATACTTAACTGCTACCATTACTATTGCTACGTAGCATATTTCGCCATTCCTGTTCCTCACATTAATCTTTCTTGCCTTCTATCTGATTCAGCAGTGTGTATCTCATTTTTCGATATCCGTTTACGATTTTTGTAGAATTTGTGAATCATTATGATAAGCTCGACATACTGTTCTGATATCGTATACTTCACGCTCATTAACACGTTCCGTGCCACAGTGGAAAATCAGATTTTTGGTAGCACTACAAACAGCGATGCGAAAACTAAATTGCTATGTTCAATTATAGAAAAATAGTGGTTGATAAATATCGTGGGACCAGCAGTGGCTCACGTGACACGGGGCGTGTTAATACACACACTCGTAATTTTAGTATGAAAATGATTCATAGTTTTGGTATATCAGTTTTAACCCTTTAATTGCTTCAATGAATGCAGTAGAAAGCGTTTTATTTATATAGATATAATATATATATATATTTCTTACACTTTTTAATAATAAAGTGTCACTAATGTAACGATTTTATTAATAAATTGAAAACAATTTTAATTAGATAATTAAAGATTATGTTGAGCTTTGAAATAAAAACAAATAAGCAGATAGTAGTAAACCACAAATAGATCACGCAATTCAAAGAATTAATAAAGGTGCAATTCGTATAGCGTATGCCGTATACATACAATACACGTACACATGTACATATACAGTACTAGCTTTACTACTTGGCTTCGCCCAAAATTTAGATTCTGTTTTTATAAAAAAAAAAATTTTTTTTTGTGAAAATAGTTACATTCACCTGGATTAGTCAGACATTTTGAGCTGAGGCTCATTTCGTGATTGTTAGAGTTTATAGTTCGAAAGTTTTTAGGCGCAGACAAACACACAAACATATAGAAGCTTTCTGCTTTATATATTAAGATACACCGTGGCTGTGAGTGACCCACGGACGTAGTGTTCCTGATTTCTCGATATTTTTCGCATCTCGAGAAATGAGAAATCAAATTATATTTCTCGAGAATTCTCGAGAATTCTCAAAAAATTTAAAAAACATTGCAAAATGTATATTTTTGTAGTAATGTTGATAATATTTATCTAAATTTTGATTCGGGTCTAACTTACACAAAACATAATCGATAAATTTATTTATCTCATACAAAATGCGAGCAAGGTGAAACATTACTGTTTTGTTTTAAAATAGTTTTTTAAAAAGCGCAATGCGTCTAATGTCGCGTCAGCCAATCTACTTCTTTCCTTTGTGACATAATCCGCGGCTGTAGAGAAATTTCTTTCGTTCTGAGTGGATGTTGGTTTAATTGTGTATAGAGCATCCAAAAGTTGTTGTAAATTGGATGTCCTTTTCCCAGTGGACTCAAAAATATGGAATTCCTTTGCTACAGTCCGGAATTTATAGTCTCCTTGGTTGACATTGAATTCCTGTAGGGTATCTGCGATTGATAACTCCAATTGTTTTTTTAAAGGTAATTCAGTGTCAAGATCTGTAAGGTTTTCAATATTTTCAGGAGAATCGCGGTTATTCTTATATTTTCCGAAAAGTCTACTTAGAATTTGTTTCGCCGCTTTATATATGTCTGTCTTGGATGTTAAGTGGAAAAATGCGTCCTTTGAATCTTTTTGATACACAATTTGAACTAAATAGCTGCAAATTTATTTCTGAAAACAAATAGGATTTATAATAATTTTCCTACACTTAAGTTTCTCGAGAAATACTGTAATTTCTTGAGAAATGAGGAATAAGAAATTATAGAATTTCTCGAGAAATTCTCGAGAAAGAATTCTCGAGAAGGAACACTACACGGACGGCAGAGTATTTCATAAGCAATTCAAAATATACAACAATTTTATTGTTCTTACAACACTTGTTTGATAGAAAGGGAGATATTACCTCGCAGAAAGATTTTCTTATAGGTGAAAGTGTAGAGACGATTCCGAGGTGCACTTAATTTTTTTAAATGGAATAGAATATAGTTCAATGATGCGTCACATAATTCAATTCACAAAAGGTTATAAATTAGTGAGGATAGTAAAGAAGTCAGTATAGGTAACGTAAACCGCGAGTCTTCGGCTAGCAGCTAGCTGGGGCATTCCCAGATAGCACACGACGTCTTAAAGACGTCCGTTTCACGTCTGTTTTAGGCCTGAACGACTGAATGTCCTGGTTAGTAACGAAGGCGTCTTTAAGACGTATTTAAGACGCCTTTTGGACGTCTGTGTGCTATCTAGGTTTGGCTTTTGATTAAGTATTCCTGCTATGAGGAAGATTTAAAATGTCAGAATAATGCACGAAATAAACACGCCGATTGTAAAAGTATCCAATGAGTGTGTCGTTTATAATCTAAAATATTCGACCCACACAACGTACTCCGCTACATTTATTTTGAAGGACTGATACGCGGAGTTTGTTGGTGGCCGTCTAAAAATATCTGCTAGGCTGTCAGTTGGATTGCTCAGCTAGAATTTGGAAACAACAGTTATAAGGTTCTTGGATTAATTGCAGGATTGACTAAACTAAACTATTGCAGTGCAATTCTTCTTGGAAAAGTTTTCTCCATAGCAGGAACATTTTCACAAAATCTGTGTTGTCGAATAACGAACCTTCTATTAGCACTGTGTTAATCATTTCAGTACCAGCTTATCTATATGATAAGGGCTCTGACTAATCCGGCCAAAGCAAGCTACTCGTGTCTGCGCTCACTTTCTATTTGACAGTTCGAATTCATACTCATCCTGTCACTAATTGTACATAGGCGAGACCGGGGCTAGATGTGACAGGGGCAGGTTGTTACAGAGTAGTTTAAATTTTTGTCGCTTCAACTATCACTTCGACGATGAAGTGGCTGATGTGTTTCAACCATACACGGTTGTGTATGGTGTTTTTTTGTAGTCGGTTCACGCGTTGCCACGTTATTACAGGTTTTTGTGCTTTCGGTGTTAATAGTAACTTTCTTCTCTCCATTTCAATCTTTTCTACCGACCAGTCACATAAATGTGCGTAAATTAATATTACCACGTTTGAATCAGTGTTCCTTTAGCTACAGATTCGTATCAAGAACATAAGAATACAGCAAACTGGTATGAACGTATATAGGGTGATTCTCGCGCAGCGCTTGTCAAATAGATGCCGCCTGGTACCCCGTGGCGAGGTCAACCCCCCGCCGGACCTCACCAAATTTTATGGCTTTCGACCCTCAAAGGGGTTGGAGTGCCTGTTAAAGAGTGAGAAATTTTCGAGTTCCGCATTTCTTATGAGATCTTTGCGAAAACCACGCCAATCGATTCCTTATGTTTCACCAATGAGACTGACACAAAGAACGACGTAATTCGGACGATAATGAAGGAAATTCCATGAAAAATTAATTCATGTCATTTCAAGTTAACTTCGTTAATAATAGTCCGATTTACATGAAATTTGGTATGATTTTCATCAGAAAAGCATAAGGAATTCATCGATGTCGCTCCCATATCGATACGATTAAAAATAAACTCTGGTCACACTGTTCGTACCACAAAATCTAATGCATACACCTACATACGTACATACATATATAAACCAAAACGTTGCACGGCTACCTAACATTGGGCACAGTGTTCCCGAGTACCTACATTCATAAATTGTATGTCGATTTGAGTAGATACTACGAAGCGGCACAGTAGTGGTAGGCCGGGTAACTATCGCGGATTTTTAAACGTGTAAAGGGAAAACTTAACCAAATTTAAAAGATTTTGTGTTATTTCAGTAAATCTATGTTTTATCTTTAATTTGGTATTTAAAAAAGTGCACACATAATAATAATTATTTTATAATTTAACTTTGAAAGTGAAAAATGCAAAGTGAGCAGTTTCTGATCACCTTCACACATTTTACTTTGAGCTATCAAATTTTGCGTATAAATTTCAAAATACTTAATAATTATTTAGTAATTTGTTAGAATAAATTTGTATTATAATAAGCTTATTATTTGATTCATTTTCCTAAACTAATCAGGAATTCGGTTCTGATCAGGAACTGGGTCCTTGACGTTCTGTATGGCTCTATATGTATTGTATTATAACTCTACAAATTCGAATCATTGTGAAATCTTTAACAATCTTTCTCTTTCGTTTAACGCACATTTTTTTAGTGCACATCAGGATAGCGCACAGCAAGATTTCACGAGCAACCATCTTCTCGTCGCCGTCGACTGTTTCACAGCCGATGGTATTAGGATTGGTTGGGGCTGGATTAGGGCGCAGGGCGCGTGAAGTATGGTAGATGGTAGCGAACCGATGTGACTTTGGGGATGTTCAAAATGAGACTGCGGTTACAAGTATCGCGCGATGGGGTCAATATCGCTATTGTTGTCAAGGTCATCATTCTTAACATTTCCCTTTAAACTTTTTGGCGGTCGGCTTTGATTTGCGAGATATTCGCAAAAAACCTTACTTAACAATAGAATTAACGAGTTTAACACATACTCACAATATATTATGCCGAATGTTTTTTATTAATATCTCCGAATCTAAGGTCGACCGCCAAAAAGTTTAAAGGTAAATGTTGTTCAGAATAGTAGATATGTATGTAAGTATGTACATAGGTACAGTTAGTAAAAAAGTATTTGGACGCTTTTTAAAATCGCATAACTTTGTTAGAATTGGTCCAAACGACATGACTTTTTTTTAGAAGCTAGAAAGATTAGTTTGCTAAGTGACGGATTTCGTCGTTTTGAAAAAAATGCATTTGGTCGGAATAGCAAAAAAAATGGTAAAGGTTGTTTTTTAGGTTGTACAGGGTGGGCAGGGAATTACCCCTAACTTTGAAAAAGAATTTAAAAAAAAAACTAAAAAGGGTAGAAGAAATTTATCTTTTGCTATCAGTACATTGTCCTTGGAAGTTTTATAATTTGCGACCTTTCATGAATTGAATTACATTATGTGATGCGTTATTGAACTCGATATTATGAATAAAAGGCATACAGGTAACATTCCATTTCCAAATATTAAGACGACTCTGAAATCATCCCCGCACATCCACCCACAAGATAACATTCTACAAGTTAATGTCCCCTTGATGCCACACAATAATTCTTTTATGTAGAAACAATCTTTTTATACCTTCAATTCCTTATCAAATATTCTATCCATCCTAAATAATGGAAACACACTGCACGTATATAGTACGTCTACCTATACGATTCTATGACAATTAAAGGGTTAAAAACTTTTCGATGCTGAAAGCTACTGCACTCTGCAGATACATAACTCTTACTCTTGCCGATAAAAACAGACGTGTGGATTCAGATACAATGGTGGCAGAATCTTTATAGTTGGGAGGCGTGAATTGTGAAGCGAAGCGCAGTGTTGCAAACAAAGGTATCTTTCAAAGGTGCCATCGACGGAAGTACAGAGAAGTAATCGACGCTGTTTCACGCGGGTTTCATCGTCCGTCAAAGTGTAAACGTCTTTCATATACGAGTGTCGGAAGAGATCGGAGTACCACAGGAAAACTCTTCGCGTTCGTGATGTAACTTGGAAGTGATAAAGATACACTGTACAGTGACTGAAATAATTAACAGTGAACATTTTAAAACGATGGATGAAGATTTAATATCCTTGCATTTGGATGATTGGTGAACTTGGTGTGATTTCTTTCGTCCTACACCTCCGTTCTTTCTCTCGTAAATTGTGTAACTAACGCAAAATTGTTTGACTATCTTCGTTGAATCTATTCAACGGTTATCCAAAGTGAAAACGTTACTACTATGTTGTAACGTGATAAAGCAACAAAACGCTAAACATTGACAAATGATGATAGTGCTTTTGTTGTGTGTCATCATGAAAATAGCAGAGTTCTCTGTGGGCCGCATGAGCCCAACATGGCAAGCGCCCGAACGATCGCCACATCTTTACTGCAGCAAGCGCAACTACAAGCAACGAAAACATTACCGGAGATCCAATGAGATATGCAATTGCTTAATGTACAATCGTAAGGATGCAGAATGAATATGCTTTACGTTTACGACAAGTATTTAACACTGTATTGCAGCCCAAAAACTAATCTCAACCTTTTAAGGAACATTATAAATTTTAAAATATTATACGATGTAGGCTTGCAGAGGGACAGAATTGGTAGCGCATCAGCAGACGTTCATTTAGTCTCTTTTCCGAACTATTTCGTTTTATATTATACCTATTTAATATTCCAAGAATTAAATAACTGTATAAAGTTTATTATACAGGCTTGACTAACTCGCGAGCCACCGGGGGCTCCTCCGCCAGTGTGAGCTGTCCTGTTGGGCTGCCGAGCACACGGACAGGAGTAGGGATATGCTTGTGTGCAGTGCGATGGGATAAAAGTGGGGGACGACGGTAGGTCCAGTGCCGGATTTACCTTTCAGGGGCTCTAAGCTGAATATTTGGTGGACCCTCGGTTAAATGTAAAAAATAATAAAATGACGCTGATCTGATTTTTTTTATCATAATACTCGTATAGTCTAAATAAGAATTTAATTTCAAAATTAACATTGAATGTCAAAACTAAACATAACATTAACATAAATAAACATTAAAGATACAAGTTAATAAAGTTAATATAAAAAAATGTTAATTTTTCGAAGAACATGTTTATAATGAGGAGCCCCCGGCCAAACGGGGCCCTAGGCTTCAGCCTTGTTCGCCTAAGGGTAAATCCGGCACTGGGTAGGTCATTGTGGGGGTAAGCATTTCTCCCACGTCCCACGATTCTGGCATCACTGTCCTCCGCCTTGCTGCTACGCTGAACGACCCCCCTCCAAACTTACCAGACTCTGACGATCGCAGTGGGTTCCTCCTTCTTTCCTTCTCTTTTCGACAGCCATCGTCAGAGTCTGATACGTATGGAGGGGGCCGTTCAGCGTGGCAGCAAGGTGGAGGTGCCCCCGGTGCTCCGCGAGCCATCAGTTAAGTAGTCACCCCTGGTACAAAGCAGTAAAAGGATTCTAAGAAGAAAATTTTGTCCATAAACGATTATCATAATTCGTTGTAGTTATTGGGGTTCGGTTTTTTTTATTACAGCAAAGTTATAAACTCTTATATTACAGTCTAAGTTTCCATTTATGTAATCATATTGTAATGGCAGTTTCAAAATGAGAAATATATAAATATATCCCCGGATACCACTCATGGGTCACTAACAATAAGTGCCTCGTTTCAAAAGACCCTTAAGGTAGTTCCTGAATAATCTACCAAATTCAAGAATTCTTTCAAATTTCGTTCGAAACTAATTTGGATACAACAAACCCGTGTACAAAGTTTAAAATCAATTTACCACATAGTTATCGACAAATTGTTAATTAAGGTTGATGCATTTTAACACAGTGGCATATGGCAGTAGGGTTGTCACCTTTTTTATCGGAAAATAAAGGAAATTTGGTTTAGTGAAGTATAAAAAAAGTACGCTCGAAAAAACTAAAAGTACATTTTAATCGTAATAGGTTTTATTTCTTCCAAACATATTTTCTATTGCTTTTAGCATTACAAAGCAAATTTTTCTCATTTTTAAATAACTCAATGCCATTATTACGCGCTGTATTCATATGTATTAAAATATATAAATAATTTGTTCATTATTAAATTAAGGGCCTTCTTTCTCTCAGCCCGCCACTTCACATTCATGCCAGAGAAAACTTTCTCAGTCAATGTGTATGTTTGGGATCTACGTACAATAATATTCCTTTACGTTTCACGTAATATCATTTCGTAAAATAACGTAAGATACTTTATTTTAAAGTTTGGGTGGCAACCCTATATGGCAGAGTCGAAAAAAAGAGGGTTATAGTTTCTTCTTTTCTTCTGAAACAGGAAAACTATATTCAAGGAGTGTACCAAAATTGGCACAAAAGTACATCGAAATTTCACGAAATGAATTTATTAATTTCTGCAAAACTGTCCACATGGTTTCTTCGTAACTGCCCATAAAATATAGGTTAACTTGCAAATTTTTTAGAAACTACGTAGAGCAATCAACGTGGCAACGTCGCACAATCAATATGTTTAGACATTTAAATAGCGAACGACGATTCAAATTCATAATATGCTCTAAGATTCATATGAACATCTTTTCTGACATTTTGATTATAAAAGACGCTCAATGAATGCGACGTTATCAGATATGCAGCTCCAATTCACTACGCTAACCAATTTAATATTCTATTTTCGTATTACAAATATTTATATTAACGTTGAACTTTTTAAAATATATGTACATAATGTTAAAAATTATTATTATTATTATTTCTATAGTATTATACTACTTTATACGTATCGTTTTTTATCCAACTCTAATTTGACTAGCATAGTTGGTTAGGAACTACGTTAACGGGTATAATTCGATTAATAAAGCAGCTCATTTTTTTTTTCGATAAACGAAAGATCGTGTACCTGAATCCTGGTTCCATTAATTAAATTTGATTTACTCACAACAGATAGTAAACAAATTACGAAAAAGAAGGTAATACAACAGAAAAATAAGGATTTGTCGTGCAAAATTAAGTCCCGTGTGAAAAATACACTTTTCTTTGTTCAAAGTTTTGTCTTCGGGAAAATTCTTTTGCACATATGTATCTTATGAAGGTCCTATTTTTCTAACGTTTACACGACTTCGCAAGGAATGAAAAAATTAGACAAAATTCGATAAATAGTTCGTCTATTTATTCTAATGATAGAAAAATGTTGGTGAAAATGTAGCCGCTGTGCAGTAGGCAGGGCAGCGCACGAAAAATAAAAGGTGCATAGACTCTTATTATCTCTTTTACTGGTATTGGTGTATTTTCACGCTGAGGCGACATTTGAGACCATTGCCAACTACAGCAAATACTCGTATTAAACCCCACGAACGGCTGGCGGCGGGCGTACGACGCGTTGCGGACACTATTCCGTGCGGTCAATGCCGCGAGTGAAAAAACCTAAGAGCGAGCGAGAGGGAACGAAACAGTTGACACGAAGTTGCCGTCGACTCTTTTGTTCCCTCCGGCTCGTTCTCGAGTTCTCTCACTCTGGTCCGAGTGAGACCCTGAATTCCAAGAAATGGCGGGGATAGTCACCGGGTGTACTACGAATGGTAAAAACGGGGTTATAACGAGGATTTACTGTACCTAGTGCATATGTACATACAGCGCAGAGTGCATCAGGTTTGATGTATATAGGTACATTATACATACATAATTGAATCTGTAGCATCTATCTATAGCAAAAAAATAATCGGATTTGGACAAAATATTGGTAGCTACATTTCAGTTTATGATGGATACAAGTATAGAATAGAAAAACTCTCGCGTGAAAAGATTCATCGAGCACGGGGCGATATTACCGGTGCCTCGCTCCCCATAAATTAATTAATATTAATGCCCATGAAAGCATTAAGGGTATGATAAAGGTTGATAAGAAAGATGAATTAACTAAAATAAATAATAGGATTGAAAAAATGCTTACTGTTTACAAACATTGCCAATGCTTAAACATCAGGGTTCTTAAAAAGGAGCGTGAATAAATATTGTGATTTATCTTGTACATTTTACAATTAGTTAGATGGCACATGCGTATTCGGCGCGGCCCCAAAGTTTATTTGTCTCGAATATTAAGCTCGCGACAAAGCAAGTTTTCCCACTTACTCAATTCTCTAGGCTTGTTACTAATTTTACAATTGTCTCTGATCAAACTAATTATTCGCATTGATAGGCTTTGCATATAATGTTGTTAATGGATTTACTTAATAATTGTTACCGAATGCAGTGTTGAAACGGAGACGTGTAGGCAATAACAGCAGTTGAAGCATATTACATGCACCTCGTGATTTCATAATATCGGAAGATGTTTCAAATCTTGATATGCAGGTTCGTTCTTATTTAGGAGTTAACATAGTTAAGTTGAAAAGACATTAAGTACATTAAGAAATAATCCTTGCGCAACATTTGTTGAAACGTTTAAATATCTGGAAACGCGGATAGTGATTCGAGAAATATCTTTACATGTTTCTTAACATAGCATTTATAAAATGGGGCTATCGATTTCGGCTCGTTCGAGCGAATGATAAAAAAAGAACTTGTTCGTCGCGGAAGCATATCTTTCGGTTAAACGCAAAATATTCATAGGCACGTATGCGTATAATTTGTCTCGCTATGAAATCGCCAGGCGTAAATGCGAGCCAAGCAGTTGGTGCTGTTGATAAAAGCATTCACAGATTACGTTTCGTTGCTCGACGCGTAAAATTTTCGTCGAGTCGCAAAATGCTTCTCAATTTCATCCCCGCTTCCCTTACTTCTTCTATGCTTTGCTAAAATTATCCAGTCCCCTCGACACTGTGAACGAATCATCGCGATCTTTCCTTCGATAAGTAAAATCAGAGCCGGATTTACCTTCTGAGGGGCCCTAGGCTGAATATTCGGGGGGCCCTCGGTTAAATATAAAAAATAAAATAACGCTGATTTGATTTTTTTATCATAATATTCGTATAATCTAAATAAGAATTTAATTTCAAAATTAACATTGAATATAAAACCTCGGCAAAATTTTTTGACAAATTTTTCGAAAAAAAATTTAGAATGAGGGGCCCCCAGCTAAACGGGGCCATAGGCTTCAGCCTTGTTAGCCTATGGGGTAAATCCAGCACTGAGTAAAATGAAGCTGCGTCAACAGGCCTGGCTCGTTTCTATGGGCAAAACTGCCTAGAGCGCAAAGTTGACAAAGGGCGCAAAATGTTCTTTTCATTGATGGCATTTTTTAAAATAAAATTTTAAATGTAATATTACAAGTTGTACTATAAATGTTTGAAGCTATGATTAAAAATTCAGCGTATGGTCATCAAAAAGCTCAAATAAATCATACTAATATAATAAATGCAAAAGTGTGTTTGGATGTTTGTTGTTCAATCAAGTCGCAACTACGTAACGGATCTTTCTGAAATTTGGTATACCTACATGTAGTCTAGGACCGGGAATAACACATAGGATACTTTTATCCCGATTTTTTTAACCGATCTGGATCAAATATTGCCTAATTACTCTCTAAACCCTGTGGAACATACTATAGGCTACCATGAAATGTGGACATTCCTCCCCTTCCCCCTTACTCCACCCCCTTGACACTCTGTGGCAATCAAAGTTTTACCCGGGCAACGTCGGGTACTTTAAGCTAGTATGTTATAAAGGGCGCAAAAAAGGCTCGAGCCTGTCCGTTAATAGGAACAGCATTGAACATGCGTTAATTTATTACCTACTGTCCAATTAGGATCATCCTGATTTTCAAATGTGTGAAGTATTCGGACTTCAAAATATTCGTACTACGTCTGAGAAACATGATTAATCAAAGCAAATTAAAGTTAAGATACCAAATACCTATTACGTGTACATATACCTGTACATAGGTATGTACATATGTATTTAGTCGGTGATGCCAAAGCCCTACTCCTAAAGTATTTTAACGTTTCACTATCCGTCATCTAAAATTGGCCGAGACAAAGGAAACGCGATAATACTATCTACGTATATCTACAATTTCAAATTAAACTCTTATTCTTTCCAGTAAACGATATCCCATTTAATAATTTTGTTATTCATCTATTAGGAAATAACATTTCCAGTTGCATGTAGATATGTATGGTCAAAAAGTTTATGCGTTTACAGTAATTAACTCAATATGAAATACAATACCCATAATATGTTTATATGAACATTTTGCGCTATGTTGATGTAAGTAACAGAATGCTTCGTTAGGCCGGGAATCCACCGGGAAGCTAAGCTAAGCTAATGTTTTAACGTAGCTTTTGGTGGAAACGGTTCCATAAGAATGTGTTGAAGCTAATTTTTTTGAAACGTAGCATGGCACAGCATAGCATCGCATAGCATACATAGCTCAGCTTCCCGGTGGATTCCCGGCTTTAATGTCCGAGAACTTTAACGAGTGGGTAACAAACGCAGTACCGTCTTTAGGCATGGGCACACTGGGCAGTCGCCAGGGGCCCCACGTTCGTAGGGGCCCCCAAAATACAAAACATTTTTATTCCCGTGGGTGAGCAGGGGTCCCGCTGTATAGCTCTGCCCCAGGGCCTACAATGCTGTTAAGACGGCTCTGAACAAACGAATCGCGTTGCATTATAACCTTATTTGAAATACATTGTATCCGATTTCCTACTGTCTACCCTTTACGTTGGATTAGCAATGCTCATGCGCCGCGTACGCCTTCGTAATCCATAGGCGCAGTAAAATGAATTTCTAACTATGAGTGACGGAGAATTGTCGCCATATGGCTGCGAGTATGGTTGTTTTCAGTTAATATTTATCGAATATAAATATTTCCCGTAAAACGAGACCTATGCGACCATGGCGGTGCGATGGAAAAGAATTTTTCGAGGTAACATATAATTAATAACTCGTATCTCAAACAATGATTTCTTCATGTACTTTATTCTTTACAACGTAGTAAATCACAATACATACATCGAATCGTTATGTAAATTATAACACATACATTTTCTGTCTACAATGTTGTTGTAATGTTATCTATCATTCAGTCACTTAAACGCATACTAACCAACTAAAGTTAATTAAAAGCACATTATATTAAGCACGTGCAATGATGTCAAATTACGCGAAAGCTTCACGACACATCCTGCACTACAAATAACCGCCCGTGTCTCTTCGAGTGCTTTTGTCGTACTGTAAAAAAGTATGTTGATTTCCGATTGTCAATTAGTATTCTCTGCAGAATTACATTTTTTTTTAAACATCGCTTTATCAGAGAACCAAAGGGTTCAAGTTTGCTTGCGTTTCGACGATATTTCAGAGCAACTGAATATCACTGTGTCGCACTGCTGCGTCAACAGTTGTATGGCCCAAAATCACCGTGCACCGATCAATTAATTAATTTCGCATTTACGCGACAACTAACCTTAAAACACGCCCTCTTATGAGTGCCACGATGACGCGCAGGCTTGATCATTCCCAACACAGAACACAAGCACACTTGCTTGAATTACATCCGCCATAACCTCGGCGTGACGTTAGCGGCTGACAGTTCTGTGCGTGTGTTGTGTCGCGAACATTCCGCGGCGCACAAAGAGGGAAAAAATACCTACATCCTTATCAGCGCATTGTCCGTCGGTGATTCGCGATTGAATTCGGCGATCTCCCCTTCGGAAATGCCGTTCATCGATTGTCGCGACAATGTCACCGTGCACGCGTAATATCGATAGAATGGTCGTCGCACGTAGAACTGTCATCCAACATCGCGACACCACGGTAAACTTAATCTATGCATGTTCCTCTGTGCGCTCCCTATACACGCAGAATGTGACGTCGTAAAGTCTCTCGGTGCACGTAACGATCTGTCACGAGCTGCTATCGAATAATAGCTAACGTAAATATGTTCGATACCGATCAAGTCACGTAATTTTCGAAAGCAGCAACCTTCGTGTAACACGTGCTTTACGATGTTACATCGGGAGGAGGGACAAATATGTTTAAAGAACTTGGACGGTATTCTTTGTACGTTAAATATAATACGTTTCTGTGATGTTTCCTCGCTGCGAGCAATTCGTTAATCGCTCACTGATGTTACATAATGACTTAGGTGCGGGCAAAGGGGCTGCAGTGATGGAAGATCCACAAACACCGGGGTCTGATTGCAATTCCAATCCTGCGACAGATTCCGTGCAACACGATCTAATTGGTTCTGAATTCGTGCAGGATAATGTGGAGTATCAGTGGTTCATTGATTACGGGTGAGCCAATATATTACGATGATTTGTTCTTCTAATCGCCTTCTAGACCTTCAAGTTCTAGTGAACGTTTGTGTTCAGGTACAGAGACGGAGGACCCCACGTTCACCCCAGCATATTGTCCTCGCTCTCCGCTTCGTACTCCCGCGAAGATCTGGGCTATTACGATGATCTCGCTCGTAATTTGGACGCTAATTTGGCCGAAATTGATATGGAAAGCTTTCGCACAGCAGATATTCATACTCTACTCACGGCGTTGCCTGTTATGTGCACGGATCCGGTTCAGCATTCGGAGGTGAATATCGTACAGTATAACGCGCATTACCCGTTTTATAATCGTAGCGTATATTGTTATATGTTTATTATACACCGGCGTATTTGGTACTGTAACGAATCTCTTCGATGTTACGTTTTGGAGCCTAAATAATGCAATTGTTAGAGGAATTACGTTTGTTGTTTACAAACTTTTTAGACTGCATTTTATAGAATGACTTTCACTCAAGTTGTAATGTTTTTAATACGCAAGGTTTTGTATTTCATTAATGCATCTTTGTAAATAGTTTATTGCAAATATATTCTGTATTCCGTTGTCGCGGCAGTTTAACTATCAAAGGGAACGATATGCCAGTATATCTGGATCCGTTATGGAAAAGCTCGACATCGGTTCATCTATCAGCCCTCATACCAGCAGCCAGGTATGACAATGGCTGAGAATGTTTCTTTTACCCCTTGCCGAGGAGGATGAGAAAAACTCTGTATGGACTGTTTTCGCTTGAAACGAGAATAAAACGGAATTCGCTCGCAGTTCCTCTGCATGGTCGAGAAAGGAAATAGATTTATTTATATGTTTCGAGCGTCGTGTTTAATAATAGAAATTGTGCCACTTAACATATGCATGAGAGCAAGTTCTGCGAAGAGTGCATGGTAGATAATATGTGAGCATTAAACTAAATCGGGATGTATCTTGATTCAAAGGGAGAAGATTCAGCCTGTTCGACAGCGGACACAATCTCCATTTGCAAGTCATCGTTGCTCTTTTCTCCTCTGAAAGAGACACCCGTGCTACCACCAGGGGGTAGTTACAGCGTCGACTCTCTGGACTGCGAAGATATGTTGCTGACATGCCAAGCGAATAACAAAGATAACTACACTATTGCTTTTGAGGGTAGTATTACAATGTATTCGGATGGCTCTCAAGACTTTGAAAATCAAGGTATGTATAGAAGTGAACGATTCTCAGATGGAGTAGTAGCAGTCAGGGGTGTGCGGGTACCCGACATTTCGGGCGGCATCGGGCGGGGTCCCGATACTTTCATATTGCTCGAGATCATCCGAGACTCGATTCGGGCTACAAGCATGACCGCCATGAGCGAGCAATTTGATTTCAGGTCGACTCGGCAAAACTCGGGGACGGAAAGGATTATGTATATCATTTATATCACTACCAGTGATAAGTTTTTACCTTTTTGTCGCCTGTTGAATCACAATTTGTATCTTATTATTCATTTACATGTATATTTTCATTGCTACCAAATAGTCTGTGAATACTGAATATGTCTTGGAAGGAAGACTATTTTTAGTTCGACAATATTTTAAAATCTTAATATATATATATTTGTAATGAAATTATGATTATGATTAAATTATGATTCAACAGGAGACAGAAAGGTAAAAACTTATCACTGGTATTGATATAAATGATACATAATCCTTTCCGTCTCGCTGGCTTTCGAGCCGATCGCGTCCGAGTTTTGCCGAGCCGACCTGACATCAAATTGCCCGCTTATGGCTGTCATGCTTGTAGCCCGAATCGAGTCTCGGGATCCCGAAAACTTCGCAATATGAAAGTATCGGGACCCCGCCCGATCTCGTCCTAAAATTTCCGACCCGTCCCGAGGGCCGGGAACCCGAGCCTCGGGACGATCCGCACACTCCTAGTAACAGAGAAATATAACTTCGGTGGTAATTGTCCTTACAGAGAAACAGAAAAATTATGAAGCAGCGGAAATATATTATACTAGGAACACAGACCTGAAAAACACATTAGATTTATCAATGGCATGCTCCGATTCTAAAATATATACTACGTGGAGCAATTTGAAACATTCTTCCATGAACAAAATTATGACGCGTCATCCATCAGGCAATAACAACACGATACCAGAACTTTTAGAAGGTGTCGGAAATATGCATGGGGCAAATAAGAGAAGTCAGAGTTTACCAGATCTTACTCAGGCTGCTCAGTTACAGCATGTTAATATACCTCTCAATTTTTCCGTAAGTCCGCAGCAATTTTATGTTCTCACAAAGTAATTAACTTCTTAAGTGTATGATTAACTCAAATGAATTTTTAAATATTTTTAAACAGGTTGATTCTGCAGAATCTAACAATCATGCACAACAGCTAAACAGCTCGGGGTCTGTAATGAGTCGATCCATAAATGAAGGGAGTTCTGACAATGGAGAACATAATCCGACAGGAAAGAAATTGCAGAATTTAAGCCTTGTGAAGTTATTTATGAAACAAAAAAGTATGAGCGCAGAAGGAATGAGTCTTACTTTGGACCAGTCAGACTCTGTTAGTGATAATGGATGGCCTACAAGCAATAGTGCTAGTGACAGTGGTACTAATACAAATACACAAATACAGCGGCAGAATATAAATAATGCTTCCAAACGACAAGTTCCAGAAACTGACTTTTCTATCAATTGGGTTAAAAGTGATTCACGTAATAATCAGGAACTAAGAAATCAGAAAGACAATTTTAATGAACTTCCAAAACAATCATCCGTAACCAATAAACAGAAGGATGAAATGATGTTATCGGCATCTGTTGAAGAATTATCGGAAAGCATGTCTAAATCAGATTTAACACATGATAATGGCAACGAGCAAAACAGTTATGATGTCATTACTAATACTTCTGAACATCAGCGGAGAATTGCGCGGATTCAATCATTAGAAAAGGAATATCCAATTTGCCAAACAACAGGCGTTCAAGCGATAGCTGAAACAGAGGATAATGGGGTTCAAACGTCTTTAGTTTTTACAACACCTGTAGGGAAAGATAATCCGTCGTTAAGGGAAACAGTTGTTAACAAAAAGCCAGTTTATGTTGTATATCCAAATTATGCGTTGCCCGACTTATCGTTTCTTAATATCAGAAACAAAAAGTTAGATAACATTGCTTTGAAACCACAATGCTTTGGAAAGAATCGAGTTAACTGGAAACATACGGGTGGTCAATCCACTAGGCCATTTTCTTGTAACGACATAGACGCGTTGCGCCAACGTGGATTTTCGCATGTTAAAGATTGGGAGTCATTGACATTCCTCTTGCCTACCGAGTACAAGAAAATTTTACATGATGTACCCGAAGTTTCAAGGCATATCAATATTAACGAAGAAATTAGAAAACCTTTGTTTTGTTTGTCGCCTCCGATGCGTCATAAAACTCGCCCTATAAGCGAAATCATACCAAATAATTCATCTTCTACTAGTAGCACCGCGACGCAACCATCCTCTGGATATCGAGGTTCTTCTACGATATTAACTGATTCATCGACAAACCAACAAATGTTAAATAATATAACTAATCCATTGTACCTTTACCGTTATGATAGTATTAGTTCCGAGGCTAGTTTAGTATGTAACGACAAGAAGGTGCATCGACAAGTTAGTAAGACAAAAACAACTTGCCCTTCTCTTCCGAAACGATCGATCTCGTTACCGCATGGAGATCGTGAGTTCGATTTTTGTAATGGGAAAGTTCCACCAAGGCCACCTTTACCCAGAAGTATTTTAAGAAAAAATAAGGTTCCTGCGAGTAAAAGATATAGCATGTTTGAAATGGGGGATGTTGAAGAAATAGAAGATCAGTCGTCTGGAAATAAACGAATGTCTTTGCAGGAAGCATATTACATGAACAATGATCTACAATTATTGTGTCGTGGAAGACCTATTGATTCGGAAAAAGATGTAGATGAGACGGAAGAAAGGTATTACACAGGTAAAGTCAATTGATCAGTTGTTATTGTATGTACTGCTTTCCCCGATTTAGTTAAATATTTGTTTATATTTTACAGAGAGGGTAAATGAAGTAATTAAAACCGGAGACGTAGAGATCGAAAATTCTGAAAATAGTGAAGATGATGTAAAACAATTGGAAGAATTTTTGAAACGAAGTGGTTTCTCATCCCAAAGTAGTGACGGAGATACAGAAGATTCTGATGTTAAATTAAGATCATATGTAAGAAAGTTTTTAGCTCTCAGGATGAACAAAGATGTCAAAACTACCGATATGATAGAATCGCAGAAAAAGACTGTCAGTTTTGCTGTAAACCAAAGGAAAAAACATTTAGATGATAAGGTAACTTCAAACATATTTTTCATGATATGCTTTACATTACATTTTTTATATACAGGGTGTTCCATTTTAACCCTCTAGTGCATACGCCTGCCTTAAGGCGGGCACCTGTTTAATCCAGGGGTTGTAAATTTTTATTTGCCGGCCCCAAAGTAGTGCCACACAGGGAACCGAAACCCAACCTGTACTCGGTTCGGTACGCCCTATCGTCGACTAAAGGTCGGTTTATACAGCCACGGAGCTGGGCCGTGACGACGGGCCGAGCCTCGGTGGCTGTATAAACCGACCTTTAGTCGACCTTTACCCGCCTAACCGGGTAATAGAATTCATCTGTAACCCGACTAACCTGGTCAACCGGGTTAATGCGGTTACAGTAATACGGTGAAAACTGTATAATAGTCGTAACCATATTTCTAAATAGTAATGAATTTTATTTCAATATCGGAGGATCCTTGGTAGGGTGATGCATGCACGAGAAAGTAATAAATATGCGAGATCAAAGATTAACTTGGCCGCGCCAAATTCGCGAGCGTCGGTGCGGGCTTACGACCCCGTTGATCGGTGCTTCGGTAGTACCGCGCGGACGAGACCGACTGTCGACCAGATGACGGGATCTTTGCTTATTCTGTATTTAAGGCTTAGGTGTCGAAAATATTCGAATGCTAGAAAATATTAAGGGAGGTTTCTGCCTTGTTGAGCCAAAAAACGTTCGATTTTTCACTAATTTTTTGTGCGAAAAGTATTAAATATAGAATGTTGATATTTGGTATGTTGACTAAGAAGTCTTTATTGAACATAAAAATATTTTTTAAAGTTTGACAAAACATTGTAGTGGGAGTGGGATGAGCCACGTATGTCGGTGCGCGGGCGATGACATTCTTCGCTTGCGGAAGTCGTAAGTCCCGGACAGGTGATCTGAAGCAACAAAATGAAACATATTTTTACTTTGTACAATATTGTGTATAAGTTGAACTAGAATTATCCAAAAATATTCAAACGTTTTTATTTAATGAACAAAAGACTGCAAAAAATTTTGGTAAAAAAACAAACTTCCCTTCGATCGCTCACTATTGTCTTATTTTCTAATTTTTCTTCTTGATTCTAGTTCAACTTATACACAATATTGTACAAAGTAAAAATATGTTTCATTTTGTTGCTTCAGATCACCTGTCCGGGACTTACGACTTCCGCAAGCGAAGAATGTCATCGCCCGCGCACCGACATACGTGGCTCATCCCACTCCCACTGCCATGTTTTGTCAAACATTAAAAAATATTTTTATGTTCAATAAAGACCGCTTAGTCAACATACCAAATATCAACATTCTATATTTAATATTTTTCGCACAAAAAATTGGTGAAAAATCGAACATTTTTTGGCTCAACAAGGCAGAACCCTCCCTTAAACAATGGAAGCTCTGAGGCGAAACGTGTACACGACTATAGAAGATATTGATGCTAAAAATTTCTTACAACCCTCTAAAATTAATCAATCCTCCATGGATTATATACTAGTATATTTTAAACTTTGTGTATTCATTTTATCTGAATATGTATTGCCTGTATGTAGATTCACATATCACTGACTTGCGTTACGTGACTGTTTAGTCTAGGCTAGAGTGTCTTATTTTACTAGTAACCCGCTCGTGGGGGGTTAACCCGGTTACTTCGGTTCTTTCTAGAATTTAAGAACCGTTCCCTCACGGTTAGTATGGATTACAGAAACCTTCCTTGGTTAACCGGGCAAGGGTTAGGGTTATGCGGCGGCTCGGATCCCCGGTGCCACAGCGCAGATATTGGTCTAAGAAACATGTCAATCTGACGTTTCTGTTTGAATTTCCTCCAAATTGAAAACAGACATCGGATTCGGCCTTTTCATCCCCTAATTAGAGTAGTCTAATTTTTCCAATTGAATTAAAAATCTATACACTAGAGGGTTTTATCTCCCCAGATAAATATCTCGAAAAATATGAATGATACGGAAAAATGGTTCAGGCGAAAGTTGTAGGAATCAAGGGGGGCATATCATGCTGGTATTTGTTTGACCTTGCGATGACATTCAAAAAACCTGTGAGTGTCACGTTTAAATTTTAATATGGGAGCCAGTATTTTTTATTTCACATTCATGTAGTTAACATCGAAATGTTTTCAAAACACTTGTGTCTAAAAATCTTCGAATTCTGTTCCGAGTTATTAGCCTTACGAATTGCAAAAGCTAAGTAAGCAAGACGTTACACCTCTCTGTGGTGCACATCAGGTACCGCTAATGCTGGTGGCATGTTAACAGCGATGCTAGGGAATAGTTCACCGAAGTGTCTCTGTAATGGGTGGGGAACGCGCCACGCACCCGTGTAATGATGTGACGTCAAACCAATCGACGTTAAGCTAGGTGCTGGCTCAAACTAAATCGACGTCAAGGTCGGTTCCCCCCCCATTGACAATTTGTGCGTCAGGAACATTCCTGGCATTCCTGGCTGCATCTCAACTTTGGAAGTTCGTATCTCGGTAGAGGTTTGTGCGAAAGGCACAGGTACTTAGGTAGTGTTTTGAAAATGTTTAGATATAAGCTGCAAGAATATGAAATAAGAAATACAGGTTCCCATTGCAAAACTTAAATGTGATATTCATAGGGTTTTTCAATGTCATCACAAGGTCAAATCAATACCAGCACAATATGTCCCCCTCGATTCATACAACTTTCGCCTGAAACATTTTTCCATATCATCTACATACATATATCTATTTATGTATAGTCTCTATACTATCATCTATATTATTATATAAATTTGAAGTTGCTCACTTTGAAATGCGTTTCCTCAATAAATATTAACTGTATTTACAAGTGTCTTACATAACTTTGTTCGTCTTGGCAACACAGAGTTTACATCGGGTTTATTTTTTTGAATAATCTGTATATATATATATATATATATATATATATATACAGATTATATATATATATAAAATCCAAATATCACTTACTTCCGCACTCACTCACTCACTTACTCGCACTCAATCACTCACTCACTCATCACGATTTCTCTGGAACCACTATGAAGAGGAAAGGTAGGTAGATTTCTCTTAGCCCCTAGGTGTTCGCTAAGAAATCATTTTAAAAGATCCCTTCGCTTCACTGAAAAAAGATAACACCGAGAACTTTAAGCTAGGCCATACATATTTTTCGAGATATTTACCCGGGGAGATTAAAATGGGACACACTGTGTGTATACAAATATATATATATCTAATTCAGGCTTGGGAATTAAGTGAACGCAGCGGCCGATTTTCAAAGGCAACGCCTCCTTTCTCCCGCCTCGCGTCTTGGCCCCCGCGGCGGCCTAGCAGCGTGGAGCGCCTCAGGCCCGTACCATATGAACCGCGCGTGGCGCATTGACAAAACAAAAACTCATCGACAATCGTGCTCTCTGGGACGATGTGGAAACCTATTGATACAATGTCGCCCTAATACGCCACGCGCGGTTCACGTGGTACGGGCCTGAGGAGCTCCTAGCTGCTAGGCCGCCGCGGGGGCCAAGACGCGCGGCGGGAGAAAGGAGGCGTTGCCTCTGAAAATCGGCCGCTGCGTTCACTTAATTCCCAAGCCTGATCTAATTACATATTACACAATTTTTCCATTGCAGATCAATAATTTGAATGCTGTTACAAGCGAGCAGAATAAAGATTGTACACTTAAGGAAGAAAGAAGAGATACGAATCCTGAAAATAAACCACTAGATTTAGATGAGAAGAAAAGTAAATGCTATTTATATTACAAATTCTTTTACATATTTCAAATAATTGTATTAATAAGCTGTTAACGTTCGTAAATATATTTTCAGAGATGATATTGTCTGCAAACAAAGCAGTCGATTTATTGTTAAAATATTGGAACGGTGTATCTATGCATAGTAGACAGAATTACAATCATAAAAATGAATGTGCTCAAATTTGTCTCAGTAGTCTATGCCCGGCTTTGTATACCATTATGTCGGATGGATTAAAACCACACCTACATTCTACATTTGGACCAATAACAAATAGTGTGTGGCAGGTGGTTGAAGCATCTTCTCAACAAGGTCCATTGACTAAAACGTTGAACGAATTAGTACAAAAAATTAACGGTGAAGATGTCATTACAGAAGGAATGCTGAAATTCCACGCATTTGTATTTGGTTTGTTAAAGTAAGTTAATGTGGATATTATGATATACAGTATGTGATAACGTATATTACGGTTACTTCATAATTGAATTTTCCATTTCTTCAGTTTAAGAGCTTTAGATGCATGGTTTGCATATTTGTGTACAAGGGAATCCATTCTAAGGAAACATTATAACAATAACAGTTTATTTGTGGCCGCATTAGGCAATGCAAATGCGCGAGAAGTCGTTGATGCTCTCCTGTACATTCTAAACCCTCTCGCATTTTGCCCATTTCAGCTTGATCTTTTATATCAGTATCGTCAGCTTCATAATAGTTTTGGGAATTTAAATAACCATAACATAAATGTGAGTATCTGCTACAAACTTTAAATATAATTTCACGTTTTGTTTCTTGTTAAGGCTTTATATTATGACGATTAAAATAATGGTACGTTATAATGACACTTTACAGCCTGTGAACTTCAGAAACTTTGACGGTTCTTTAAAAGAACATCATTTTGATAAAACGGACGCTTGTGCAATGATTTCTAGTCCAAGAAAAATACGTCCAAAATCCTGCGTTGCTTATGCCAATTATGATGATAAATCTAGCAGTGCGAATAAGCCGGATATGGAAACTGCAAAGAAAAGTTTAAGTAATCCTATATGTTCGAAAGTATTCCGTGCTCTGGATAAACTAACTTCCGAAGATTCTGAAGATTACACCGATAGTTTAGAACATTCGCCACTGAACAGAGCGTCGAATAAGCATCCTGTATCTACAAAATCTCAAGGTGCTGATAACAAGACGGATGATGAAGACAATATGTCTGGAGAAGCGAAATTTAGAAAACTCCAAGAAAAATGGGAGTTAATGGTAGGAAAAGAAGATGCAAAGAATCAGCCAGTAATGTCATCACCTTTATCACCTACGCGAACGCCTACAAGCTTAGGAAAGTCTAAAATACCTAGGCTTCTTGCTTCGCCAGTTAAACAGTCGAATACTACATCAGGATCTGCTAAAAATACGAAATCTCCTGTCTCGGGGATCCCATCCTTAAAGAAACCTGCTATGCTTTCGACAACAAAAAGTGTACCAAAAAAAAATGTAGAACTAAGGAGCAAAGAAGTAACAAAGCGTACTAGTAGAGTTGATCAGGAAATTGTAGGAACAAGAACTCATTTAACACGACCTAGCTCCTTACCTTATAAATCTTATGGAGTTATGTCTAAAGATAAGAATTTAGTGTCTCCACAAAGACGAGCAGCATCTACATCCTTACCACGACCAACTACTACCACCACCACCACCACCACTACCAGAAATCCAACATCAAAGAGACCGCTTAAGTAAGTACAAGGAAACTTCATCTTTGTCAAATTATTCGGTAATTGTGCGTAAAAGGATACATCTCACCGATTGTGATGAAATTGAAATATGTTGTAAAACTCAACATTCTGAACAACTGTTTCCTATACATATAACCGCTGCTCGGCCTTAGTTTTTGAGATATTCTTAAAAATAGTTTGGCATTTATTCGGAATCACGTATACCTGTGTTGATCGTGTTCGAGGTATCGGAAACGATCAACAGGTGTACCTGATTCCGAATAAACACCAAAATATTTACTCAATGTAATAAAAATTATAGATATATGTCATATTACAATCCCGCGACACGTGTCGTTTGTAAACAGCCACAGACGAGATATTTCATTTTTCCAATTTCTGTTAATAATAATTGAGTATAATGTTTAATATGAAGTGCAGTTATATTTTCTATACTAAATCTAACCGAAACCTAGTTACAGTTAGTTAGTTAGCAGTTAGAGCGGGTGTGGACTAGTGATCATCTAGGCAGTGATCGGAACAACATGTATCGTCGCGAGAAAGAAACTGTAAAAAAGAAAGAGACAGAAATACTGATAGAAAGAGAGAGAGAGAGAGAGAGAGAGAGAGAGAGAGAGAGAGAGAGAGAGAAATACTGATAGAAAGAGATAAATTATTTATTTCCGGCTTTGCTCCAAGATGGCTGCGGTTCCCTAGAGTCTAGGGAGTGATCGGCATAAAATAATGGTGTAAAACAGGGCTCTCCAAGGTGCCGTACGCGTACGCTCGGGGTTCTCCCACTCTCGTCCGCGTTGTCAGGGATACCGCGCGACGCTAACCGCGAAGACGCTAGCCCGGTTAGCCCGTCATGGCAGCCTTCGTAGCGTCTCGCGGTCTCCCTGACAACGGAAGGCACGCTGCGTGAAAGAAAGATTGGAAGGGGAAGCAGGCGCGTGACGGGCCCCCACGGTGTAAGATATATAGGTGGACCGACTCCATCCCCACTCCTGTGATCTTAAAGAAAAACTTCCTTGTCCCTCCTATAGAGGGTTTAGTGTAACATGTGAACCATATCACGTTTACTTTCTTATGGAATAAATCCTAGTTTAATGGCAGCCCATCGTGGTAGATATTACGCAGCCCCGGTAATCATTTGTTTCGAATTTTCTACAAGCTTCTGCACAAATCCGGTTTACCACCGCGATATTTCAACAATGAGGAAGATTACAAACTTCCTCAGTATGGGATCGGATTGACAAATATAGTTACAAGTCCTCATGTGTGTTTATTATAATATTATCCTAAGTATAATTTATCCTCATAAAATAAGCATTTTACATACCGATAAATATTTGTTTGGTCGTTAACCAACTCTCATTTTCTTAGTTTAATTAATTTTAAAAGTTAAAATATTTTACTTTATAAAACTTTTTATTGGAGGTACATGAAGTCATTACTTACAAATTTTACAAAAGATGATAAGGAATTATGTTACAAAAGAAACATAAGGAAGTAACCGTGATATTGTTCACATGTTACACTAAACCCTCTATGGGAGGAACAAGGAAATATTTCTTTAAGATCACAGCAGTTTTGTGGTGGGGGTAGCGTAGTCGGTCCACCTATATATCTTACACCGTAGGGGCCCCTACGCTGGAGAGCCCTGCCTAAGAGGATCACTAGTGTGGACCAGTGATGCCAGATTCGTGGGATTTCGCCCACGGGCGCTTCCCCCACTCTATGACCAAGCGTACCCCCATTCTGCGACCAAGCGTACCCCCTCCTAGCGCCTGCACCGCACCACACAAGCATACCCGTCCCTCTATCCGTGTGTCGTACGCGCTACCTGGCCGGCGCTCTCCGGGGAGAATTCGTTTTACGGACATCGAAGCGCTTGGGACACAAACGAAAAGACCAGAGTTCAAATCCTGGTGCAGATATTCTACTTTTTTTTTTAATTATTCTCTAATTTCTCTTTCTATATTCACAGAAGACTAAAGACTTGAAAACTGTTAATTTACAAAGCATTTTCGAAGCTTGATTTGCTGTTAAAGATGCGATTAACTTTTGGCTTGTACCGCACCACTACAAGCGTACCCTACCTTTTGTCCGTGTGCCGTACGCGCTACCTGGCCGGCGCTCTCCACCGAGAATCCGTTTCACCGAGATCCTAGAGCTTGAGTCTCAAACAGAAAATCCGAGGTTCAAATCCCGGTGTGAAGAGTCTACCTTTTTCATTAATTATTCTCTAACTTCTTTTTCTATATTCTCATTAGAATAAAAACTTGAAAACTGTTAATTTACAAAGTATTTTCGCAGATGGCTAATGTACGTGTTGCTCTTCTGCCTTTTTTTATACATAAACAGAAATAATTCCTTGAAATGCTACTTACAAAATAAGTTCCTTTCTAGGATGGACTCTTTAAAATTCACGTCACAATGAACAGTTAAAAGAATCGGTGATTTCCGTTTCAGGTAAGCGAGCCGCACGGCCCGCTCCGCTATTACGGTCGGCTTACCACTCGCTTCCTGGATTATTGTAATGTGGTTGGAAAACAATTTCGACTGGTCTCGTACCCGTCGCAATAATGTCATTTATACCTACAGAAGAGTTTTACTAACCCACTCTTGGCCAACGACACTCTTTTCGTGTTAATTTAACGACACTCTTTTCGTGTTAATTTAACTCTTGGCCAACGACACTCTTTTCGTGTTAATTTAACGACACTCTTTTCGTGTTAATTTAACACGAAAAGAGTGTCGTTGGCCAAGAGTGGGTTAGTAAAACTCTTCTGTAGGTATAAATGACATTATTGCGACGGGTACGACGGGGACAAAAGGTAGGGTACGCTTGTAGTGGTGCGGTACAAGCCAAAAGTTAATCGCATCTTTAACAGCAAATCAAGCTTCGAAAATGCTTTGTAAATTAACAGTTTTCAAGTCTTTAGTCTTCTGTGAATATTGAAAGAGAAATTAGAGAATAATTAAAAAAAAAAGTAGAATATCTGCACCAGGATTTGAACTCTGGTCTTTTCGTTTGTGTCCCAAGCGCTTCGATGTCCGTAAAACGAATTCTCGCCGGAGAGCGCCGGCCAGGTAGCGCGTACGACACACGGATAGAGGGACGGGTATGCTTGTGTGGTGCGGTGCAGGCGCTAGGAGGGGGTACGCTTGGTCGCAGAATGGGGGTACGCTTGGTCATAGAGTGGGGGAAGCGCCCGTGGGCGAAATCCCACGAATCTGGCATCACTGGTGTGGACAGCTCGGTAGCGCCACCCGGCCTCAGTTGGCTAGAAGCACAATTTAACTCAAACCTAACCCACAACTAACTCGAACTTAAAATCAAAACCACCGGAGTGCGAGTGCGGGTAGGGTATAGAAGATCTGGATCATGTTATATGGAAGTGCGAAAAATATGCGGAAGTAAGAGAGGAACTTAAAGTGAGATTAATAGGAAAAGGGATGAGAGAGGGGGAGGAAATCGTAAATAGGATAAACGAGAAGGAACCGGCAATAGGGAGAATAATAGTAGGATTTCTGAACAAAGTTAAAAGAGACATATAAAGTAAAGCAACAATTGAAACACGAAGGTTAAAATAAAAAATTGAATCAGGGAAAGAGAAAATGACAGTATCAAACCAATAAGGGGAAAATCAGGATATAATTATATATATACGGATATATATAAGGAAAAGTAAAGATAAACAAGTATATATAAGTAAATAAATGAATGTAAGTTTATATTTATATTTAAGTTTAAGTTCAATGTTAAGTTCAATTTTTGGTATAATAAGTATAGAAGTACAAAGAACAAAGTACAAAATGCGAAATACAAAATAACTGTAAACACAACTATAAGTGGATGTGAATAGGATGTACTATAGAAACATAGAAACATGTGATATAGATTTATAAGAACGAATGAAACTGGTGGACTAATGTTCGTTTGGCAAAATAGGCAATTTGCCTGAAACGCCATCTGTTAGATGTGTAGTCTAAGAGAGAATAAAAACCTTACCTTACCTTAAAATCAAAACAAGATTTTAAAAAACATTTTTGCGAATATCTCGGAAACGAAGCCCGAGCGACCATAACATGTGTAGAGAAAAGTTGTTCAGAATGATGATGTTGACAACATATTTCAAGCACTTTATTATTTTATGCACAATTACCAATTATTTCTAATTTCCGTGATGCTTAACCATAGTAAACAAAATTCGAAATGATAGAAATGATTAAAATTAACATATATAATGTGTAATATTAATCTCTGTTACTTAAATTATATGATTTGTATACTGTCGTTTGTAGGAAAGAAGGAATCCGGTCGCTCAGCGGAGCAAGGGGGCTACTTTGCCCACATTGGCTCCCACCACCTGTGTCCCGATTGCTTCCTTTGTATTCGTCGATGTTGTCACGTCGGCCAATGTGAGCAAAGTAGCCCCCTTGCCCCGCTTAGTGTTCGGGTTCCTTCTTTTCTGCAAACGACAGCACAAACTCATTCCATATTGGAAATTAGGAGTCGGTGGTGATAGAATTTTTGTCTATACAGGGTGGGGCAATAATTTTGACCACCTGGAATATCTCCGTTATTCTTAGAGATGCGAAGAAACTTTATTTATAGAAGTTATACGGCACTGTGTGTGACACGTTTATTAGTTTCCGAGATGTTAATAAAAATCTTTTAATATTTCTGTTGACTTATTTCGACAGAAAGTATTCCACTTTCCAATTTGTTCCGGATATTAGTATTAGTTAGGGCTAGAGTATCGAGGGGGGTGCGTGGAGATTTGAGCAGCAACTTGCGGATGCGATCCATCCGATTATACAGGGTGGATACCTATTACTCTACTGATAGTCAATACTCTAAGGGGTGATTCTACAGGCTAAAATAAGACGAAAATTTAGAATACAATTTTTTAATACAGGGTTTTGTTTTCGAGAAAATTGGCTTTGAATTTTAGCTAAATGCGAGTCCCTTTTATGCACATGAAGGGCACACGGAGATAAGGGGAATGCGTCCAGCAGTCTGTAGAACAGGTTGGCGAGGGGAGGGGGGGGGGGGGGGGAGGAGGGACCCGTTAGGGCTACGTGTATGCAGTTTAAAAGAATACGTTGTAAAAAAATTAATAATAATTTTTTTAATATTTCGGTAATTAATAAATACTCGAAGCTATATACAGGGTGTCCGCGGGAAGACTGAACAGCTGGATATCTCCTAACGTATTGGAGATAAAAAAAATTTAGACGGGATTGCATGGATCGAGGGGGCCAATTTATTAGCGTAAACGAATTTTTTTCGATTATTATTTTAAAAGATACGATGGTCAAATTCGGTTTTTAAAATGGAACTATTTTTTTTAAGAGATCACTTCATACTGCGTTCCAAGACAAATTCAATAAGCTATTTCAACGGGTTTCCTCCCAGTGAAAATCAGTAAATTTGCAAGAGCAATATCTCAAAAACTAGTAGAAATAAAGTGTATACATTATAGTTTATTGAATTTGTCTTGGAACGCGCTATGAAGTGATCTCTTCAAAAATATAGTTCCATTTTACAAATCGAACTTGACCATTGTATCTTTTAAAAAAATAATCGAAAAAAAAATTCGTCTGCGCCAATAAATTGGCTCCCTCGAACCATGCAATTCCATGTAAATTTTTTTCTATTCTATTCTATATAAGAGTAGATCCACGCCCCCCCCCCCCTCACTGACTTGCAACCGATCTGCACAGATCCCACTACTGCCTGCGCACGCGATTGGTCGTAGTGCTTTCTCTGCCAGTTGTCTACCAATCAACAGCTTCCACAGTCATCGTTGCGCGGAACGAGTCTACTCTTAAGAGGAATTCACCCCACCCCTCCCCTCAAACCTCGTGTCGATCGGCTACTGGGGCCATACCGAAGAATATCCCTATTTTGTTACCGGTATTATGTTAATAACATTATATCTGAACCGCTGTAATACCGAAACCAAAGAAATGATGGTAATGGTATAGATAGGGGGCAACCTCACGGATTTTGACGACCTTGAAATATGTTGTCAAGGACGTCATTCTGAACAACTTTTTCCTCTAAACTTTTTGGCGGTCGACCTTAGTTTCCGAGATAATTGCAAAAATCTTTGGTAAATATTGACACTAGAGGAACCACCCCTAATTTCAATGGCCTTGAAATATGGTGCCAAGGACGTCATTTTCAACAACTTTTCTCTATATACATGTTACTGTCGCCTGGCCGTAGGTTTCGAGATATTTGCAAAAAAAGTAGATAAATGTTGATTTTAGGGTCCTTTGAATCCACGGTGGACTCGAGGTGGTCGGTCGCCGGGGGGATTTGTTATAGATTTGGCCGTCTCACGTGAGCGTAAGCGCCGTGAGAGGGCGGACGGCGCGTCTCAAGTTCAATTATTAAGAAAGAAATATTCTGTTAAGTGATAAACTCGAATGCGCCGTCCGCCCTCACACGGCGCTTACGCGCCGTGAGACGCCCAAAACTATAACAAATCCCCCCGGCGACCGACCACCTCGTGTCCACCGTGGAATTGGTTAACTCGAACTTTTTAGTTTACCCGGTATATATGTTGCCTGCCGGTCACTGCGACGTATATATGCAGAAACAGCAGATAAGCGGTGGTCTCGTGTTGACGCATACGCTGCCGCATCATGCACGTACAGATCGGATTTAATGTAGTGGTAGCAACATAATTTTGCGAATATCTTGAAAACGAAGGTCGACCGCCAAAAAGTTTAGAGGAAAAAGTTGTTCAGAATGACGTCCTTGACAGCATATTTCAAGGTCGTCAAAATCCGTGAGGTTGCCCTCTATCTATACCATTACCGAAATGATACCATCAGTTTTCTAGTAATATACAGGGTGTTCCAAAAATGCTGCGGTTCCTTGAAGGGGGTGACTCGGGGGGTAATTGCAAACAACTTTTTCCTTTACGAAAATGTTCTCCGAGGTTTCGTTAACGAGATATTAACAAAAAGCAGCGACCAATCAGAGCCCGAGTCTGGCGGCCGAGTTCCCGTGCTAGCGTGGCTGCGTGCCGCGCTGCGACTACGAACAAGCAACTCGGCATGCATCGAAGGAAATTCCGTAGAATGGCAAATGAAAAAGACGTAACAAATAAAATCGAACATTTTGTCATGATTTGTTTGTCATTTAAAGTGAATAATGAATAAAGGTGAAATGGATGAAAATCATGTCTAACGTAAAAAGACGAATACAAAGGTTTTCTTTAGAAGAATAAAAAATAATAATTATTTGAAGTGGGAGGATAAGGAATACGTAAATTTCCTTATGTTAATAACGTAGCCACGACAAGGTAATGTAACAGGAAATGAACGAAAAGTGATCATAGTTCGTTATTGTGATTAAAATCCATAATTCAATAACGGCCAACATTGTTGCTTTTAACGAATAAGTTTGTTTAAAAACCCCTAAGAAATATTTAGGTATGGAAATTTTTAGAATTATCGCCGGAAATAAGCCAGAGCCTGCGTTAAATTTAAGAAATAATAGTCGCCAATAATGTAACTAAAACTCACCCTTTCGAAAATTTACCTGCAGCTTGAAAACCTGTGTCACTAGGTCACTGAACCGATCCTGGTCATCGACAGACGCGCCGAGTGCACAGCTGATCTCAGGTACACGACACCATCCAAAGTTAAGGGTCGCAACGTCAAGTGCGTCCGGGTTAATGTACCGAATATTCACTTCACTGCACACCTACTAACACTGATCACTTAATTTATTTTTCATGGAACGTATTGTTTCTACGTTATAAAAATGAGTGGAAATGAATTTTTACTTGGCGTTCGGAGCCGTGGGTATTTCCGCGCAAATTCTCACGCTGCAGCACTTGCGTCCCCGTTGTTCAGGGGGTACACCCAGAACATCGCGTAATATTCTTCATCAGAGTACATTTCTGCGACGTGATTGCTAGCTGACTGACAGGATTTTTTCCAAGCAACTTCCTCTACCCCCAAGTAGCTTCTCTCGTTCCATTATGAGTTAACCCCCACCAGGACAAGAGGCTTTAGGTAAAAAGAAGCACATTTTCGAAACACACGTGCTTTGCAGAAGTGCAACGAACGAACCGTCGTACACTTTCACAAAAGCCCGCGCTCCGTCCTTTTACTGCCAATGTACCCATTGCTTCGAGGTAGGCAGCAGACACCACGTGTTTCGGTTCGAAAGGGTCCGAAGAGAAGAGAAACAGAAAGTCTTCGAGTTGCTATAAAGAAGAAAATGCATACCATTCCTGTTTCCCCTTTCCGATACCCTGAGTTCACGTCTGGTACGAGGCGGAACCAATTATGTCATAAATTATCCAAAACTGTAGGAAACCGTTCTCTACCGCTGACTAGCGGGACAATACGGTCATAAACCGCGACCCTGGCGAAATGCTCTGGCCGATCAGCCTGCTTAATTTTGGGGAACTAGAATTTAAAAAGTATTATCCAACATCAATACGCCACGCGGAGAGACAGAGGAAGAAAATGGGTAGTCCGCTGACAGCGCGTGGTCCCGCCTGCGTCGTCCTTCCTTCAAATTAAAGACAGATCCCTTATCTCTAGAGTATAAACACGCGCTCGAATTTCAAAACAATAGCACGCGTTGACGTATTCCGTGCGAGAAAAGGTGGCCTTGAAATCCGATTGGTCCTATTCTAACCAATCTGCCTTGCATCCCTCCCAAACGGTCACTGTTTTGAAGAGGCCTTCTTCACAGCAATGTTACCTCCCCGAGGCCCACAAGTATAAACACGCTCTCGAATTTCAAAACAAAAGCACGCGTTGACGTATTCCGTGCGAGAGAAGGTGGGCCTCGGGGAGGTGACATTGCTGTGAAGAAGGCTCTTCAGAACAGGGAGGGATGCTGGGCAGATTGGTTAGATTAGGACCAATCGGACTTCAAGCCCACCTTTTCTCGCACGGAATACGTCAAGGCGTGCTTTTATTTTGAAATTCGAGCGCGTGTTTATACTCAAGAGATAAGAGATCTGTCTTTAATTTAAAGGAAGGACGACGCAGGCGGGACCACTCGTTGTCAGCAGACTACCCCAAACACGTGGTGTCTACTGCCTACCTCGAAGCAATGGGTACATTGGCAGTAAAAGGACGGAGCGCGGGCTTTTGTGAAAGTGTACGACGGTTCGTTCGTTGCACTTGTGCAAAGCACGTGTGTTTCGAAAATGTGCTTCTTTTTACCTCACGCCTCTTGTCCTGGTGGGGGTTAACTCATAATGGAACGAGAGAAGCTACTTGGGGGTAGAGGAAGTTGCTTGGAAAAAATCCTGTCAGTCAGCTAGCAATCACGTCGCAGAAATGTACGCGATGTTCTGGGTGTACCCCCTGAACAACGGGGACGCAAGTGCTGCAGCGTGAGAATTTGCGCGGAAATACCCACGGCTCCGAACGCCAAGTAAAAATTCATTTCCACTCATTTTTATAACGTAGAAACAATACGTTCCATGAAAAATAAATTAAGTGATCAGTGTTAGTAAGTGTGCAGTGAAGTGAATATTCGGTACATTAACCCGGACGCACTTGACGTTGCGACCCTTAACTTTGGATGGTGTCGTGTACCTGAGATCAGCTGTGCACTCGGCGCGTCTGTCGATGACCAGGATCGGTTCAGTGACCTAGTGACACAGGTTTTCAAGCTGCAGGTAAATTTTCGAAAGGGTGAATTTTAGTTACATTATTGGCGACTATTATTTCTTAAATTTAACGCAGGCTATGGCTTATTTCCGGCGATAATTCTAAAAATTTCCATACCTAAATATTTCTTAGGGGTTTTTAAACAAACTTATTCGTTAAAAGCAACACTGTTGGCCGTTATTGAATTATGGATTTTAATCACAATAACGAACTATGATCACTTTTCGTTAATTTCCTGTTACATTACCGTGTCGTGGCTACGTTATTAACACAAGGAAATTTACGTATTCCTTATCCTCCCACTTCAAATAATTATTATTTTTTATTCTTCTAAAGAAAACCTTTGTATTCGTCTTTTTACGTTAGACATGATTTTCATCCATTTCACCTTTATTCATTATTCACTTTAAATGACAAACAAATCATGACAAAATGTTCGATTTTATTTGTTACGTCTTTTTCATTTGCCATTCTACAGAATTTCCTTCGATGCATGCCGAGTTGCTTGTTCGTAGTCGCAGCGCGGCACGCAGCCACGCTAGCACGGGAACTCGGCCGCCAGACTCGGGCTCTGATTGGTCGCTGCTTTTTGTTAATATCTCGTTAACGAAACCTCGGAGAACATTTTCGTAAAGGAAAAAGTTGTTTGCAATTACCCCCCGAGTCACTCCCTTCAAGGAACCGCAGCATTTTTGGAACACCCTGTATATAGTGTGACTTCGAGTGAAAAAGAATACGATGTTACAATGGGTTGAGTTCAGCGGAATCAACCGTTCAGTGATTTCACAGAATTGGTAAATTGACTTCCAATAAAATTATACAAAACACAAATTACAATTATAAATATAAATATATTTTATAATAATTGTATATAAAAAATTGTAAAAATTATAAATAACACTTTTTTAAATACAAAAATAAATAAAAGTAAAATTAACTTCAATTTGTAAATACTAATTATTTGTTTCAAAATGTATAAAATATATGTATAAATATAGCAAAAAGAACGCTAACAAAAAAGTAAAAATATTGAATCATAGGCCTACATTTCTCTTTGACATTTCTTCTACTATCAAGCTGTCATCATGCATACAATCTGACTATTTTCAACATTCTTGTTTAATACCGTCAACCTTAACAACCTTAGATATATTATTCCAAACATGAAAAAGACTCGTGTCTTCGGTTCGACCAGTCCATTCATTTTTATCACCCATTGCTCGAAAAGCTGTTAAAGTTGTAGGATTAATGGTTTTTTCAATACATTTTAAAGCTATGAAATAATCTAAATTACTTTCTTCTACACTTATTCGATCATTTGGTTGCTCACTCAATTGCTTTGGTGCACTCATTCGTTGAAAACTTTTAGAGTAATTGATTGCACTAAATGAAAATGGCATCAGCCCACATGCCTTGAAGCCATTGCTCTAAACCCTTCTGAGATCCAAATTGTCGAAAACTTTTTTTAACTCCTGTACAGTATCAATTTTAGATACGCTTAAGCATTCATTTTGTTAACGATATTCATTTGCTTGCCTTGTCCAAGCTGCTTTCATTGGACGGAACATACTTTGATCCATTGGTTGGATCAGGTTTGGGAATTAAGTGAACTTGGCGGCCGATTTTCAGAGGCAACGCCTCCTTTCTCCCACCGCGCGTCTTGGCCCCGCGGCGGCCTAGGTGCTTGGAGGGCCTTACGCCCGTACCACGTGAACCGCGCGGGGCGCGTTGACAAAACAAAAACGCATCGAAAATCGTGCTCTCTGGGACGATGTGGAAACCTATTGATACAATGTCGCCTCAATGCGCCACGCGCGATTCATGTGGCACGGGCCTGAGGCGCTCCAAGCACCTAAGATTGTGTTCAGATATATTGGCCGGTGCGCTTCGTGAGGGGTATTCTCCCACCATACCGCTTGCCTGCTCGGTGCTCGTTTTCTCAACGTTCTCACTCTCTCTCGGGCTACGCCTGCTCGTCGCGCGGTGCGGAGGATTCGGTGCCCGTGAGGTACGCACACATGCATCGAACCATCCCTACCACTTTAACTACATAGCGGGACACGATTCCGACCGGTCCTTTCTCGCGTCTTTCTTGCCGAAGGCGAGAGCGAGATGCTACGAGAGCGAGTCACAATTCCTCGCGAATAAATACTTCATAGAGAATTCATCCGACGGCCACAAATAATTATTCTATTTGTAACGCCACGGATGAATTAGTTTGTTCGACGGGAATTCATCCGACGGTCATAAATAATTTTTCTATTTTATAGCGCAACGGATGAATCAATTTATTCGACAGGAATTCATCCGACGGCCACAAATAATTTTTCTATTTGAACGCCTTACATCCGCAGCTGCAAATAATTTTCTCGTATTTATTTGTATAGTTATTCGAGAACTATTTGAAGCTCAGGATAAAAGGCGTTGAAATAGAAAAATTATTTGTGGCTGTCGGATGAATTCCCGTCGAACATACTGATTCATTCGTGGCGCTACAAATAAAAATTGATTCGGGTTATTTTTATTCGAGACAAATAAAGATAAGGTCTCTTTTATTTGATACGTTACTTGCATAGTTTTTTATTTAAATAATGTCCATCTCTGACGGGCAGTATACAGGGTGTCCCAGCTAACACTGGACAGCGCGATTTTTCCTAAACTATTGGAGATAAAAATATAAAAAAAATAGTGCATTGCATGGTTCGAGAGGGCCAATTTATTAGCCCGAACGAATTTTTTTTTCGATTATTATTTTAAAAGATACGATTGTCAAGTTCGGATCTGTAAATGGCACTACGTTTTTTGAACACCTGAGTTGATAGTGCGTTCCAAGACAAATTCAATAAGCATTAATGTATACACTTGATTTCCACTGGTTTTTGAGATATTGTGCTTGCAAATTTAGTGATTTTCACTGAAGAAAACCGACTGAAATAGCAAGGACCGGGGTTGGTTTTGCTGGCACTACGGAGGGGCCACGGAGGGCCTTGCCTGTTGAAACCGATACCTACCTGCCAAAGGTCGGCGCCAGACCCAAAGGCTGGACAATTCTTTTCCGTCAGAAATGCTTCTTAGGTAGGTACAGCTGCGGTGTCAAGCGGCTTCTGCGCACCGTTACTTTTATTTCGCACTTGCTTCTACGCTCGGATGGCCGGTTCTTTTGGGAGGGATGCAAGCTCGATTGGTTATGTTAGGAGGTGTGAAAGTTGCTAGACTAAATTTCAACCAAAAGGAGCAGATTGTATTAGAACCAATCGGATTTGCATCCTTCACAAACGACTGCTCTCTTGAAGAGGCCCTCTTCACAGCAATACCTCCTCCCTAATGCACACCTTCTCTCGCACGGAATACGTCAACGCATCCTTTTGTTTTGATATTAAAGCTCGTGTTTATACTCGAGAGGACCACGCGTCGACAGCGGGCTACCCCGTTTCTTCCTGTGTCTCTCCGCGAGGAGTATTGAGGGTGGATTGTAGGAGCATAGATGTCGGGATGCCAGTTATTGAATTCAGGAGACGATAGAAACACTTTATTAGGAAACACACATGTACTATAATTACACACATGTACATAAGGAATACAAATAGCTTGTGTCAAAGTAGTCCGATTTGCATGATATTTGGTATGATTTTCATCAGATAAACATAAGGAATCCATTGGCGTCACTTCCCTTTCGATACGATGAAGAAAAGAATTTCTTAATACGCTGTACTGGATATTGCACCCTCGACTGCGGGGGCTCGACCTCACTTCGCTACGTTCGGCCCAGGATTCATACCTTTTTCCGGAAAAAGCCATAAAAATCGGGTGAGGCACTGCGAAGGTCTGTCCTCGCCACGGGGTACCAGGCCGCATCTTCTTGACGGGCGTTGCTCCAGAATTACCCTGTATCATTTGTGCAGTGTGTGACTCGACTACCCTCCGTGTAATCGGCCTGCGCGAAGTGGGGCTCAAGTTCGATCGTTATCAGTACTCCTGCCCGAGAGGAATGCGATTTACTTTAATTATAGTACATGTGTGTTTCCTAATAAAGTGTTTCTATCGTCTCCTGAATTCAATAACTGGCATCCCGACATCTACGCTCCTACAATCAACCCTCAATACTCCTCGCGGAGAGACACAGGAAGAAACGGGGTAGCCCGCTGTCGACGCGTGGTCCTCTCGAGTATAAACACGAGCTTCAATATCAAAACAAAAGCATGCGTTGAAGTATTCCGTGCGAGAGAAGGTGTGCATTGGGGAGGAGGTATTGCTGTGAAGAGGGCCTCTTCAAGAGAGCAGTCGTTTGTGAAGGATGCAAATCCGATTGGTTCTAATACAATCTGCTCCTTTTGGTTGAAATTTAGTCTAGCAACTTTCACACCTCCTAACATAACCAATCGAGCTTGCATCCCTCCCAAAAGAACCGGCCATCCGAGCGTAGAAGCAAGTGCGAAATAAAAGTAACGGTGCGCAGAAGCCGCTTGACATCGCAGATGTACCTACCTAAGAAGCATTTCTGACGGAAAAGAATTGTCCAGCCTTTGGGTCTGGCGCCGACCTTTGGCAGGTAGGTATCGGTTTCAACAGGCAAGGCTCTCCGTGGCCCCTCCGTAGTGCCAGCAAGACCAACCCCGGTCCTTGCTATTTCAGTCGGTTTTCTTCAGTGAAAATCAGTAAATTTGCAAGCGCAATATCTCAAAAACCAGTGGAAATCAAGTGTATACATTAATGCTTATTGAATTTGTCTTGGAACGCACTATCAACTCAGGTGTTCAAAAAACGTAGTGCCATTTACAGATCCGAACTTGACCATCGTATCTTTTAAAATAATAATCAAAAAAAAAATTCGTTCGGGCTAATAAAGTGGCCCTCTCGAACCATGCAATGCACTATTTTTTTTATATTTTTATCTCCAATAGTTTAGGAGAAATTGCGCTGTCCAGTGTTAGCTGGGACACCCTGTAGAAGCGAAAGAGTGCGTGCTGAGGAGAGAAACAATGTATTGATAAGAAAAAAGTTTGTAGAAAATATACGAGAAACTAAAAGTATAAAAGTGAGAAGACACTGAAAAGCATGAGCGACGGTAGGAAGAAAATGAAAAGGCGTATTATAATTCCAGGTACGTCAGAATAGTTGTGGGTTAGATCCGAAAAAAATCAGGAGTTTTATTGGTCAGAAGATTGATTCTTTCTCGATAGCTTCATCTCGTATTGGTGGACTCATAGCTTCGTAACGCACACAACTACTACACTAAGAATAAACAACAGCCACACGGCTTCATTCAGGCGGAGCCGAGCAGCGTTCCCGATACCCAACCATACCCTTCGGGGGCCCAGCAACTTCAACTGCCAATCCACGATCGTTAGGTGGTGGTGGCTGATTTCTCCTCGCGCGCTGCTCGCGAAACCGAACTCACCGGCCAATATATCTGAACACGACCTTAGTCCTGTTATTGTGCACAGTAATTGACGCTACTTCCAATTTCGTTTCAGTTACTGAATATTTTGGAAATAAATACAGAAATTCAAATGGATAATCGCTGTTTTGTTTTTCCGCAATCTAAATACGTTTTACTAATATACAGTCTTCCTCGGATTATTGAAATGCTTTTTCCTCGGGAAAGACCAACCCACCCCACAGTTTTGCCCGTTAACTGGCGAGAGCAACAAAACCATTGGGCTAGGTAAAATGCCCACTACAGAAAAATAAAATGTTTATGTTTTTGATAAAAGTTCATGAAAGTATTACCAATGGATTTTTTAAGGTTTCTCGATGAAAATGTGTTCAAATGCAAAGCAATTCGGTCCATTTTTAGTGAACGTCACTATGTTCACTAAATGTTGTAATTTACACAGTGGAAAGTGACTTCTTCCCGTTACACACTATGTAATACTGCACAAGAGAATTTCAATAGAGAATATCAACGACATCACCAAATTGTAAGTGTCTGTTGAAGATTGCTTAAATGAAACCTTCAGGAGAAATTGCCTGGATGTTTAGTACCTATTTGGTATTACGAGGTTTGGCAAATTACTTCGATAATTGGAGGAGAAATGTTGTGAATTAATCACCAGAAGCGTGATTTTCCTTTAAACCGGGAAACTGCAATTTCAATCGTGTTTTCATAAAAACTAGACCGAATTGTTTCGTGTTTGGAATCATTTTCATGGCCATAAACTCACCAATCCATCGGTAATATTCTCACCAAGGTGTAATCGGTAATATGAAAAGTTTCATATTCAATACTGAATGACTCAATTCGCCGTCGACCGAGGGTCTCTCGCTGGTGCGCTATTTCACTCACTCTCGGTTTACGTCGATCAGTCTCCTTGTCAGACAGTTCGGGCGAGGGCCCTGACAAGGGTCAGTTTACTAGGTGCTAATCACTTCCTCTGCCCCGGTTTATCGAGAATTCCCCGGTCCCAAATCTTTCTCAATAATTCGGGGACGACTGTAATTAACGTTGTGAATCTTACCTAGAACTATTTATTTTACTGAATATTGACCTTCATTCGTTCAGTATCTTCTTAAGCTTTTTCATAAGTTTTACGGAAAATTTTGCGAATTCAGTATCAAAATAATTTGTTTAGTTTTATAAAAACTTCTGTGTTTTTTACATGTTTAATTTTAAGAAATAAATAATTAACTGAATTTAAGTAAAAAAAAATAATTTCTTTTATTCGATAAATGAGGCAGTCAGAGCAACAACGGACTAACCCACAATTTTTTCAAAATTAAATTAGTAGCAATAACCAGTGGCGGATTTAACAGGGCGGCTGATGGGCAGTTGCCGCCTGGGCCCCTGCCCAGAAGGCCCCATCCCTAGTAGCATTTTGGGTTGGCATACAGTTGGGCCACGCACATAATATTAATTGGCCAACAGTTAGATTTGGCACTTTTTTTCAGGCTGGGCCAACAACAGATGGCCAAGATAGGCTTCCCTACTGTTGCCCAACTATTTTTAGGGACTGCCTGGTCTGGTTTAGGTAAAAAAAAATCTTGCCGGGACGAGGAATCGAACACGGGCTTTCCGATTGCGAAGCAGCCGCTGTTCGCAACTACCCAACACACTTCCTTACAAACACTTTTAATTTCTAGTTACATAAATAGTATTAATTGTGTATAAAAACTGCACACTGACGCGAAATATTCGACAAAATATCATCATTCGACTCATTCCTTAAAATTTCACATTCGTCTTAAAGGTCGAGTTTCCTAGCCGCGGCCAGCGGCCGCGGCCGGTGGCCCGTTTCGGCGGCCAGACTTCGGCCGCGCAGTGTTCAGGGTCCCTCTTTGGTTTGAGGGCACTTGAAAAGGTCTACGGTCGAGGATTCATACCTGTTTCAGAAATAAAATAATTTGTTGTTCTTTATCGTATCGTTATGGAAGTGACACCAATGGATTCCTTATCTTTTTCCGATGAAACTCATACGAAATTTCATGTAAGTCGGACTATTATTAACGAAGACAACTTGAAATGATATAAATTAATTTTTCATAGAATTTCCCTCATATGGTCCGAATTACGTCGTTCGTGGTGTCAGTTTCATCGGCGAAACATAAGGAATCCATTGACGTCGTTTTCGCAAAGATCTGATGGGAAATGCGGAAATTCTGGACATTTCTGACTTTTTAATAATATTCGAACCCTTTCGAGGGTCCAAAGCCATAAAATTCGGTGAGGCACTGCGAGGAGTTGTCCTCGTCACGGGGTACCATGCGGCATCTAAAGAGATGTGTCAAAGGACAGGCGCCGCTGGAGAATCACCCTGTATGTAGTAGTAGAGTAAAATACAACCAGCTATAACATCTAACTAAATAAATTCCACATCAAGAAGGCTCGCAGCTATTATAAAATCAAAAGGCAGTCCCACAAATTATTAAAACATTATATTGAACCTTTATTTAACTATACGAATACTTACTGCGCGTCTATTTCTGCACGTTTAGCTCCTTTTATTCATATTTTTGTAAATGTTAAGGGGAATAAAAATTTGTTTATACAAGATCTATTCTGCAAACATTTAAGAATATTTATTAATCATCGTTTTCTGTTAAAATGTAGAACTGACATGGATATACAAAGTTTTACATTAAATTGGTCGCTGCACGAATACTTTTTACACTGACTGCGGTTTATGACCATATTGTCCTGCGAGTCGGCGCGGCGGTTAATACCAGTACCTACGTCCGGGTCCGAATCCATCGTACGTACTACCCACCGACAGAGCAATATACGGATTAACTCATTGTGAGACTGAAGAATGCCTAAAATTATCAAAGACGGCACAATGTTCTTGACTGCCCTTTACAAATGCTGGCAAACAGATGTTGTCGAAACGTTCTTGTCAAAATATGAAATTATCGGTCGAAAGCAACGAATGAATTCTCGCTTGGATCCGATCCCGCTTTTGTCCCAATGCACAGTGGGCGTCAATCCCAAGAATAGAGAAAAAATTCAACATGCCACTTTTTGCAATCAATGTCGAATCTTATGAAGCTACTTTATAAAACACTAGAACTGGATCTGAAGAAATCGATAAAAATTTTAAAACATCTTCGTTCGCATTGCAATGAGAATATTTTGAGCGTACAATCTTTTCTTTACTTTTTAAAACCTTTATTTCTGGCATCTTGGGTCCCATCACCCAATTAACCGATTGGAAGGTTGTCCAAATATTGTATAATTTCGTAGGAATGTATTAACACTTTGTGAACAGTATTTGGTACATAGGATAACATGGATACAGGTTTGCAAATATTTCTGCACTTTCCATAGTATGTAGGTATATTTATCAAATTGATCTAGTTTTATTGGAATTATTGACATTATTTTTTTAAATAACGTCATTCCTCCGTATGAGTTGTATATTAATACTTTTTTTTATGAACTTCCTTAATTATATTCCCCAATTTTAGTGCGAAAAATGTGATGTTCTTGAATTTTCTCCTATTTCTTGGCATTCAACCTCACCGGAAGTTCCCGGAGGGTAACTAAAAAGCCGATAATTATTGCTGAGATTTCTTCAATGGGTTTCTTATGGGAAATAACTGTATGTATCTAATTATTTGCTATTGCTTACCAAAAACGATACTACTCATTTCGGTTCTCAACAAATTTGTGTCTTTTATATTAGCAAAATGTAAAAGACTTGATTCCAAATGTTCTACAAGAAAAAACATACAAACTTTGACACGTATTTACACACAGATCAGAAGTAGCCGCCACGATATTTTTCCCTTTTTTAGGAGCTCATATTATTAGTTTACAAGAAATATATAAAAAAACATAATCCCATAACATATATATATAGAAAAACATAATCCCATAACTTTTGAATTCTGACTTGTATCCTTATTTTTGGGATTCTATCCCAATGTGGCGCTGGATCGCAGCGCGGCCGCGGCGAGGACTCAGTTTGGAGGAGTCGAGCGGTTTCGTGCCGTGGCTAGCCGCGCGGCTAGGAGATTCGGCCATCATGGCGGAAAACAGACAGTCATCCCATTGTGTTGCGTCTCCAGTAGCCTAGGTTGCTGCTGTAGCGGACGCGCGGCCGCGGCCGGTTGAAAACGCGGCTAGGAAAACGGATGCATGCTTCTCCATAAGAGCGGTGCTTAGGATTCGGCCGCCGGCCGCGGTCGCCAGCCGTCGCCGCCGATCGCGGCTAGGAAACTCGACCTTAAGACAGACGACCTCATTACGTGTTTCCCTAGTAGCATTTTTGTTGGCCAACGGTTGCCAACAGTTGGGAATCAGTTGGGATATAGTTAGTGTTTTTGCCTACAAATTCCCAACATAGGGGCACGGCAAAAAGTTACGACAGTTTGCCAACGAATATTCAATGTTGGGCCTACAATTATTATGGTTGGTGAATTAACAAAAAATTTACGACAGTTTGCCTACGAATATTTAATGTTGGGCCTACAATTATTATGGTTGGTTAATTAACAAAAAGTTACGACAGTTTGTCTACGAATATTCAATGTTGGGCCTACAATTATTATGGTTGGTTAATTAACCAAAACTTTAGAACGATGATTAAATGTTGTCTTACAAACGTCAGAAAATTTGCTACATCCAAAAACTTGTTATTATATTCCAAGTTGTGATTTTTCTTTTCTTATTTATAAACACGTAATGAGGTCGTCTGTCTTAAGACGAATGTGAAATTTTAAGGAATGAGTTGAATGATGATATTTTGTCGAATAAAAGGCCCCCTAGGGCCCTATCTTCAAAACAAATTATGATTTTAACCAAACACTAGATTTTTCTGTACTTTTTCTACACTTGACCCGTTTCTAATAAACTACCTCTTCATTCTCCCGAAGAAATGGGCCCCCCTCAGAACGTTTGCCATCCGGGCCTTTTTTCTTAAATCCGCCACTGGCAATAACGTATTCCAATAGGCCTAACTAACTACATAAAATAGGAAAAAAAAAGTTTTTTTTTAATGTGGGTTGGTCCGTTGTTGCTCTGACTGCCTCAAATATAAAGTTAATTATGCTTAATAATAACCTAGAGGCACAGAACTTGGGTACCCCACAGTAAATGGCTCCTCTACCCTATATAGATGTAAAAATTCCAAAGCAACTGGGATAAGCGATTGGGCTACGAGAGCTCTCGATTCTGTTCGCGGCAGCCTTAATACCTTGGTCCCGTCGATTTTCGCCCGCGAGTACGCTCGCGACGCTTGTGGCCGCCCCGTGGTCGAGATGCGAACCGCGCTCCGGTCTGACGCAATAACGTACATAACCTATATATACATTATATTATATATGGTTTTTCTGTGAAGGGGAGGGCGTTTTTTAGAAAGATTTCTTAGCGAGCACCTAGGGGCTAAGAGGAACCTACCTACCAAATGGCATGCTCATTGGATCAGTGGTTCTAGAGAAATCATGATTAGCAGTGGTATTTAATTTGAATTTTATATATAAAACGGTTGTGGAATCGGTGTATTTCAGTTCGTAAATTGATTCTCATATTGTTCCTGCGAAATTGTATATTTTAACTTTCGGATGGCTGTGTATGGTTTTATTTTGTCAACCCGATTTGAAAGCAAACGCAGTGGCGGATTTAAGGAGAAAGGCCCAGGTAGCAAACGCTCTGGGACACTTTGTATACATAACAGAATCAACACTAAATTTACGCGCGTGCGGTACGAAAATTATAGGAAACAAAACCAAGTATAGTGTTTGGATAAAATCATAATTTTTTTTAAGGTGGGGACCTGGGGGCCTATTCGGCAACTGCTCATCGGCCGCCCCGCGCCCGTTAAATCTGCCATTGTACATAGACGTTTATTCTTGCTTTAGCCATCATTTCAGTAGCGTATCTAAGAGTTTTGCGGGGGGCTCCACTGCGAGAGGACCAGGGTCCCCGGAGAACATTTTGTTACGGCGATTTGTGGTAATGTGTGTGTGTGTGTGTGTGTGTGTGGCAAAGCCAGCGCCAAGCCATGCCAAGCCAAGTGGCCCCAACACGAAGCCAACCACGTCCAACCAGCGTCGACAATCTATTTCCCGGCGAAAAATTTTCCAAGAAAATCGCCGTAACAAAATGTTTTCGGGGACCATGCGACCATCCGCTGAACTGTACTTATATAAATGCTCCTATTGGGATTGGTGGTCGTGACGTCACAAAAAACAAAGATGGCCAGAGAGAGTAGGTCGGTTATCATCTGCAATACAGCGTGAATGTGCATTTTAACACGTTGATTGCCACGTCACTCATTTCTGGGTGACGGCTATGTTTGCGCGGGGGCCCTGTCACCCGTTTACGGGTAAACGCTCTTCTTCGTATGTAGCCAATTATGTGGCTACATTTAAATTGCATCGTATAGCTCTTCCCGTTTATTGCGCTGTATACGCTCCGAGTTCGGATTGGGCTCCGAGAGAAACTCCACCGATTCACGCTGGGCGATTAACGTGTTAAGCTTAAAGAGTATTTATTTTTTATTAAAGTAATAATAAGAAATTTTTTTATAAACTACATGTGTGATTTTACAAATTCAACACCTTCATGTTGCAAATTTCTTGAAGGTGACAGAGTTTTAAATGCAGATCATATAATATTTTATACAACGAAGGTTGAATCAGAATGACAACAAAAAATAGATTATGCTGTTTCATAATTATTTAAACATTCAGTTCAGATTTAACGTAAAAAAATGAATTTTAGAAACCATTATTAGTATTTTTGTTTATAACTTTTGTCTAACTGTTTAAACAATTTTTGATAGATATAAAGAAGTAACATTTGTCTTGAAACATTTTTTCTATCACTTACAGATTGCGAGTTACAAAATAAAATTGAAAAATAGCCGAATGTTCAGAGGTTAATTTCACCCCCTTAGATTGAATTTGGGCAGCAAACAAAATTTGCCTTGTAATCAGGAGGAAATCCCCTACATATCCACAAAGTTGCAGAACTTTTTGAATTTTCGTGTTGGGGATCTTCCCTTATAAGTAGTTTTTATGTAAGGGTATACCGTTATACCGGTATTTTTATATAATACATAGTCAGCGTTTTATCCTGCAACCCGCGCTCGCGCGAACTTGTAAAATGCCACCAGCGCCTCGCGGACGCATTCCACTACAACCATACCCGGCGGAATATTGCCAGCGACCGCTCGACAGCAGCCCGAACTTCGAGAATTTTAGGGTGGTCTCTTTCAAATTAACGTCGCACGGAACTATTCAGAATTTCCCGGCCCAGGTTGAAGAATTTGCGGCCTTTTTCGTATAATTTTTTAACTATAAAAGATATCGGAATGCAATTTGCGCCGCAAAATGAGGAAAATTATTCCCTCAAAATGATGGATAATTGAACATATTTTACGTTTACTTAATTTTTCTTTTATCAATTTTTTAATCATAATTTTTGTGAAAAGCTTTTGCACACTGTTTATTTAATACTGTATTTAATGCTCTTTTTAAAATTCATGGCGTTGATAAACAATAGGCTATTTGTTTCTGCGTCATTACTTTCATAAATTGAGAAATTAAATTTTTATTCAAATATGTGTTAGGTTTGCAGACCTCAGAATCTATTGTTCCCGTTTTCTTTTTTATGATTGTATCCTTAATGCAGTGCACGCATAGACCGAACGTACGGGGTAACTAATGGGACGTGCCTTTGAATGTAGCGGTGTTTGAATTTTTTTTCTAGAATTTTTGTGTCTGAATGTTTTAGCTACTCAACACCACGCCTATACCGGCTTCCGTTAATATCATTTTTTGGAACGGTGCGCCACTATTATGGCTTTAACACGCAGGTGACGAAAAATCTCTCCGTACAAGGGTATAGCACCGTGGCAAAAAATGTTGTAAATTGAGACGGGTACGAGATCAGTCGACATTATTTGCAAACCTCATTACAGTAATCTGGGGTGCGAGTGGTAAACCGATCATAAAAGCGGAGCGCGCGGTTCGTTTACCTGGGCCCGGGAAATTCCCAATAGCTCTTTGCCACGTTAATTTGAAAGAGACCATCCTAAAATTCTCGAAGGTCGGGCCTCATTGCTGTCCAGCGGTCACTGGCAGCTCTCCATCGGGCTGGTGCATGGTTGTAGTGGAATGCGTCCGTGAAGGCAGAGTTAAACGCGTGCAACAGCGCGCATTGCGCGCTGAACACTCAAAATTTCCTATGGTACGGAGGTCCTACGTTGCGCGCCGAGCCCATGGACTTAGGAATATAGGGACGGAACACACTTAGACAAGAGGCGAGGTGCGGTATGAAACCAAAGGGGGAGGACCGTCGGCCATCTTACGTTGCTCTTATACAGCGGGAAATTTAAATGGGACTGGAATGGAAATATTTTTATTGTATTTTTCGAGTATTAGAATAACCCTGAAAATTGAATAATGCAATTACATTAATTATCAATTAAAAAATGTGATAATTTAAAAACACTCGTCTGATAGGTATAATACATATAATATATAATATATATACGCAATTTTACTTTTTTAAAATAAAGAAAGAATTTTAACGCTGCGGGTTTTTTTTAATCATTTTCGACCCAATTATATTTCTTGGATGTTTATACTATTTTGATATTAAAATATACCAAAATTATTACTGATTCGAATAATTTCTTGTTTCAATTTTGTATTAAATATTTCCTAAAATCATTACAAATCCTTATATTGAAATATAAAAAATTGAAAATTACAGCAGGATTAATTGTATTTTGAGTTGTTTTCTAGTATAGATATAAACAGAAACATAAGACACAGATTTAAGAACTTCAATTTTATTGGCTCTTGAAGTGAACAAGTTTATTGTACATATTTCTAATACTTTCACTTTTTTCAATTTTGTTAGAACAAATAAAACCTATCCTAACTTTCAAATATTTTGTGATAACTGCTCTAATTAAATGTGTTGAAAATTCTAGCAAAAGTTTGATGGGCTGAGCGCGCTGGTGAAAGTGAGGTTAGGTGGAAGGACGGTGAGATAACCGAAGATATGCACAGTATACTCTCTGGTGACGATAGTCTGTTTATTCTAAATGCACAGTGAAATTGAGCTCGATGTGGTGGTGAGAACGTTGTGATTGTGAGAAAGTGAGTCAATGAGCGAGAAATGAGAAAGACGCGAATCACCACGTGCTTCACTCGCGGAGATCCACAATCAATGGTAATTTTACGGTGATTATTGAGCACTTGAGACTGAGATTCAATTTGGGTGAGTTGAACAATTTGTGTGTGGTCACGGTATTTACACGTAGCTGTAAACGAAACGCGAGCAAGTCGTCAGACATGCACACGATCCGAAAACTATTTCAATATGGTCGAATGTGCGTTCCGCGGCGTTTCTACGCTAGACGAAGATCGACCGACGTGTCGAGATCTGATTGGTTATTGATTGTGGATCCGCCGCGAGTTCTGCGCCCGGGAGGTGCTGCCGTGATCTTGAGTGTGGCGTTGAGATTAACTAGGTGAATCTCAAACATGCTCCCGCCATCAACAGCTGATTGAGGATGTTGATGATATTCCTGTGAGCCCTGAGTGAACATTTTTTTGAGAACAGCGTCCGCTCCAACGAAGTTGGTTCCACAGTCGGAATAAAGCCGGTGTGGAATCCCTCTCCTTGAGATGAAACGCCTGTACGTTGCGATGAATCCTTCCGTGGAGTAGTCTGTCACCAGCTACAAGTGAACAGCTGAGGTGGTGAGACAAACGAACACATAGATCCAGCCCTTGTCTTGAGTGTGATTGGACCAGCATAATCGAGTCCAGTGTTGGTGAATGGTTGTGAGGGTGTGACTCGTGAAAGAGGTAGTTGGCCCATCAGCTGATGGGCACGGATCCCCCTTTGCCGAGCACACACATCACAACGCAGGACATGAGATTTCACTGGAGCTCGTCCTCCGATGATCCAGTAGTTTTGTGTGATGTGAGCGAGTGTGAGCTGAGTTCCACCATGAAGAGTGGCTTTATGAGCATGATCTATAATCAGATGAGACAGACGTGAGTGGCGAGGCAAAATTGCAGGGTGCTTACTTCCATAACCCATGTGAGCATTGTTGAGTCTGCCTCCAACCCGAATTACTCCCTGCTCGTCAATGAATGCAGTGAGTCGATTGAAGGCATGCGACGATGCCAACTTAGGGCTGGAGCTGAGTGTTTTGAGTTCTTGACTGAAGTAGAGAGCTTGCGTTGCTGCAATCCAGAAGATCCTGGCCCTTTCCAGGTCCTCTGGTGATTGTGCGATGATTGGCAATGGGATCGGCAGTCTCCTCAACTTGAAAAGAATTCTGAAACAAACTGAGGTAATGCGAATAAGCTTGTTAAGAGAAGAGTATTTGTAAATGAGATCCCAGTGATATTCGATTTTCTGGATGTTGAGCAGAGTGGAAATTCCTGGACGAGCCTCTTGTGCACTCGAGTCGTTCTTCAGTGATGGTTGTGTTGGCCATGAGTCACTGGGTTGAATGAGCCATGATGGTCCCGTCCACCATAGCTCGTGATGTTCAAGCTGAGCTGTCGTTAAGCCTCGAGAAGCACAATCCGCCGGATTGGATTTCCCAGGGACATGTCTCCATTGGGCATTTTGGGTGAGCTCTTGAATTTGAGAGACACGATTCCTTACGTAGTCTTTCCAGCGTGAAGCGTGAGATTTGATCCATGTCAGTGTCACTTGAGAATCCGTCCACAGATGAGTGGTAGCAATGTTGAGCTGAAGAGTAGCCTGAACATACTGAGAGAGCTTTGAAAGCATCAATGATGCAGTGAGCTCGTGCCTTGGGATAGTGAGCTTCTTGAGCGGTGTGACCTTGGTTTGGGAGCACACGAGTGTCGACACTTTCTGGTTTGTGGATGGTGATGTGCCGGTAATGTAAATTACCGCTGCCATGGCGAGCTGAGAGGCATCAGAGAATCCATGTAGCTCCACTGTTGAGTGGGAACAGGTGTTGAACCACCTAGGGATTGAGAGCCTGGTCAGGCTTGTGAGATCTTCTCTGATGTCGAGCCAGTGAGCTGTGACTCGGGATGGCAGTCGATCATCGCAACTGGGTTGGTGAAGCCACAACTCTTGCAACAACGTTTTTGCCCGAATTATGACTGGTGATAGAAAACCTAGTGGATCAAACACTTTTGCTACCTGTGAGAGAATGAGGTGTTTAGTGAGCGTTGAGTTCGAACTTGATCTTGATGAGAAAGAAAAGTTATCGTTGAGCACATTCCAATGTAATCCGAGAATCTTGGTACTGCAGTCGTCTAGTGATATGATTGAGCCTTGCGCTCTTTTATTGCGTGAAATTGATTCAAGCAACGGAGGGTAGGTTGAATTCCACTTGGCAAGTGGAAAACTTCCCGCGTTGCACAGGTCATTTAACTGTTGAGCGATTGTGATAAGTGTCTCACCTGTATCGGCGCCGCCAAGGATGTCGTCGACGTATCTGGCATGAGTGATGGATGGCACTGCCAGTGGAAAACGATGGCCTTCGTCTTCTGCCAACTTCAATAGTGCTCTGACAGCCAGGAATGGGGCAGCCTTGGTTACATATGTAACCGTAGTGAGCTTGTAGGGCACCTCATTTGAGTTTTCATCAACCCACAGCACTCGTTGGAGATCTTGATCGTCTTTATGTACCTTGATCTGCCGGTACATCTTTGTCACGTCTGTGGCAAAGATGTACTTGTGCTGACGAATCCACAGCAGCACGTCAGTGATGTTGAGTAGGAGATTTTCACCTGTGTGCATGAGATCGTCGATTGAATGCCCAGTTGAAGTGGGGCTTGATCCATTGAAGACGACCCTCAACTTTGTTGACTGGCTGTCGAGCATGTGATGGAGCTCCTCATATTCCTTCATGAAACTTTGATAGAGATCGCGACGCTCGCTGTCCTTGCTGAGCTTGATGAGCGTGCGTTTCAAGCGGGCATGAGCAGTCTGATATGAATTGCCCAATAGCTTTGGAGATGACTTGAGGGGGATGCGCACGATGCATCTTCCTGTAGAATCACGAGTGTGTGTCTCTTGAAGGTGATCCTCACATTCTTGTTCTTCAGGTGTGAGTTGAGTAGGGGCTTCCGTCGGGAGTTCTTCTTGGGTCCAAAATTTGGCCAATAGATCTTGGAGTGCATTGTCCTTGTGCTGCACAACGGCAGAGTGATGCGATGAGGCGATTTGAGCAGAGTCCACAGTGACTGGTCCCAGAATGAGCCACCTAAACATTGATAGCTGGGCAATTGGCATTGAGGGGTCTCCTTTCTTGAGGTTGGGTTTGACGATTTGTCCATACGTATCTGCGCCGATCACGATGTCGATGGGCCTTGATTTGAGAAAATCTGGATCGGCCAAGTTGATGCCGTCGAGATTTGGCCAGTCTTGACGAGGCGCTTCAACCGATGGCAGGTTTGACGTCAACGCCCTGAGTATGTGAGTTTGGATGTTTACTACGTTCACTCTCAGAGAGAGGGAGAGAGAGAGCGAAAGAGTGAGAGAGAGCGAGAGAGCGAGGGAGTGAGAGAGAGCGAGAGTGGGAGAGAGAGCGAGAGAGGGAGAGAGAGCGAGATAGAGAGCGAGAGAGGGAGAGCCAGAGAGCGAGAGAGAGGGAGCGAAAGCGAGGGAGCGAGAGAGAGAGCGAGAGAGAGAGCGAGAGAGAGAGAGCTAGAGAGCGAGACCGAGAGAGCTAGAGAGCGAGACCGAGAGCGCGAGGGAGCGAGAGAGTGAGGGAGCGAGCGAGAGAGAGAGAGAGAGAGAGAGAGAGAGAGAGGGTGAGAGAGTAAGAGAGAGAGAGCGGGAGAGAGTGAGAGAGAGCGAGAGAGAGATAGAGAGAGAGAGAGAGAGAGAGAGAGAGAGAGAGAGAGAGAGAGAGAGAGAGAGAGAGAGAGAGAGAGAGAGAGAGCGAGAGAGAGAGCGCGAGAGAGAGCGCGAGAGAGAGTGAGAGAGCGAGAGAGTGAGAGAGAGTGAGCGAGAGAGAGAGCGAGTGAGAGCGAGAGAGAGAGCGAGTGAGAGAGAGCTAGAGAGCGAGAGCGTAAGAGATGTAATGTATGTCGTGAAGGTTCTCCACGAAGGCTTGAGCGGAGATAATGCAATCTGGCAATTTCTGCCAGCCGCTTGTCATTGATGATCAACGATGTGAAGAGTGCGCTGTACCCTGGCTAGTCTGTATAAATGCCTTGCAGATTGGGCGACACAGGCCTGGACACCGCTGACTGCTTGGTGGACTTGTCGCCATGCATCACTGAGAACTTGTGAACTGGTGAGCACTAACTTTGCACACTTCACTTATCACCGTCCCTCCGGCTCGAAGGACCTAATGTTGAAAATTCTAGCGAAAGTTTGATGGGCTGAGCGCGCTGGTGAAAGTGAGGTTAGGTGGAAGGACGGTGAGATAACCGAAGATATGCACAGTATACTCTCTGGTGACGATAGTCTGTTTATTCTAAATGCACAGTGAAATTGAGCTCGATGTGGTGGTGAGAACGTTGTGATTGTGAGAAAGTGAGTCAATGAGCGAGAAATGAGAAAGACGCGAATCACCACGTGCTTCACTCGCGGAGATCCACAATCAATGGAAATTTTACGGTGATTATTGAGCACTTGAGACTGAGATTTAATTTGGGTGAGTTGAACAATTTGTGTGTGGTCACGGTATTTACACGTAGCTGTAAACGAAACGCGAGCGAGTCGTCAGACATGCACACGATCCGAAAACTATTTCAATATGGTCGAATGTGCGTTCCGCGGCGTCTCTACGCTAGACGAAGATCGACCGACGTATCGAGATCTGATTGGTTATTGATTGTGGATCCGCCGCGAGTTCTGCGCCCGGGAGGTGCTGCCGTGATCTTGAGTGTGGCGTTGAGATTAACTAGGTGAATCTCAAACAAAATGAATGGAATGATTTTCTAGTGGCGAATGATCTGCACTGTGCTCATAGAGTTTTTTGAACACCTTCTCATTTCCTATAAACATTACAAGCACTTTGCCTGTTAAATAAGTATTTGTGAAACTTTTTTTTAAAAACTTATCCCCACCTTCATTTTGAGCTACTCTTAAAACTGTTTCAGTTTTTTCACATATTAAAATTACATCATCAGATGGATACACAAGACCTCCTCTGGTTTTCACATCAATTAATTGGGAATTCTTGCAGGACTTTTTTTTTAGTGCTATTTTATATTTGTCGCAATGTAGCTTATTACATAATTGTTTTACAACAAAACCTGCTATATACGCGACTACATGCTCAGCAAATCTAGATAACTGGCAATTTGATTAATGATTAATAATTCAGAATCATCCAAGGAATTTGATAAATTATATAGAGCTTCTAAATCACTAGAATCATCAAGAAGTCGCCCTGAATTAGCGGAAGCATTAATTATGCTTATAGAAGAAACAATCTTCTTAGCGGAGGAAACGTGTAAAATAGAAATATGGTCAAGTGGAAGGCAGTTACCTGATCTTCCACTTCTTAATTCACTGTGTATAAGAATTTTTTTCATGACACTTTTAAATTGACGGCAGGTTGGATTATTATTTCCTCCATTATGTGCTCTTATACAGCCAAACAGCAGCTCAATATGATCTTGACTGAACTTATACGTGGGAATATATTTTAAAATATTAGTATTTTCGCAAACTTCATCATAGATCATTTTAAACGAATCTATGCATGTAATAAATCCACAAAAGCCAGTTTTTTTTCGTGTGAAAATCATAGGTGTCCCCTCCAAATTTCGTAAAGCAGCTATATAATTTCTACATTCTTGTAGTTTTATGAACATATTATTCTTATTATCAGAGCAAAGTGGTTTTTTAAAACTCATTTGTTTCATATTTCTTGAGTTTAAAATATCAAACAGATCATTAATTGTTCTTAAAAATCTAACCGTTGCTGTACAATTCTGAAATGCTGGTAACTGAAGCACATTTCTGCAATACTCCAAAGAACAAGCAACAGAGTCTCTAAATAATTGGGAGGCGAATTTCACCTTCATCTTTTGTTTGTGATAAATAATATGAATTTCACGAAGTTTATTACCTAAATGAAGACCTTCAGCCACTTGTAATTTATGTAATAAATCTATGTACTCCCATGATATTACATCGCCATCAATATTTATAAATTTTCCAGTGTCCCCAAATGAATTACGAATTAATTTTATCATATGACACGGATCAGGATATATCATAATTTTTTCATTAGTCACGGGATGTTTAAAATGAGTCTGAAAATAATTATTTACACTGGAATAAGAAAGTGTGTCTGCAAGAAGCTTGGAAACCGCAACATTTGTTGTAGTGCCATCAAATGTTAAGCAAATTACTCTCATGCCCACACCATGCAGTTTTAGAACAGCTTGCACAATTAAATTTCGCTTTTTTTCTGCTTTCACCACATTCGTTAAAAAATAAGCAATTGGAATTTTTCATCCCTGGTTTATGCAAACTACATTAAAAACTAGTGCCTCTGTAGCTAACGTTAATTCGTCTGTTACTATTTCTGGTCCCATATCTATGTATCCACATCGTTTATCATCGTTCCCTAATTCTAAACTCTGTTTTATTTTCATTTCATCATACATCAAACAGCAAAGCAATTTATAATCACAAGATTCTACTCTTAATTTTATAGCTATTAATGCTTCTTCGCTAAACTGCATTATACCACCTACTAATTGTTCGAGGATGCGGCAAGCAATGCGGCAAAAAAGTATCAAATGTGTCTCGCACATATTCATAAGCTCGCGGGGAGTAATAATGAAGTGTCAAAGCGAAACTTCTTAATTGAGGAGTATATCTGGTAGATGAAGATTTCTTTTTTCCTTTCTCAACCTTTCGCTTCAGCAATTCTTTGTAACATGCATCTATACCATTAAGTATATCTAATTGCTCTTCGTCCACAAACCTATTACTTCGCAGCTTCTGTAGCACACTCTGCAATTGTGCAGTACGTTTCTTATTTCGCCTTGCATTTTGCTGCAGCATTTTTATCCTGCTGCGATACTGTTTTCGTTGCTGTACTAAAGCTTGTCGTAAGTATCTCTTTGTTGGCGAATTCATAACTTTACTTGGCGATACAGATGTCTCCTTGTTACATAAATTCTCCCTCTGAACTGAAACCTCAGTTGTTTGTGTTTCTGCATCCCAAGTTTGCAAATTCAATTCTTCCCGGTTTGTGTCTTCTTCATAGTTTGCATTACAAGATGTTATTAGTGGTCGTTTTGAAGGTAAATCACTTGTATTAATATCTTCTGAACTTAAATGCCGTTTTTTCAGTTATTTTAATACTTTCAACTATCTGAAAAGAATTGGAAATATCTTTTAATTGATGCCAAATGTGCTTTGATGAAACTAACCCTTGGTACAGCATTTTCTCGGAAGTCTAATACAACTTAGTGAAGTGCGATCAAACATTTCTTCAAAAAAGTGTTGCGAACAAATCAATGTATTATCTGTTACACGTTTTTCATCAAGCCCCAGACTGGTTATCCATTCCTCCCTTCGTTTCTGAATCTTAGGAATTCTATGATAATAAAAATGTATTTAATATAATGTTACTAGAATACTCGAAACATTAGGTTACGAATGAATTATATATTACTTACAAAGCAGTAAACATTAAAAAAAACTTTCATTCTATTAATTATTAATTTCAAACAGATAAATAATCATTCTCTGCCACTCAACTACTTTTTCATTAATGAGGTTAGGATACGCGTAATTGTAATAAATGTGAATTATTTTAATCACTTACCTGTGAAACACGTTATCTTTTTACCATTACTTTTTTAAATTTTTAACATGGCAATTTTTCACGGGCCATGTAGGCATTTTAAATTTTAATTGCTTAAAAACTAAAATCACTTCAGTGGCTACAAAGCAACTGAAAGCAACTGAGAGGAGTTGATGTCAAATTTCTCGCTCCACCACCAGTTAGAAATAGTATGGCAGACTGCCATTTAAATTTCCCGCTGTAAAAGAGCAACGTAATATGGCGGATGCCCTCCCCGATTAGCGTCATTCCCCGCGTAGCCGTGCTCCGTCCCTATATTCCTAAGTCCGTGGCCGAGCCATAAAAATCGACCGTTGTAATAGTGTTCTGCAACGCGCATTGCACGTGTTTATCCGTGTCTTGACGCGCGGTTGCCAATTTACGAGATCGCGCAAGCGCGGGTTGCAGGATAAAACGCTGACCCTGTAGTTCAAATTCTACATATAAGGGTTATGAAGGCATTACCGGAAAATCTTAACCTACCATGTCACCAAAACGATAAATAAAAAAATTCCGGTATTTATTTCGGTTTTCGGTAATATATTGGTTTCTATATCGGTTTCGGTATACGTTTGTTGGTGTAAATCCGGTATCAAAATCCTACCGGTTTTAAGGCCCTACTCTTGTGTTATAAGAGTTGAAGGAAATGGTGTCTGCGTGCATCGGCGTAGCATGGAAATCATCAAATTACTGAAGCTTCACTGCACTTCCAGATTGATTATAGCATGTGCTGCAAAGATCGATGCAAACGGACACCACTTCGAGCATCTCGTATGATACAGGAGTCCTTTTACTTCATTATTTAATCTCGAATGACTTTGTACTGTGTTCCGAGGAAAAGAAGTCGGCTGAATGGTACAAGGGGCAAGGGGGTACTTCGGTCACATTGGCTCCCGTTGCTCGTGTCCCGTTTGCTTACTTCGTATCCATCGACGTTGTCGTGTCGGCCAATAGGGATAGGTATACTATTCGGACCTGACTCGGACACTAGAGTTTCTCGCCGACTCCTTCTCATCAGAACACAATACATACTATAGATCAGCGCTGCCCAAGGTCGGGTACACGTACACTCGGGATTTTCCCACTCTTGTCTGCGTTGTCAGGGATATTGCGCGACGCGAAAGAGGCGACCATGACCGACCAGCCGCTAGCCACTGGCCAGACTAGCCCGTCATGGCAGCCTTCGTAGCGTCGCGCGGTCTCCTTGAGAACGGAAAGCACGCTGCGCGAAAGAAAGATGGGAAAGGGAAGCGGTACTTGAGGGGTCCCTACGCTGGACAACGCTGCTATAGATCGTTGAAACCGTCCAAACATTCGTTATTCTACTAGAGACAAAAAAGTCTAGCATACCATTTAAAAAAATGGAGGTGATCTTGAAATTTCCGGAAACCCATCATCCACAAAAATATTACTGGCATGTGATGGGCTTCCCGATACCGTACAACTTTCTCTTGCAAATAAAGTTTTTCATACCTCTGAGAATGATGGAGATAGTCCAGGTGGACAAAGTTATTACCCCACCCTGTATATAGTGGTGCTCGGTTAAATAAGAGAAAAGTCTGCGCGATTAAAATGACAAGGTACAGCAATTTCTGTACATCGATTGATGCCATATTTAACTCTGAGATCAGATAGGATCACTTCGAAATATGGATTCAAAGTTCGAGATTTTGCGATTTTGAACAAAAGAAGTTGGCAGTAAAATCCCATCTGGTTCGAGGATGGTGTAAGTATAAGTTGTAAGCGATACTTTCGCAGGTTAATGCGTCAAAATGTGCATCATGACTAAAATTGTAGGGCCTTCATTTCACCGCGAGTTCTACGAAACATAAGAGATTGACAAGGAAAGTTAATAGATATCGGGTGTTCGACTACTTCTGCGTGAAAATTTAAGGGGAGATTCTAGACACCAAAATGAGACGAAAATCAAGAATACAGTAAACACTCGTATTAAACCCGACGAACGGAGCTGGCGGCGGGCGTACGATGCGTTGCGGACACTATTCCGTGCGGTCGATGCCGCGAGTAAGAAAACCCAATAGCGAGCGAAAGGGAACCAAACAGTTGACACGAAGTTGCTGTCGACTCTTTCGGAGGATTCCGAGAAATAGTTTAGATAGTCACCAGACCTACTGCCCATGGTAAAAACGGGACTATAACGAGGATTTACTGTAACGATATTGCGGTTCACGGTTCGTTTGTTAGTTATAAATGTTTAAAGATATGTCTAAAACCAAGCAACCCGCGTGCACCGCTGCACCGTGGCAAGTCAGGCGAGGGGTCGAGTAGGGGTGATCATAATCACTGTTGCACGAGGTCACTTACCTCAGAGAAGTTGCAACGAAATTTACGACAATCCACAGGCTCACACAATTCTGCGATACTTCATAAAAAAAGGCTATCGTCAAATTACACTAAACCTGCCTACAAGCTAAAATGCATTGTTTCCATCAAGAGACACGGTAGTGTCTCGCGCCAAGTACACGCGCAGCGCGAGACACAGCACAGTGTCTATATTACGCCACGACTCGCTATCACTCTAAACTGTATTCCATACAAGAGCATCCCGACGCCCCTACCGATTTGCGACCGATCTGCGCAGCTCCCACTACTACCCACTGTTTGAACCGCACGCGATTGGTTTGCAAGGAATAACTGATACATCCCAAACGCGGGACCTGACCGTTGTCAACGTAAACAACGTCTCGCACGAAAAGTTAACAGAGAGAGTAGAGGGCCGTGCGACGGAGAAAAACATAGGCGGTTAAGTGGGGAGTCGGGCGTAGCAACGATCGCGAGGGTCGTGCCTGCGCGAAACCTGGATGCTCTAATGTGGAATACAGTATAGTAGCATTTTTGTTGGCCAACGGTTGCCAACAGTTGGGAATCAGTTGGGATATAGTTAGTGTTTTTGCCTACAAATTCCCAACATAGGGGCACGGCAAAAAAGTTACGACAGTTTGCCCACGAATATTCAATGTTGGGCTTACAATTATTATGATTGGTGAATTAACAAAAAATTTACGACAGTTTGCCTACGAATATTTAATGTTGGGCCTACAATTATTATGGTTGGTTAATTAACAAAAAGTTACGACAGTTTGTCTACGAATATTCAATGTTGGGCCTACAATTATTATGGTTGGTTAATTAACCAAAACTTTAGAACGATGATTAAATGTTGTCTTACAATCGTCAGAAAATTTGCTACATCCAAAAACTTGTTATTATATTCCAAGTTGTGATTTTTCTTTTCTTATTTATAAACACGTAATAAGGTCGTCTGTCATAAGACGAAAGTGAAATTTTAAGGAATGAGTCGAATGATGATATTTTGTCGAATATTTCGCGTCAGTGTGCAGTTTTTATAAACAATTAATATTATATATGTAACTAGAAATTAAAAGTGTTTGTAAGGAAGTGTGTTGGGTAGTTGCGAACAGCGGCTGCTTCGCAATCGGAAAGCCCGTGTTCGATTTCTCCTCACGGAAAGATTTTTTTTTTACCTAAACCAGACCAGGCAGTCCCTATAAATAGTTGGACAACAGTAGGGAAGCCTATCTTCAAAGCCTATCTAAAAAAAAGTGCCAAATATAACTGTTGGCCAACTAATATTATGTGCGTGGCCCAACTGTATGCCAACCCAAAATGCTAGAACCCTGAGATTTCCGAATCTCAATAACGGCTGATCCGATTACATTTTGAATGGTCTTAATGGATAGCTTGGGTTTGATTTACATAAGAAAAGTGTCTTCGTTTTGTTCCTACGTGCCCTATGAGCTGAGATATTTCAATGCATAGTTGGAATTTGCCGAATTTTACTTCCTTATAATTAAGAATCGTCGTCGTCAAGTGTTGGCAAGAGGGGAACATGAAAGGGAGAGGAAATGTACCGTCAATTCACGCAGCACGAAAAAGACAAAAAGCAGCTACGTTCAGTTACCAAAAAAATGGTAAAATTATTAATACTAAGCCAATTAACATTTTTCCGGTTTCGCAGCGCCAAGTATTTCGAATAAAATATTTATTGGTATTGAAATATTTATTTGTAGAAAATAAAAATATATCTGCTTAATATTATTTAATACATTTTTTGTTTGTATAAATAGCCATTGTTATAATTGGCGCAATTGTTGTATATCATTAGTTTTGTGAAGCTAAATATAGCATATTAATTAATTTACGGCAGATTTCTTCATTCGTCTGCGCGGGCGCGTATACTTGGCGCACTTTTTTGTACCTTTTTTAATTATATCTACTGTAGTCAATTGTGTTGTCGAGACACAGGCGCGCAGAAATCACACCACCCAAAAACATAAAAATAATATCAGATCTGTACTAAACGGGGTAACATTTTTTAAAAGAGAACAAGTTTACCCGCACTGAAACACCCAAAAGAATTAAAAAATATATATATAATTTTGCCGCACTAAAACTCGCCATGAAAAAAAAACAGATTCACATATACTTAGATAATTGAAACTAATCACTCGTAATAAATAAACTTAAAGTAAGTTTTCGACGTAAATTCGCGGTCGACTGAATATTTGTGTACTTCGCGATATGTAAATGCTCGTTGAAATAACTTAACATCGACGGAGCTGTGCTGACTATGAGAAGCACTAAAATGAAATGCGCGTATATAAAGTGCGGCGCGGCTGACCCGAACGAGCCATGTCACGAGCAGGTAGACTCAAATCACTTTATAACCCCGGATATAGCAGAAGGTTCGAAGTTGCTTTCCTTCCCGTTTATTGGAGTTTGAAACAAATACTTGAAATTTCTCTGCATCAGTTTAGGGGGAACTCTTTTGGGTTGATCGACGAAGACGTCGGTTTCACAAATTTTTTCAAACGCAGTACATCAACCCAGTAAGCATACAAATAAACTCATTCAATTGTTTTCGTTTTGGTTATCCTCATATTTAACCGAGCTACGTCAATATTAATTTATTAACCGTATTTAAAAAATCGAGGAGGTTACTCAATTCGATCCATATATTTTTTTTATGTATGTTCAGTCATAACTTCCGCATAGGTGCACCGATTTTGATAATTATTTTTGTTTTTATTTGAAAGAGTGTGAAGGGCTGGTGCTACCATGTTAATTTTTTCAAGATCTGATGCTGAAATCTAAGGTAGGGAGGAACTCCATATGCAGCCACCTTCATGTGGTGAGTTCTGACTCACTCTGTTGCCGTAGGGTGGACGAAGGGCTGCAAGATCATTTTTATACTTTTTACCCAAATTTCGAAATTTCGAGGCTCTTGCCGGAACAGAAGATATTAACTCTTAGGGCTGAAATTTCGCACAGTTGTTATTCACAAGGCACAACTTTCCCGCTCTAAGGCCTAACGCTACAATCTTTTTTTTCGGGACGGCCTATTACATAGGTATCGGTTGTTAGGATCTGATTATGCTAATTATGTATCGGTTGTTAGAATCGATCAGAATTTGATCGTGGAGTTCGAAGGTAAGCAACAGAATTCCTCAACAATAAATAGCACATCAACGGCAAATATCGACTCTGCACAGTACATGTACTGTATTATTAATTAATAATTGTACTTGTAAAGCCCGAATCACCTGGAATGTGAGTAACTTCCACGAATGTTACATTGAATCTCTAAATACTAGAATGGCGTAGGTTCCACAGTCTTATCATTTCCGTTAATGCTTTCTCGTCATGTGTCTTATTCAACAATTTGTTTTTTTATTCCAAATCAGAAAGAGCTATGCCCTCTAACAATTAACACGAGAGCCATGTAGGCTTGACATGTAGCAAACAATTTCTTGCCTAGGTCTGTGACGGTTTTATCGAGTGTTGTCCCTTGCAATTTGTGAACGGTCACAGACCAGCCCAAAATTAGAGTTAGCATTATATTTCCATAGCCTTCTGGCCCTTGAAAGGTAGTACTAACAGGTGGAACCGAGACACAGCAACCAGAATCTTTATTTTATTTCCTATGAAGATAATTATTTTGGGAGTATTCCGTTTCTAGCCACAGTGCTTTTCTTACGAGCAGCTCCAGCCCAATTTTTTTTCGATAAGTGTAGTTACACCACTAAAATAACTAAATATTAAAAAATACAAAATTTAAGACAAAAATTAAAACCGGCTTAAAAAATGCACTAAAATGTAAAAAAAATTTGCCTTGTTTAATCTACGACTTTTAATTTTTTTAAGTCGGCGCTAGATTTACACGCTACAATTGATAATCAGATTTTAAGAAAAGTTTTAGAAAAGTGATGTAAACTCTTTACTAAAGTTTTAATAGAAAAAAATGATTGATTCAAACCATAACTGAGACGCAATGAGAACTGAGAAGAAAACAATTTCTCAATATTTGCATACAGGATAAACGGTCTTGCCAGCCATACTTGACAACTCTTTAACTTCACTTTCGAGTAATGTAGCTGCTTTACATTCGTCTTTTAGCGGATATAAATTCAACTATACAGAATAATATATAAGGATTTAATCAATCCAAGATGTTATTCAGATAATTTTTCATTATGGCATTTTGCCCTTTACCGATAACATAAAATATACTCATAGGCAGTAAATATAAGTGCAGGTTTGTTAATATTTGTACTCTTTTTTTTAAAGTTTGCGTGCAAAATTAATAAGTTGATCTTTAAATTAAATCTGGAGCCGACTTCAAAAAATCGTAGATTAAATAAGGAAAAAAAGATTTGTTATATTTTAGTGCATTTTTATTTTTTTGAAGTCGGTTTTAATTTTTTTTAAATTTTTCAACGTGCATCAACATATCCCGAAGTAGACAATCACTATAAGAGTTTTCAGTTTCAATTGTCCGAGTGCGTGAGAATCTGAATTTTTCGTATTCAGTGCAGGTTTTGTGTTCTTTTCTAATTTTTTTCACACGGTTCAGTGCATATCTGATATTTTTTTACTATCTTTGGATGGTGTGATTCTGTGTTTTGCGTGATTTCTGCGCGTGTGTGCCTCGATAACACAAAGAACTACAGTAGATATAGTGGAAACAATGGATTTTAACGTGTAGGTAGGTCTAATGTAATTCTACGATATCTACCACTTAAATTTCGGATTAAGTGGTGCAGAATCGTGTGGCCATGCCGATTGTCGTTTTCGTCGCAACTTCTCCGAGGCAACTGACCCCGTGCGACAGTGGCTATGATCATCACTGTTCGACCCCTCACCTGACTTGCCTCGGTGCAGCGGTGCACGCGTGTTGCTTGCTTTTAGACATATCTTTATAACATTTATAACTAGCAAACGAAGCCTTAACCACGATATCGTTATTCTTTGTTTGCGTCTTATTTTGGTGTCTAGAATCACCCCTTAAATTTTCTCCAATAGTAGTCGAATACCCTGTATGTATGTATGCAAATTTCACTTCCTACAATTTTCATTCAGCTTTATTAAAATAGTACGAATTGATTGGTAAAGTTCTCCTGATGAAAATAAAGCCAAACATGCCATAAATCGGAATATTTTTATAATTATTGCTAGTTAAATAGAAATATACTTTATCACTATACAACATTCTAATAAAAATAGCTCGATTTATGTCGAATTTGGACTCACTTTCATCGGGAGAATCTCACCAACCAATTCGTACTATGTATTTGTATAAAGATAGGATAAAAATTATGGAAAGTTCAATTTTGTCATTGTACCGGGCCTCGGTCGCGATCACTCGACGTAGTATGTACGTCTAATCTCGCGTATATCTGTTCACATTCTTTGTCAATCTGTTATGAGGGTGAGTTGTGGAATCAAAACGCTCTTCTGCGTCTGAGAAATTGAATGCGCGGACCTCGCTGATTCAAATTTAACTGAGCACTACTCTATATGGTTTGTATTGATTAGTTCCTAGAGAGTGTAACAATATTATATGTAATATTTAGTTCATTAAAAATCAGACCTTTTATTTCTAACGTTATTACTTAATATTTTGTTTCTTTCTGTTATGCTTTTATAGATTAAGAAAATAACAGTTCGCGCATCTCGATTACAGAGAAGTTCGCACACTGACAAACAGAATTCCGTCAGATAATGGACATCTTGCATTTGGAGAAGGTGAAAAGCTGAGAATAATTCTAGAAATAGATAATAAGTGGTTATTATGTGCGAGAGGTGATCGAAAAGGTTTAGTTCCACGGATGTGCGTGCATAATATTCAGACTTAGCCAAACATTTCATGTGAGTAAAACGAAATAAGTTAAGAGGAACGGGTCTTCATAAGACTTCAACAACTGTGAAGACATTTGATGAATTGACGAAATGATGAAAATGTGTACAGTGTATGAAAGGAAAATCATAGAGTTGTTTCTAAACTATCATACAATAATTGTTACTACTCATAATTGTTTAAAGCTTCATTTATATCAGATTGAGATAGTATTATCACTCATGATGTCATCTGTGAGAAAATTGGTATCACTAGTCATAGGCATGCAAACCAGATTATATTTAATTAATTGAACATATACCTATTTATAACCAAAATGTACATATATAAAGAAAAATATGATGACGACGAAGACGATGACATGTAATAACTTATAATATTATGAATGTAACTGTGATCATAGCGTATAGGTGAGTAAGTTTATTAATGTGAATAACGTTGCGATAACGTTACATTTTATTTTTACCATTCTAACTTATATTTTATTTGTATGTATTCCGTACATCTTACGTTTAACTTATTTAGTTTTACTTGATGTATAAATTATTATATTGCGCGCGTGTGGTTCGCAACGGTCACATTTTTTTACTTGCTTCATGTATTCTTTAGTATGCGGAGACGAACAATGTAATCAAATAAAATCTTAAAGTTTAATTGTATCTATTCCTTCTTATCTCCATGTACATATTGTTGCGATTCCGCAAAGACCCCTCAGCCCAGGGGTGTAGATCAATGTATTCACAATAACTCCTCTGTATACATCACACCACAGTACACGCAGTAATAAGTACAAATGGAGGTAATACAATATGTCCGCTCATGTAGATGTTTAGAACAAGATTGACAGCCCGTCGATAACAAGCTGCTGTTGGTAGAACCGACCGTCTTCTCTTTTCAGATGCGAGTACCAGCATGCCATGAACGGGCCACTACCCGGTGCGCGCAGCAATATATTGTGTATTGTTTTCTTTTTTAAAATTGTTGTTTGTTCGTAAACATGATACAGGATTTTATAGAAAATCAGTACAAAGATTAAGCAATACAAAATTTAATCGAACGTTCTTCACTTTCATATCTGTAAATATTTAAAATAGTATCATCAGAGTTTCAATGCAAAACAAAATAATTTATAGTTCGCTGCACTTCGGGCATGTGTAAATATCGTATATGTTTCCGCGAAGAGCGGTGCGGATTTTCGGTGGTGGCGCGACTCGGTTGGAAGGCGCCGGAAGACGTAGCTGCCGCTATAGCCAAGGAACCTGGGTTTATGGCGATCGCATCAGGAGAGGCCATTTATTTAATCAAATGTATCCCGGTAACTTGTCAAATCCGTAAAACAGAGAACTGCTACACCGAACTGCCGGTCTGGTACCGGAATAGTACGTATTTCTTAACACCTAAAAATCATATTTTAACGCATACGGGAACTAGGAAAGAGTGCAACGAACTTCTACCTACCCTGTATAAGCTTCACGGAATGTGGTACAGGCTGTCGCCCAAACTCGTAGAAAGCCTCCCTCCACCACCATTAAAACACCATAATGGAGGTATTTATATGGCGGAGGATCTGGACAAATTGAAAGAACATATGTTCCCCATCGAAAAATCTGCGATAGTGAATACCTTAGCACTAGGAGCCGCGGGACAACAAATTGCACCGGGATTTCTACATTTCTATAACATGCTTGACGAAAAGACGATCGAGAAGTTTGTCAATTCCGCTTGGAAAAGGATCTGGTTCAGCTTCACTACTTTTTGACTAATTGGAGTATATATCGCAATAAGAGTAATTAAAACTATCATTAATGTAGTAATTAATGCTATCGCATTACATTCGATCTACGGATGGAGTATGCACTTGTTAGGCGCCGTTTGGAGTTCCTTAGCGCACTTTTTCATATTTTTGGGCAAAAAGGAAACTTCAGACAACCAAACTATAACCGGGGGAACTGAAATAATAGCACAACCGTCGTCGACAGTAGACATTGAGCTTCAAACGGAACACGAATCCAATTACCCTTCGTTATCCTGTGATACACCCAGGAATATTAACCACGAAGACTATTAAGTTTATATAAGAATTTTAACCACATAAAATTCTTGCCTCTGGGGGGGGAGGTGTTACGTCGGGCTACCGACGCTTGCTTAGGTTACTTTGGGATTAATGCATGCCATAGTTATGTAAGTAATACGTAAACTACCCCAATTCACTGACCATAAATCGACAATACAAGAAACAGCCACTTCCCCCTGTCCCGACACCGCTGGAATGATCAATGTTGCTCCGCCATCGCTCTACGGCAAGCAGGCACCGATTCCCGTTGGACAGACAACGGCCGAGGGACGCCAGCTGTTATTGGACGACGGTCAACCGCCATTGTTACGGTCATGGACACGAGTCGCCATTGATCATCGGCGACGCGCCATCTTGTCGGCCTCGCCGTGCCACCTCTTCAGTACTTCTGCTTCCCTGTCACTGTCTACCGTTTTGCCTTACTGAAAAACCCCTTCTATTAAGTTAACTTTAGTTATTAATAAATAATATGTAAAATACTAAAGATACATTTAAGTCTAGATATAAGGAAGCTCGCTTATTCCGTAAGAACTGCGAGAAACCGCGAATCATATATCCACCTTGTTCAAATCGACCGCCGTAGTATAACATTCTTGTTAAGATGATTTTCTGACAATTGGATGAATTGTTGTTGCGTATCACCTGTGGGGGCAATGATGGCAAATTATCAATCGCTAATATTTTAACTTCTCGTAAGTAAACATAGTCAAATCCTGAATCATAATTGAATGCAAACCTTCTGGCAACATTCATTCTTATGAGTCCAGGATTTACATTCCGCATTGTTCGGCGTGTTCATTGCATATGTCTAGTTAGGAGCGGGTGATCTTGACAAATTTTGATCGCACTCGGGGCATAGTACCATTTAAAGACGGTACGGATAAATCTGCAAAAGCAATTTGTAATCCTTTTTTTCTCTTAAGCCGACATATGTCCTTGTTGTGCCGAGGAGCGAAGGCCCCCTTACCAACAGAGAATTGAGTGATTGGATTGGAATTACCTGCATAGAGAGAAAAATGTAAATTAATGAGAAAAATAATTTTAAAAACTCAACATAAAAAGCGCATGTGATCATGCGGACATCGAAGTAAGCAAACGAGAGAAGGCAATTAACAGCCTGGATCAACCGAACCACTGAGGCCGGTCAGATATCATACGCAAGGCAGCAGGAGCCGAATTTGAGGACCAAATGGAGCAAGGACCGTATAAGAGCTTAATTCCGGAAAGCAAGCGGCAACTAAATCGCGACCTTCACGGGATACGGTTTAAATCGTAGGTTCCTGTTAACCTGATCAACGGGTTACGATGATACTCCACAGAATAGGTCGAGACGATCCTTCGGATGTGGGCCATGAAAGGATCAACACCAGCTTCATTGTTAAGGTCCGCCATGGGGTATCTCATTGGTCTCTCCAGAATAACCTTTAAGGCTCACGACTCTGCGCAATGCGGGCCGCGGCAAGAGTGGCGTTTGCTGCACAGGCCCATACCAGCGCTCCATAAGTCAAAACCGGCCTCAAACAGACCTTATAAATGGTTATTTCGAGCTTGTGACAGTGGAAGGAGGATGGTCGTAGATAAGGAGTAATGGCTGCCAGAGCGGTTATGAACCCTGTCCATGACAGCGTATCCCATCGTCAGACCCTTATTAAGAATCAGGCCGAGATATCTGACTTCTTTGGACCAGCTGATTTCAATACCGTCCACACTCAGTTTTCAGTTACTGGGAGCTGGCTTCCAACGGTTGAAAAATGTGGCCTGGGTGTTTGCTGGATTGAGTAAGCTTCCATTCCTAGAAGTATTCTACGACCTTATCGAGGTAAATCTGCAACTTGAGGACCAGAGGTTTAATTTGCCACGAGGAAGAAATGAGTGAGGTATCGTCCGCAAACAGTGCCAGGGAACAGCCATCTGAGTAGGTAGGCTATGCCGATTCTAATCCAAGTGGGGCGAGGGGGTGAGGCGGGGCGAGGGGAATCGCGCTCTTCGACGTGACGGGCGAGGGGGTGAGGCGGGGCGAGGGGTACCGCGCTCTTCGACGAGATGGGCGAGGGGGGTTCTGAGTTCGTTGGCGAGGGGGTGGCGTCAGAGGGGAGGGGGGCTCGTCGCGCGCGGGACCGTTGACGGTGGAGGGGGTAATTGGTAAACTGTTGCAGCGAAAAATCCCTAGATTGATCTAGCGACACCGCAGATCGATGAAAAATCCCCAGAAAAATCCCTAGATTCGATGAAAACTCCCTGGATTTGATGTAGCGACACCGCCGATCGATGAAAAATCCTCCATACACCTTTGGACGCGTCTCGTTCCCGCGCAATTTCGACACGTGTTGGACGTGTCTCGTTCCCGCGTAATTTCGGCACGTGTCCGAGGATCGGCGCGCAGGCGCGAAAGATAAGGCGCGAGAGAATCGAACGCTCGAGATTAATTACCCTAAATAGAGGAACCGCCGCCGCTAAAGAATCCAACGTCGCCTTCGTATAAACATCCGCATGTAATTCGAAACCCTCTGGCGATAACTATTCGAGGAATTAATTAATCTAAATACCCAACCGTCGCCACGAAAGAATCCAACGTCGCTTTCGTATAAACATCTACCAACGGAAATGTAACGCGTTCATTTAGACTCCCTTATCATACTTATCATCTCGATACATGCATGATATGCTATTTCAGAGGGAAGGTGGAAGATAGGTAAGTAAACCTGACATATTAATATTAATATTAATATTAAGATTTATTAAATCTAATTATTCGATTCGACAATATTATCGACGATCTGCATATATACACTTACTGACAAAAGTTTAGAAACAAAATAATCGTTTGGGAATTACTATATATTCTTCATCTTGTGAGATACATACGTCGTAGCTAAAATTAGCATAAAGAGATAACATTTAATACATCAACATACAGTAAATGTTTTTTCGAATGTACGTGTCTAAAGACCACAATGAATAATGATCGAAGAAACGAAACAAAAGCTTTGTGACAAAAGTTAAGAAACATACGTGACAAAAGTTAAGAAACATAATTTATAATCACTTTTAACAACAAATAACGGTGTGTCATGTCTGTAATTTTCGTGATAATCTAATAAGATGTTGGATAACCCTTGGAGCTGATGACTGCATGGCATCTGCGTGGCATTGATTCGATTAATCGAAGACAAAACTCAGCCGGTATTTGAGACCATATTGTTGCGATTTTTTGCATTAACTGCGTTTTATTGGTGAAAGAATGACTTCCCAATTGACGTTTAACGTAATCCCACAAATGTTCAATTGGGTTCAAGTCTGGAGATTGACTTGGTCACTTGATTACATTAACATTTTGTTCCACGAGAAACGCCTTAATTAATTTAGAAGTATGTTTTGGGTCATTATCGTGTTGAAATGACCACTCTGTTGACATTTTCTCGTTAGCAAATGGCAGCATATGATTTTGTAAGATATCACGATACACAAATCTATCCATTGTTTCTTTTATTTGTGTTAACGGACCAGGACCGTTACGTGAGAAACAACCCCACACCATCACATTACCACCACCAAATTTTACTGTTGGTTTCAGATACTTGACATTAAACCTATGTCCAACAGGACGTCGCACGTTACTCCTGGAGTCATTTCCGAATAAGTTGAACTTACTTTCATCACTCCATACAATTTTTGACCACTCAGTAACAGTCCAGTTGATGTGCTCCTTAGCGAACTCCAACCGGGCTTTCCGATTCTTTTTAGAAACAAGTGGTTTCTTACATGCTTTGCGTGAAAAAAGATTATTTTCATTTAAACGACGGCTAACTGTCCTATTGCTAATGTTTTCGAGACCCAATTCATTTTTAATTTCGGAAGCAGTGTAAAATGGATTGCATTTAGAGAGCTTTGCAATTCGACGATCTAGCCTTTTACTTGTTTTTCGCGGTCTGCCGGTTCGTGGTGCCGTTTTAATAGTTCTATGTTCTTGAAATCGTTTTATAATCTTCGTGATAACGCAACGATTCACACCAAACACTTTTGCAATGTCAACTTTTCTCTGGCCTTCTTTAAACATTTTAACTACTCTTTCTTTCACGGTTTCAGTTAAATGTTGCCTTCTTGCCATATTCAATGGAAGTTATAATACAAACCACTTTCGACGATATCAGGGAGGAGACTGACCGACGGTCAGTGACCGTCTCCAAACATGTTTGTTTACATTGCGAACTTATTCCGAGAAGTACACATGTTTCTTAACTTTTGTCACAAGGCGTGTGTGTCGTTTCTGCGACCAAAATTAATTATAGTCTTTAGACACATATATTCGAAAAAACATTTATTGTATATTGACGTATGAAATGTTATCTCTTTGTGCTAATTTTAGTTCCAACGTATGTATCTCAGAAGATGAAGAATATACAGTAAATCCCAAACGCTTAGTTTGTTTCTTAACTTTTGTCAGTAAGTGTACATCGTTGTCGTTGTAGAACGTATCATCGCCGACTTGCTCGGTGACAGTCTGCGATGCGAAATCTCGGGCGTGAAGCCCCGATACCGCATTTGTAAAGACAGCGTCGAAATTAATTTTTCAATACCGACGCAGTTTCGCCAAACTACGTTCCTTGGGGCCTCAGCACGGTTATGCCGATGTATTCGGCCAAAGCCATATACATTGTAACCGTCCTCGTCGTCATCGTCATCATCCAGAACGAACGTTTGCTGGCAATATCTATTTAACCAAAATTGTTCGTCCCCGTAGTTGTCGTCTACCGGCGGTTCATCGCGGGGTCATCAGCGTTGTGAAACACTTTCAGGTATACGTCCCCGTCGTGAATCGCTTCCGCCTCGCGCGTGGTGTCACCCCGAATTTCTTCCGTTTGAGTCTGGGTCTTAATAAAAGAAGGAAAATGAAGGAAAAAAATATATACATACATATATACTAACACGTATAAAATACAATTTGTGTGTCCGTGAATACGATTCTTAACGTGGAGTTTATGTTGAATGAGAATATGGACATGAAAAATTTCGGTATGCGAAATCGCGTACTGTTCAGGACAACGAATGCGCGTGAGTGTTATTCGAAGAGCGTGGTTGCTCCCACGTTAGTAGCGATGGAGGAGTTCCAAGATCGCGATAGTGGATGGGCCCTCAGGGCTATGCTAAACCTCATAGAAAACATTAATAAGCATAACCCTCTTCGCGCCGACTGCGACGTACCACTTCCGCGCAAGGTCATTCTTAAAAGGGCAGTGGTTAATGTACAGAACAGAGACAGTGCGTGTTTCTTGTGGTACGTCGTCGCCAGTTTGTATCCGGCGTCTACGCATGGGGGCAGGTACACGTCATACCCACATTACTCGACAGTACTTCGTTCGGATGCTGTGAGTCTCCCCGTAACATGAAATCAGCTGACGAAGTTCGAGAGGTTGAACGATGTGTCGGTGAACGTGTACGCCTGGACCGACGAAAACTGCAGGCCTCTGTGTTTGACTGAGCATAAGCGGGAGAAACACGCGAACATGTTATTGGTACAGGACTCCAAGGACCCTCAACGTTACCATTTTGCATGCATTCGAAGCATGGCGAGGTTCATATCGAAGCAACTCGACAATCACTGTCATCAAGTATTCGTTCGCGACAGGCGAGTAAAAATTCGACCGATATATTATTTATTCTTATGTTTATTTTTAATGCCATTATCGTTGCAGGTATCTCAGCTTCTTTCATTCAGTCGGGCGATTGACAAAACACACCGTGGACTGCCAGCGTCTGAACGAGTGCGCCGTCGAATTGACGTCCGCGGAGGATAAATGGCTGCAATTCAAAAAATTCAAGAATAAGGAACGAACACCATCCATCGTGTACGCGGACTCCGAGTGCATGCTGGAGGACGTCGAGCCTGCGGAGTGGAGTCGCACGCCGATTTGAGGACGCGAGCCACGAGTGAATTTCAGAAGACTCTATAAATTAATGAACGACGCGGTGTATGGTAAAACAATGGAAAATGTACGGAATCGCGTAGACGTGCGACTGGTGACGCGGTGGGACGGTTGTTACGGTGCGGAAGCGCTGATTGCGAAGCCGAACTTTCATAGTCGTACGATCTTCTCCGAGCAGTTGGCGGCCATCGAAATGCGTAAACTTAAGGGGGTAGACACGTCACGTGACCTGGCCGATTTGGTAGGTCGGTATTACAGCAGGTTTTTTCTGCACAGAAATGGTAATACCCATAGATACGCGGCTGCATGGTGCACGCGAGAGGGGGCTGTTTGCAATTTCCGTATTCTATTCTGAATAAGGAAAGAAATTCTCGGCTGTTGCGTTGACTTGTAAAAATTTAAATGGAAAGTCTGCTGGTACTGCAAACGTAGAAAATTCATTGTACATTTTAATTACTTGAAATGTGATTATGCTATAATATTCTACATTGGCAGTAAGAAATTATAATTGAAACGGACAAATAGATGAGGGGATATCCCCAGAAAATGAAATTTATTAGGTTAGACTTCTTTTTATTAGCAAAACACTGAAACAGATCATGAAGGTTATACGCTTATTATGAGATAATTAAACGTCCTATGCAGAAAGCAGTTATGACCAAACATTGTGTATAAAATTGTGTTGGATGTTGAATTGGACTAGTGAAAATGCGCAGGCTGGATGCGGGTGATTATTATGTGGTCGGCTCCTCAAAGTGACAGAAAATGTGACTTATATGCTATACCCAATTTCCTAAAGATACTGGGGCGGCGTAATAATAATGTTTTGGAAGAATGATAAAAGGTTCACAAATGTAGCGTAAAAGAACAAAATAGCCACTAAACATTTATTGTCATATAGCATATACATACCCTGATAGCCAGATCTGGCAGCAGAATCTGACGTCAGAACTGCAGCAGTCTGTGTCCGCATTTGGCTGCGTTCTGATGTGCAGAGCCTGAGGTGCAGTGCCTGATGTCAGATGGACAGCAGATCGACAGTAGATTTCGCCGCCTGCTAGGCACAGCAACAGCGCCATCTGAGGTCCAGAATTACCAAGCAATTGCCTACGCGTGACGTCACATGGACGACCCTACGCACCAACACATATACGATTATTGCTGTAGGTGTATCCCTACCCCTACATAACCAGCAAGCAGATTCGGGAGTTCATTAAATAATTAATTCTTTTTATGTCACAAAGTATTTAATCTTTCTTTAATATTATACAAGATTGGTAATTACAATTGTTACAAAATAATATAATGATATAAGTAGTACATATAAATTCGAAGAGGAATTTTCAATATTTGAATTTACAAATCCACATGCAGTACGCCCCGTAACCAGTGGTACCTATTAGCTGCGATATCAGAAAATTGTCTATATTTTCGACTTCTTGTTTGTGTAGAATCACCATATTTCGTATTGTGTTAGCTCTGAAAACAAATACAATATTAGTATAAAATTAAACGTAAATAACGTATGGGTAAACAGGATACATGCGATACTTACTTCAGTTTCATCTCCACACAGTACACACCCTAGGCTGTCATGCATGCTCCTGCGAACATTAAAATTTATACGAAAACATTTGTTAAATCATTATCTACGAAACAAGACGCTAAACATTCGCACTTCGCGCATAACCATACTTTTCTGTCATGTAGATAATATGAATCTCGATTTCGGCGCCGTAGATGATTGGAAATTCTTCAATGCCATATTTACGTTCGCCTTCTGGATACTTCGAGATGATTTGTCTGGATATTTCTGCTTGGAATTACTTGGAATATTCTTCAGTTGTGCCAGGTTTTGCAGCCACCAGCGGGCCATGTGGCAGTCAGCGGCACCACGGCACACAGTCACACACAGTAGCAGTGGCAGTCAGTGCCGTAAGTATCGCATGTATCCTGTTTACTCATACGTTATTTACGTTTAATTTTATACTAATATTGTATTTGTTTTCAGAGCTAAGACAATACGAAATATGGTGATTCTACACAAACAAGAAGTCGAAAATATAGACAATTTTCTGATATCGCAGCTAATAGGTACCACTGGTTACGGGGCGTACTGCATGTGGATTTGTAAATTCAAATATTGAAAATTCCTCTTCGAATTTATATGTACTACTTATATCATTATATTATTTTGTAACAATTGTAATTACCAATCTTGTATAATATTAAAGAAAGATTAAATACTTTGTGACATAAAAAGAATTAATTATTTAATGAACTCCCGAATCTGCTTGCTGGTTATGTAGGGGTAGGGATACACCTACAGCAATAATCGTATATGTGTTGGTGCGTAGGGTCGTCCATGTGACGTCACGCGTAGGCAATTGCTTGGTAATTCTGGACCTCAGATGGCGCTGTTGCTGTGCCTAGCAGACGGCGAAATCTACTGTCGATCTGCTGTCCATCTGACATCAGGCACTGCACCTCAGGCTCTGCACATCAGAACGCAGCCAAATGCGGACACAGACTGCTGCAGTTCTGACGTCAGATTCTGCGCTCTCGTGCCAGACCCTGCTCCCAATCTGATGTCAGATTGGAGACAGATGGTTATCAGGGTAGGTTATATTTTCTGTCACTTCGAGGAGCGGATCACATAATTATCACGCGCATCCAGCCTGCGCATTTTCAGTAGTCCGGTCGGCGTCATGGAGGGGGTACTTGCTCCAGCCTGCATTTGCGGTAGTTGGAACGATATTTCTGATTTCTGAGCCCAGAGTACATACGTACGATACGCATCAAAACCGGCAACCTCCTTTCGGAAGTTTGGCAACGTTGCATGTCACTACACTTTTCGGAGTAATATTTGGGATTTTGGAGAAACTTGGATATGTGTAATACATTTAGTGTTATATAAACATATTTCAAAGGATTTTTCAAAATTTTCAAATTTGTGGAAATGGACTTTTTTTCATTAAATTGTAACTGTTGAACAAAGAGACAGGTGAGAATGAGCTTTTGGGTGCTTACAGTAGGGAAATAAGAGTACCTAATAAAAATTATGACATTGAAAAAGAAACAAATTTTAGACCATTTATTTTGAAATTGTTCTCAACAAATGCAATTTTATACTAGCAGGGCAATATTTAAGAATTTGAAAAAAGAAGATATAGGCCTACTTGTGCTGTTTACGGACACGTTTTCAGAAACGCGGAGACTTTAAAATTGGTCGCATAAAAATTAATTGAATGTGACGCTGTGTCGCCCAGCATCCGCTCGACAAATCAACCATATTTTATAGTACGACTTTCAAGGCCGCGCAAGGTTAGGAATGGAAGAAATAGGTAGTTCAATATTGTAGTCGCACGTCCCAGCCAGTCGAGCCGGTGAAAGATTAAAAAGGAGACAGTGTTACACATATTCAGTAAATTCTGTCGCATCGTTCCTCGGTTCGAAATTTAATTTTTACGATGTAGGTATAGGTATTCAGCGAACAGTATTCTCCGATGCTCGCGGTTACTTTGTCGCTGTCAATGCGTTGTAAAAGAGAAGGATAGAACGGGGGTCGTAGCAGCCGAGAAATAAAGCCAGCGCCTCGGTCTGCTAACACAGATACACGGCGTTGCCAGCAACATTATGCAGGACCACTTATTTAGCGGAAAGGGAACACCTACAGGAGTGTGGTAACGTGTACATGAAGACGTCGCTGACGCACACATTACAACTACGCTCTAAACAAAAACGTTTTCTTATTTTACAATATAGGTATTTGCTGATTTAAATTAGAATAAGTCACATCTGTTATTTTAAGTTGTTTTATTTTCGTCTGCATTTTAAATATTAACTAAGGACTATTTAACTTAGCAGGTAGGGCCGTAAAGAATTACAAAAAATCAGGGAGTCAAGTGTTGACTGATTTGGACACTTTTCCTTGTTATGTTTGATACAATAGTCGAAAGAATAAAAAAGAAAAATAATAGGAGCAATAATTGCTCGTAACTTCCACATTCTGAAAATATGATATCAGTAAATCAATATTTCCAGTATTAGTAAAAAGTTCCAATCCCTCCTTTTCCCTTTTATTTTAAATAATGTAGCCATATAATTATAACATAAATTCGACAGCGATTTCAAGTGATGTGTGTGTTACGGTAAAAGCGTTAATTTAGTAAATGTTTACAGTTCCTAACAGTTCTTAGTCAATGTATGCCTAAAATGTATATAACCTAGTGTATTTCCTGAGTGAGGAAAAGAACGCGCTCAGTCCGTTCGATGACAAGCGGTGTATCTTAGCCGATCGGGTCAACACCCTTCCGTGGGGGGCATTACCAAATCCCCAAGCTCCAGACCCACGAGCTCCTCCAGCTTGAGTCCGACGGGTCCATCGAGCCCGACGATACCCTCGAGCCCGACGAGTCCGTATGTTGTATAGTTTGTATAGTTTGTTTGTATGCTTGTATGTACATATGTATATACTTTATGCTGTAAGCGTTTCTTTCTTTCCTTTACTCATACCATTTATCTATTTACGAATATTTAATATATGTATATAGCGTAGGATAGTAAAAATTGTATTTTATACGTGTTAGTATATATGTATGTATATATTTTTTTTCCTTCTTTTTCCTTCTTTTATTAAGACCAATTGCGCGCATATACGAGAAGAAGAAGAGGGATAAAGTGAATAATTTAATAAACGTACAATAATTTAATAAACGTACAATGAAACATAGGCCACGTTTATAATCGTGAATCATAGAATATCCTTGTCGCGTATCCACGAGTTCCGCGACGAATCCAATCCAAGCCACTTAACGTACACCTGATTCCCTCTTGGGACGAATAATCTTTTCCATCAGATAGATATCCGGAATCGCGACCGAATATAGTTCGTACTCGTAGAACCCACCCGAGATCCCTTCTCGAAGAGGGTCCCGAACTTGCTCACGCGTACCTAATCACCGACGTTGAATTTTGCGCGTGTCGGACACCTTTCGACGAGGAGGATGAGGAGAGGGCATCATTCGCGGCGAATGACAAACGCGTCGCGGGGGTCACGTCAACGGGTCGGGCGTTGATCGTTCAATGCTGGCGATGATTGTAGGTGCGCACGAGCGCAGGTAACGGGTCGATCCAATGATGGGACACGTTTAAGGAGAATTGTTTTCCCATAAGGTTTTCAGCGTGCGATTGAAACGTTCGACGATCGTCGCTTTCATCACACTTACATTGAGTAGTGGTTGATCCCGTGTGTCTTCGCGCATCGTTGAAACTAAGCGTTGTAGGACTCCTTTCCCATGCCGGTTTGTAAATTTCGTTAACATCTATCGCTCCGCCGCAACACGGTCGCGAACGCCGCGGTCACATCGCAGTTTTTTTTCGTTTTCACGGATACGGCCCATGCGTGTACTTGCTGAACACAGCGATAATCGCGAGTTGATGTCGATGTCGTCAGCGTCGGCGTCGGCGTTGGCGTTGGCGTTGGCTTTGGCTTTGGCTTTGGCGTTGGCGTTGGCGTTGGCGTTGGCGTTGGCGTTGGCGTTGGCGTTGGCGTTGGCGTTGGCGTTGGCGTTGGCCGGGTGACTCAAGGGGTGATTTGAAACAACTTTTTCCTTAGCGAAAATATTGTCCGAAGTTTCGTTTAGGAGATATTACCAAAAACCCCCGACCAATCAGAGCGCGCGCCTTCCGCCCGAGCTCCCGCGGTAGCGTTGGCTACGCGGTAGGCGGCTGCGCTTGTACTACGAACGTACGAACAAGCAAGTCGGCATGCATCGAAGTAAACCGCGTTACACAGACTTTTTTTAAACAGAATTTTAAATGATAATTGTTTGAGGTGAGAGGACAAGAAATACATAAATTTCATTTTCAAATAAGGCATAAACTTAATGGTAATGTCACAGAAAATGTACGACAAGTGATCGTAATTCGTTATTGAGGTAAAAATCTGTAGATTAATAACGGCCAACATAACTAAAGTTAAAAAATAATATCAGGTGTATAGTACAAAGCTACCGACTTTCTATCGCGATGATATTCGTAAGCTGCCAGAAAAATGGCGAAAGGTAATTAACAGTAATGGAAATTGTTTCGATGATTGAAATGTTTTCATATTTTTTAAATCAAACTGTTATTGTACCTACTCTAAAATCGAACAGAATTTATTTCTACACCTAATAATCACCAATAAATTAAATAAAACTCACCCTTTCGGAAATTCCTTTCCTTTCTTTTCGGAAAGCTGTGTCACTAAGTAGGTCACTGTACCGATCCTGGTCATCGGTGGACGAAAAGTTTTATGGTAAGGTAGCGCCCGGTGCTCAGCTCATTGCAGGTATACGACACCACCCGAAGGTAAGGGTCGTAACGTCAAGTGCGTCCGGGTTAATGTACCGAATATTCACTTCACTGCACGGTAGAGTGGGTCGAATTTCGATTTTTTTTGAAACTCGAAATGTAATAGTGCGCGAAAGTTGCCTTACGCAAGTACAAATTCAACGCAAAAAAAATGTTGAAATCGAATAATATTTGACCATCGCGCATCGAGGTCAAAAATTCAAATTTTGGGAAAAATACCCAATTTCTTAAAATAGTTGAAAAAAGTTTTCCTCGTATTATTTACATTTACCGAAGTCGTAAAATGATATTTAAACACACCAAAAGACACTTCCGGTTTAACATTTCAGTTATTATTTCAATGGCTTGGGGGAGAAGCTTCTATAAAAATTTACTGTGCAGCTCTTGGCTCGTCCATATGAAATTGAGGACGACTCAGAACTCACCACGAGAAGGTGGCTACACGTCGAGTTCCACCCGCACCCTGCCCAACCAACCAACCATTCGTTAATTATAACAATATTTCAGGGAACATTAAATTTTTGTTAACAATTCAACCGTCGACTGGAAATTGTACCTTGGTTGCGAATTTCCGCATTAGGCCTCTTGATTTTAAAGTTGAACGAATAAATCCGTCCCTATTCTCGAAAGCCACAACTTTCTGTGCCGATTCCGAGACCAACTTGACACATCTCTCCACTGATTGCGTGTGGGATGGAAAGTCTCTTATATCCCATTCCGGGACAAACCCGCTCTCGAACAGGTGGGAAATGTGCTCGTTCGAAACATTGCTCAAAAGAGGAGGCGACGACAACTTTGCGGAGGACCAATCAATTATATTAAAATACTCTTGAGCATCAAACTTGAGTGTGGGCACTATAAAACTTCGTACCTTCGTTTTTTGCTTAGAAGGTAACGATCTTGATTTGAGAATTCTCTTCAGAGCAAGTTCTCTCACGTGCCTCCGTTCATCCAGCGCCATAGTCAGAAATGTATAGTATACATTTCAACACCCAATCCCTCCTCTGAACTGAAAGAAATAGTGAAATTCATACTCACCTCCTATATGCCGCTGTGGTTTTCTATAAAAAAGGAAAGTTCAATAATAAGTGGTCCACGGCACCTTTTCATGGCCATTCAAACGTCAAGGTACTTACCTGACAATCTCCTTCAAATCATTGATCTTGTCATTCAACGAAATGCATATTTTGCACACCTTGAAAGCTTGCTTCTGACTATGGCGCTGGATGAACGGAGGCACGTGAGAGAACTTGCTCTGAAGAGAATTCTCAAATCAAGATCGTTACCTTCTAAGCAAAAAACGAAGGTACGAAGTTTTATAGTGCCCACACACAAGTTTGATGCTCAAGAGTATTTTAATATAATTGATTGGTCCTCCGCAAAGTTGTCGTCGCCTCCTCTTTTGAGCAATGTTTCGAACGAGCACATTTCCCACCTGATCGAGAGCGAGTTTGTCCCGGAATGGGATATAAGAGACTTTCCATCCCACACGCAATCAGTGGAGAGATGTGTCAAGTTGGTCTCGGAATCGGCACAGAAAGTTGTGGCTTTCGAGAATAGGGACGGATTTATTCGTTCAACTTTAAAATCAAGAGGCCTAATGCGGAAATTCGAAACCAAGGTACAATTTCCAGTCGACGGTTGAATTGTTAACAAAAATTTAATGTTCCCCTGAAATATTGTTATAATTAACGAATGGTTGGTTGGTTGGGCAGAGTGCGGGTGGAACTCGACGTGTAGCCACCTTCTCGTGGTGAGTTCTGAGTCGTCCTCAATTTCATATGGACGAGCCAAGAGCTGCACAGTAAATTTTTATAGAAGCTACTCCCCCAAGCCATTGAAATAATAACTGAAATGTTATACCGGAAGTGTCTTTTGGTGTGTTTAAATATCATTTTACGACTTCGGTAAATGTAAATAATACGAGGAAAACTTTTTTCAACTATTTTAAGAAATTGGGTATTTTTCCCAAAATTTGAATTTTTGACCTCGATGCGCGATGGTAAAATATTATTCGATTTCAACATTTTTTTTTGCGTTGAATTTGTACTTGCGTAAGGCAACTTTCGCGCACTATTACATTTCGAGTTTCAAAAAAAATCGGAATTCGACCCACTCTACTGCACGGCCACTAACACTGATCACTTAATTTATTTTTCATGGAACGTGTTGTTCCTGCGTTATAAAAATTGTCTATGCACAACTCAGCACGTACGATCAGCTGTCTTTGGACGGCCTGCAAAGTTTGTGGTATTATGTTCGTCACCGCAGCGTGAGTTCGCACAACGATGTTCAGAATAATTTTGACGCCAAACGCCGAATCGTACCCTAGCTTGGGGTTTGGATATGCGGGTATTCCCGTGAAAACGCTCGCACAGTAGCACTTGCGTCCCCGTTGTTCCGGGCATACACCCAGAACATCGCGTAATAGGTATTATTGGGCCGTGAACATTTCTGCGACGTGATTGCTAGCTGACTGACAGGATTTTTCCCAAGCACCTTCCTCTACCCCCAAGTAGCTTCTCTCATTCCATATGAGTTAACTCCCACCAGGCCAAGAGGCTTTAGGTAAAAGGAAGCCAGCACATTTTCGAAACACACGTGCTTCGCAGAAGTGCAACGAACGAACCGTCGTACACTTTCACAAAAGCCCGCGCTCCGTCCTTTTACTGCCAATGTACCCATTGCTTCGAGGTAGGCAGCAGACACCACGTGTTTCGATTCGAAAGGGTCCGAAGAGAAGAGAAACAGAAAGTCTTCGAGTTGCTATAAAGAAGAAAATGCATACCATTCCTGTTTCCCCTTTCCGATATCCTGATTTCACGTCTGCTACGAGGCGGAACCAATTAGGTCATAAATTATCCAAAACTGTAGGCAACCGTTCTCTACCGCCGACTAGCGGGACAATACGGTCATAAATCGCGACCCTGGCGAAATGTTCTGGCCGATCAGCCTGATTAATTTTGGGGAAGCAGAATTTAAAAAGTATTATCCAACATCAATACGCCTCGCGGAGAGACACAGGAAGAAAAGGGGTAGTCCGCTGACAGCGCGTGGTCCCGCATGCGTCGTCCTGTCCGCTGACAGCGCGTGATCCCGCCTGCGTCGTGCTTCCTTCAAATTAAAGACAGATCCCTTATCTCTCGAGTATAAACACGCGCTCGATTTTCAAAACAAAAGCACGCGTTGGCGTATTCCGTGCGAGAGAAGGTGGACTTGAAGTCCGATTGGTCCTAATCTAACCAATCTGCCCTGCATCCCTCCCAAACGGCCACTGTCTTGAAGAGGCCCACTTCACAGCAATATCTCTTCCCCGAGATATACCTTCTCTCGCACGGAATACGTCGTCGTGTGCTTTTGTTTTGAAAATCGAGCGCGTCTTTATACTGGTGGGCCTCGGGAAGGAGATATTGCTGTGAAGAGGGCCTCTTCAAGGCAGTGGCCGTTTGGGCGGGATGCAGGGCAGATTGGTTTGGTTACGACCAATCGGTTTTCAGTCCATCTTTTCTCGCACGGAATACGTTGAGGCGTGCTTTTGTTTTGAAATTCGAGCGCGTGTTTATACTCGGGAGATAAGGGATTCATCTTTAATTTGAAGGTAGGACGTAGCAGGCGGAACTACGCGCAGGTTTGGGTAATTTATGGCTTAGTTGGTCCCGCCTCGTAGCAGACGTGAAATCAGGATATCGGAAAGGGGAAACAGGAATGGTATTGTCACGTCCCGCGACGTAGAGTCTACCATTAACTAACCCTTTAATTCAATTATATTTACTATTTCGTACTTTGGTGTATTATAACCACCTCATATATAATATATTGCCAATAAGGGATTGTAATCCGTAATCTACGATAAGAAGAATCAAGTTAAGGATCAACGAACAGATATGATGAACAGGAGACACAGCGCAAAGGAGGTAGCCACACACTAACTAGTCACACACCAGTTAGCAAAACGAGCACACCAAGGGGACCAGTGGACGACAGCTGATGGGTCAGAGGCCCCTTCTGCCAGCGGAGTCGACACCTTCACGAAGCTGCGCTCCTGATCATCGCCAGAAATTGCCCTCCCATTATTTCCCGTAATTCGAGCTCCAATACGGAACCGATGTATATTAACTTCAATCCCTAGTATGTGGGCTGTATGAAACTAATCATACAGTGCACATCGAAAAACCAATAGCGTAGACACTTAAATAAATGAATTAAAATAAGAATTTAACTATCGACGCTGCTGAGGGTTTCATATAACGGTAGAAATACGTCTTAAGTCACGCAGAAGACACCGAAATAGGTGCGCAATAGCTCAAATTCTGCGGTAAACAAAACTCTTAGATAGCCCGTAGGAATGAATTCTTCAGATGGATCCCACGGCAGATGATTGGAAGATTTCATCTCCCACCATCATTTGTCATGTGACAAACCTGAAGAAGGAGTGATCGACTGCCCTATAAAAAGGGACAAATCACCCGCGGAGCTTAGTAGTTTGTTTTTATCACAAAAATATTTAATTCACATTCATAAATATCCAGAAGTATTTAAAGAGTGTAAAAATCGTTTAGAACTATTGAATAAAAGTGTTGAAAAACTCCTAGTGAGAATAAAGTGCTTCTAAAAATCCAAAAAGTGAGTGAAGTTTGAGCCCCACATTACCTATTCCATAACTCGGGGATTGACACCCTTCGAATTATAGATATGTTTAATCGAGAAGGCATGATTAAAATTAATTGTGATTTGCGGCCATCGAAGGTGACACTTATAAGCAGGACAGCCGCCCACGGTGTCATCGGGTATCGGGTGTAAACCACGATTTCGGTAACTAATATTTTTCTCGTTAAAATGGTACCTACGTTCGCAATTTGTTTCCACTAGTAGTGATACTTATAAGCAGGACAGCCGCCCACGGTGTCATCAAACGGTGGTCACAAAAAGCGATTCGTGTATTTAATCAATCCTACAAATAAAATGGTTATTAACCGATCGAACCAGTTCATAAGTAGTAAGGCTAAGAGAGTTCTAACGCAGGTCCTCTGAGGGGAGCGCGGGGGCGGGGGGGAAGTGACGGCGCGCGGGGGAGCGCGGCGGAGGGAAGCATGGGCGCCGGGCCTGCGGGGAGAGGAAGACTGGTTGCGCGCGCACGAGCCGCGGAGTGGGGGAAGCCGCGATGATGGAGGGGATCACTCCAGGCCGAGCTGCCGCGGAGACCTCTCCACGTCGGACCCACCGCTGGAAATTTCCGCGGAGGGAGAGGCCTACCCCCGAAATATTTTTAGGCCTGGCCGAGGGAGGGAATGACCCCCAAATATTTTTTTTCAAACCAACAGATCCTTTCCCCCAACGCAGAGAAATAATTTTTTAATCAGCGATCCAGCGAACCATTATGTAGAAAACAGACATATTTTTTTCAAACAAATATGCGACATTCTAAAGCGTTCCGATTTTAGCGTCGCAGCGTATCGCGCGATCTCGCGTAATTCGAATCCTCTGAAGCAGCCGTGCAGGATGATGTCATTTTTCGCGGCGCGAAGAACGTACGAATCATAGAAAGAATTATGCGGCGCCAACAGAAATTTTTTCCCCAACGCAGAGAAATAATAAATTTGAAACGTTTAATCTTAAAATTAGGTGGTGAGGAGAGATGGAGGAAGATGGATAAATAAAATGTAGAAATAATATATGGTTAATAAATTTAAATATATTGTTACAAAAAATATGATTGAAAACGATTAATAATAAATGAATAAAAAAAATATAAATTAAAAGAAAAAAAAGAATGAAAAATATATAAAAAAACTATGGCGACGGCGGCGGCGTAAATATCGCCCCCGGCCACTCAGGTGGCGGCGATGGGGGCGATGGTGGCGGTGTAAACATCGCCCCCAGCCACTCGGGTGGTGGCGATGGGGGCGACGGCGGCCACAACCCCTCGAACCACTCGTGTGGTGGCAATGGGGGTGATGGTGGCAATAGTCCCTCGAACCACTCAGGAGGCTGCGGCGGTGGTGGCATTAGTAGCCCCCTAAGCGGATCGAGGGGAGGCGACGGCTGCGGCGTTAATATGCCCCCAAACCATTCGAGGGGTGATGACGATGGCTGGGACGGTTGCGACGACGTCGATGACGGCTGCGATGGTGATGGTGGGGGCAGCGAAGGGGGTCCCGGGGGCGTCATCACCCACCCCGAGTGTGACGACGATGGCAACGACCTGCAATGGTGATGTTGGGAAATAATTCCATGGTGTTCATATTTTTGACGAGATAAAAAAAAATGAAAAAAAATGAAGAAAAAATTACGGTGATGGTTGGGGTAACGACGGCTGCGACGGTGTCGATGGCGGCCACCAGGGTGACGACGGCGGCGACGGTGTCGCCGGCGGCCACCAGGGTGCCGTATCGCCAGATGATGATGACGATGATGGGGGTAGCGATGGGGGCCCCGGGGGCGCCATCACCCACCCTGGGTGTGACGGTGGTGGCAACGGCCTGCTAACGTCAATCCAGGGGGGTGATGGGGACCGCGGCCGTCGCAGGGCCCCCAATTGCAAGTACGGCACCCATGGGCGCCGCAGTCGCGCAACCATCGCGGGACCAAACACCAGCCCCGAATGTCGCCGCATCTGCGGCTCTTCGGGAGGCACCACCGGGGGTGCATGCTGGGCTGCCGTCAGGGCCTCTGCTAAAATTGCTAATTGATTTATCAACAATTCCTGGTCCTAGAACACAAAACGTCGATATAATATTGACACATTAAACATAATAAACATGAAACACACAGAATAATTCAGTGTATTACACACCTGCGGCGACAACGGTGGTGGTGGTGGCGGCGACAACGGTGGTAGTGGTGGCGGCGGTGGTGGCGACGACGACGACGACGACGAAGAGGATGGTATTATCGGTAAATGCTAAAAAACATAAAAAACCCGCGATATAATATCTATTTAAATGACTAAACGCGATAAATATCAAAAGTATTGTTATGTACATACCTCCGGGGGGTCCCTGCATGGTTGCTCATCCCACTCAGGGGCAATCCTGCTTAATCCCATAAAAAATGCGACACTTTAACACTTTGAAAACACTTTAGAAACACTTCTAATATTGTCAAGCTTTGACAGACGACTGGTCTCGTAGCATCTCTAGACTCTTGGATGTAAATCCTTATCATGAAATCGAGAAGTGCGTAGCTTTGCAAAAGTACAATACTGTTGTTCTTCATCTTCATTTTCGCTGACCATTCTCTCCTTCTCTTCTTCATATGCTCGGGGAGTTCCATCAAAAAAATTCGCGGAGTAGAATAATCTTTGGTATATTGTAACTGCTCAGAGGTTAGGTCTCCAGCACAGAGAAATAGTAATTTTTGAAGCGTCAAATCTTAAAAATTAGGTGGTGAGGAGAGATGGAGGATGATGGGTAAATAAAATTGTGAAATAATATTTTGTTTAATAAAATTTTATTTTAAAAATTAGAAGAACAGAAAAAACTAAGAATTGGAAAAAATATAAAGGAATATAGAGGAATATAGAGGAATATAGAGGAATATATAAAAACTAAACATAATTATTTGAATATAAAAATATAAAAACATAATTATTGAATATATAAAAAACTAAACATAATTATTTGAATATAAAAAATATAAAAATGTAAAGGAATATAAATAAAAAAGACATAATTAGGAATATAAAAAAAAGACATAATTATTAAATATAAAAAATTAGAGAAAAAATGAATATAAAAATATGTACGAATATAAAACAAATAAATTATTTCTAAGATGAGGGCCCAGGGTGCATGTATGGCGATGGTCGAAATCTGAATCTCGGGGCCCTTATAATTAGGGCGGGTGTTGGTGGTGGTGGTGGTAGTTGTGGTGGTGGTGGCGAGCCCTAGAACATGCAAACATCTATATAATATTGGTACATTAAACACAATAACCATCAAAATGCACAAAACAATGCAAATTATTTAAAAAAATGCACAAAACAATGCAAAGTATTACATACTGGTGATGGTTCCGGTGATGGTTCCGGCGATGGTTCCGGCGATGGTGGTGGTGAGTCCTAAAACATACAATAATGGATATAATATTAGCATATTAAAAACATAATAAGCATCAAAAAATCGTGAAAACATTGGGGAGTATTCGATACATACCTGTAAGTGCTCCCTCCACTCCATCCAATTAAAATTTATGGGTTTTCTATAGTACCCCATACCGTGTGCTGTGCTACTATGTTTGAAACATAAATGGTCATGCAACATCTCCAGGCTCACGCATCTTAACTGTTATCTTGAAGTTGAGAAGTGCTTATGCAGCAAAGATTACTTTAACTTAATATGTTGTTGTTGTTTTTTTACCTTCTTCTTCTTCTTCACCTTCTTCTTCTTCACCTTTCATCTTCTTCGCTGACCAGACATAATTGCAACCACCGTCTTAATCTAGCGTACCTCCTACGTATTTTAGGAGGTTGAACCACCACCATCTTAATCTAGCCTACATTATATATTTTAGGAAGTTGGGTTGGGGAGAGTGATGAAAAAAACATTTATGCATTAAAAAAAATTGATTACATTTTATTTATGAAATTCCATCTGGTGTTTAAACCACCAGTTGAATATTCTAAATACATTTTGCAAAGCACAATGCTTTGCGTGTCTGCCACATCGCAGAGTATTAACTACATTTAGCTTATTTAGAGATTTGATATCCTCGTAATCAATGTCCAGTGTCCGCAAGCCAGTCGCGTTTCTGCAACCCTTTAACGTATACGATATGGGATGAGTCATCTTCTTCGTCGATAGCATCAGCTACAGCTTTCGTAATTAGCTGTTTAGCCATACTGTATGGAACGTCTCCATCTTCCCACCGTAGTCCATGATGTTTTGCCACCAACCACCGGATGCTCGATTTGTCAGATTTCGTGAGAAGATATTGCGGCATCGAACTCCCAAAAATATAGTGCGAGAGAATTGTTCCCTTTCGTAGGACTGCCACTTCCTTCACGATAAATCTTCCGTCAACGATGAACCCTTGCAGGTCAACAAATGTTGGTACGACCATTATCGGTACAATGTAAAGGTCCGTTCGCTTCCAAGACAGACAGGAGAATGCGATCTTTCTCGTAAAGCATCTCGATTTTCATGATGAAATTTTGTACGAATTTGACGCAGGAGAGGGCGGGCAAGTAGCGTGGCAATTTAATTGATTTTGCGCACCACGTTTGTCAGCGGATTGTATTCAACCACCCGATCGTGCAGAATCAGACAGTAGGCTGTAGTATTTGCAGGCACATTCTCTTTACAGTCGAATTCTATGCGCACGACCACGGTGCTATTCTTGATCGACTCATTTTGTCGCGAGCAATCAATCACCTCGAGGGGGCCAAATTGCAGAAATTGGGCCACGGTGAATAATGCCTCGTTGCAACTATGTCCATAATACGATTTACGGAAATGTGTATACATGTTAAACAAGATGGCATGTCTATTCTTGTCAAAGTCCAAGTTCATGTCATCGTACGGGTAAAATTCCGAATTGAGAAAAAGTTTTACATTGGTTTATTTGCAGTGGTCGAACCGAGTAACATCTTCGGTCATCACATTCTTTCGAGCAGTCTGTAGAGCAAAGATAATGTATCGCGGCTTCTCCAGCTGTGCAGCTGCCTTCACAGCCCAGGAATGCTTGGTTGTGCTCTGTAAGAGAGGATACTCGTACAGATCCCAGGAGCGAAAACTAATGCTCCGGTTTTGTCCACTTTCCAAAGCATGTAGCAACGATAGCTTATTAACATCATTCAATGTCACATGAGGCATCCGCCATTGCACTTTAAGTAATTCAATTTCTGGTTCCAACGTTGGTGATCCTATTAGAGAATTGTTATCGTTGCGCGATCGTATTAAAATCAATTCGTGACGCGCATTAATAACCATGCGTTTGTAGTCCTCGCAAAATCCCAGCAAATATTTGAGCGGGATGCAAAAATTGAAATGATTCTTCACTATTAGCTCATCGTGCCGTTTCAAGCCCCATCCAGCATTCTCCATATTCTTGTCTTCGTCAGATGTCAGCGATACATAGTTTTTAAGCGTGCTAGTTACTCCAACGTTTCTGTTACGGTCAATCTCCACACCATTCAGCTCATATCGAATCTCATCAAATATGAACGCCATGCAATTATTTCCCAACATCACCGTTAATGCATCATTTGGCTTATTTATCATCAATTTCCCCTCCACGTAGAGGAAACTTTCACACGGCAATGTGTATAAATCCTGCTGCTGTATAGGTATTCTTATCTCGTCGCTGTGTCCAAACGTTGTGTTGACGTATGGGTTGTATGTATGTGTCTCAAGCTTGACGATGCGATCATCAAACGTCGGCTTCCCTCCAATGCTTAGAATGTCGGCCATTTTTCAACTTAAATCCGTACAACGAATCCCAACGATTTCAAAAAAGCAATGTTCACAGCACTGAGCCTCTTCTTTTTAGCGTAATCAGACCTGTGGCTGTTGTTGTTACAAACAATTTCGCTTGGAAGAAACGTGTTTCTAAAGTCGTTCAAAACAAGCATCTCATTCGTTCGCACCACGTGTATTATCGTCGTCGGCGTACGTGCAGTCTGATGGTAATCTCTTCACCTCGAAAATCGAGCAACTGTCCGTCTTGATCCACAACGCGTATCGTTAGATCCGTAATGACCCGTGCAGTGATTGGAAGGTAAATGATCTGCGCGGGCGTTTCCGATATCTTATATCCTGGTGGGACTCTCGGAGAAAATTCATGTATCGTATGTACGCGCTTTCCATTATTGTACGCGCCAGCGGTCACGCTACATTCTATGCGAATAATGTTTACATTCATGATATTAATTGGATTGTCCGATTCATGCCACTGTCCTGGTTCTAATACCCGATTCATCGAGAATCCCAGTAGCGATCCAATGTTATTGGGCTTTGTAAAGTCTACGGCGAACCGACAATACAGCTCGCTTTTCATGGTGTTGTTGTTGGGGCGCAACACTATTGGATACACATCGTTGTCGCCAACATAGCGGGCATCGGTACCACCGAGATTTTGAGGATATCGCTCGAGTAATCGTTGCTTCAAATACTTGGCAATGGCGTCTAGTTCGTAGGAGCCATGGGGAATCGTAATGTATTCATGGTCGGCGTCAACGCTGTTGTTGGTGTCATAGTTTACGACGAAGTAGAATTTATCGTTGCTCGAGTCGATGTTCGGTATTGTATGATAAGTTTCAAAGGTGGTTAGACCAAGCTCGTAATCATCATCACTGAAATTTATGGGTGGAAAATAGCTCACCGCGAGGGTGCTACTCTTGCCGGTTAGAGTGAATGTTAACGACATATTCCGAGCTGTACGACTCGAGTAGTACTGAATCATAGCGGTTGCAAGTCAACCCTTAAATTTGGTGCCGATCGTTTGTAGAAAGCGTAGACATAGTTGTCCACAATTGCTCTGATCGTACTTCTGATAAGACGTTCGATTATATTCGATTTTTACAGCATCTTTATCTAGATATTGCACCAATTCCTTAGGCGGTCGAAGATTGCCAAAGCTGTCGAAATATACAGCTCGACACCCTCTCTTCGCATATGCCACCCAATGAGTCCCCGACCCCTCGACATTGTCCAAATTTACGATACCGCTCTCGTTTCGACGCACTCCTCCGGCTGGTAGCGCGTTGCGCATAAAAACACCTCTAAAGAATGGAATACGCATACGTTTTGCCAAATCCTCCAATTGCTTGTCGGTAGTTACACCCACAGGCATTTTTAATGTCTTTTCGGCGGTTTTTTTTTCGTTTCGATATTCCCTGTCCGCGCTTGTATGGTGTGAGATAAAGTCCGCGACCTTCCATGGCGCGATTATGACGTTGCATTTCCTGTAGTTGACGTTGCGCCGCCTTATTATCGTTTACCGCCTTGGCGATCCCCGCCGCTCCGCCGGCCAATGATCCGAGAACACCTAGCAGCGGGAGAAGTGGTAATATACCACCCCGTTTTGCCACCGGAAGAATCCGCTTTTGCGACGTTCTCTTTGGAGTCCTTTTGCGGGTTTTTGTTTTCATCCCCATTCCGATTTTCGTCTTCGCCTTCATAGCCGCCCAAACAGCTGTAGCAGCGCCTCTTTCACCCAGAGTCGAGTCTCGCGCAACGATACGTTTTCGCGCTTTGTCAGCGAGTACGTTATCTGCCGCGTGTCTTTCACTGAGATCGTTGCTGCGGGAATACGCAATATCGTGTTCGCGACACGTTGCGTCCAACGGATTTATGCCTTGATCACCTCTAGCCAATCGTTTTGCTAGATGAGTTCCTGGACCGCAAAACTGGTATCCCGGGATATGTAATTCGATGGGTAGTGCGTTTATCGCGCGATTTAACAAACCACAACCTTTCTTTACTCTCGTCGGCGACATTCGCCACAGTTTTTAATCAGTGGTGCTGGACCGTCGATATGCGTTCGCTGCCAAGGGCGATTATAATGTTCCAAGCACCGACGATACTGTCGAACCTCAGAATCAGCTTTTATATGCTCGGGGAGTCTGTCCCACAACTGATCAATGTGTCTGTCAAACTCGCGGAGTAGAATAATCTTTGGTATATATTGCAACTGCTCAGAGGTTAGGTCTCGAATATCACAATTATCCGACAGGACCAGAAGCATTTTGAATACTGAGCTGGTTTGCTTCGGCGTGGGCCTATAAATAGGACGCGTCACCGCTTCGACGTATCAAAATCATTTTTTACGGTTCATGGAGAGGATGCGATTCGTGCGACAACCTGTGGCGATACGCGTGACAAATTTTGACGATAAATCGCAAATGATGTCCCCGAAAAAAACAAGACGCAGACATGGTAGCATGCTACCAAACACTATCCGTTCCCTCATTTGCGGCCCATCAAAATGTGGAAAGACCAACGTGTTGGTGAGCTTGTTGGAAAGTCCTCACGGCGTCCGCTTCGAGAACGTGTACGTGTATTCCAAATCGTTGCAACAGCCGAAATATCAATATTTGGAGAATTTATTGACTCCGATAGATGAAATTGGCTACTTTACGTTTTCGAATAACAGTGACGTCATCCCACCGAGCGAATCGCTTCGGAATTCCATTTTTATCTTTGATGATGTGGCTTGCGATAAGCAAGATACGATAAGGGAATACTTTGCAATGGGGCGCCACTCGAACGTCGACTGCTTCTATCTCTGTCAGACGTATGCAAAGATTCCCAAACATCTTATACGCGACAATGCGAATCTGCTTATTCTGTTTAAACAGGATGGTACCAACTTGAAACATGTGTACAACGATCACGTAAACACCGACATGTCTTACGAGGATTTCAGTGGTTTGTGTCGTAATTGTTGGCAGCGGGAGTATGGTTTTGTGGTAATAGATAAGGATAGTGCGATGTCCAATGGACGTTATAGAAAGGGATTTAACGAGTTTGCGATACCGTGAGATGGTCAATTGTCATCAACACGCCGGCGAGAAAGCAACGTCTACGGTACAATGATGATCGACATCGATAATCTGGAGATTAAGGATCGTGAGAGAATAGCGAAGGAAATTGCAAAAACTAGTGAAGCCATTCGCAAGAAACATCAGGCTTTGAAGACTGGCAAGATGGATGAAGATATTGCTTTGTAGAGATACTTTAAACCTGTTGTCGAACCCTTAAAACATATTGTTGAAAATACCACAGCGGTGGATGCTGACACGTCACCGCTGATGAGCACAGACATCGAAGGGAATGAAACATTAACGCCTAAAACAAAAATCGGGTCGAAAGGGAACACATCGCGCAAGACAAAGAGGAAACCATACATGTCATTGGAAAAATCAATTGTATCCTCCACACCAATTCAATCTAAGCGGAAACGACAGAATGTCGCATCAAACGATTCACCCGTTCCTCCCACACCAATAAATACATTTCTGGGTGTACAATCGCTCACAACCAATGATGAGGACGACGTTTTCGAAACTACACCCGATGAATCGTTTGCAACATCTATTAGACAGCAATTCCAGACATCCGAGGGACAAGAAACGTTCCGCAGCCATTTCGGCCCGCTGGGGCAAAAATACATGAGTGCAATCCTAAGTGGTGATAGGGATACAGCAATGGACTATGTGTACGGCGTATACTTTGGCAATAGTGGAACGATGCTTGGGGATAAGGCTTTCGATATAGACAAGTCTGATAATATAATCATAAATGGTGTAAAATACGGAGGAACACCCGGCCTTTACGAACTGATTTTCAAGAGAATTCCCGATGATGCTATATACACAGATGTCGATAAACAAAAATATAAAAGCATACTGCTGACGACGAATGCCTACAGACGCGGTCATAACGCTCAAAATCCCGTATTGGGTAATAAGGGATACAAGTATAAAAATGTAATTGCACCACTACTCCCCCGTGTATCAACCAGTAAGGCGGGGAAAGGTCTAACAACACCGCGAGCCATGATGGTAAACGATAGCAAGATCGATTACGTGCACTGGGACGATCCCAACGAGCTGGTGGACCGATTCCGTTTGCTGGAAGCGTCACGTCAGGCGGGTAACAACTCACATGACAACGAGATTCTATCGATTATCGAGGAACTCCGCGAGGAAGGCCTCATTATAAATTAAACCGCACGTCGATGATTTGCACTGTATGCATCGAGATGTCGATCAACAAATTTGGGGTATCGCTCGAGAAGAGTGGAGCAGCTAGAATGGACTATTACAAATGGAACGGTGTGCTTCGAAATTACATGCGAGATAACGCTCTTTGCGTGGCTGGTGCGGACTTTGATGCAAAATCACGCAAGATACGACGCGTAGCGCAACCCACGGCTGACAGCGATGCCGTCAATAAATTATACATGGAAAAGAGCATTAAACTTTTGAGAGAGCAGCAGGAAGAATTAGAGGGGAAGCTGGTCGTGTTTCAGAGAGATATTTAGCGAAGGAGAATCATGCGAGACGATTGAACTTGTCCAGAATTTCCTCGGCACATAATGCACGTACACAATAATTATCGAATCATTCATGTCAAAGACACCTCTACGATCAAACATGCAGTCATTATCGAAATCCAAGAGTAAAGGAAACCATGGTCGCAAGAAGCTACAACTCGTTGAGGAATTGCATGCTCCAGCCCGAAGACATTTCCCACGGAGGCGCGTCATAGTGCATGGATACGATGATCTGTGGCAAGCTGACATTGTAGAAATGCGTCCATACTCGCGATTCAACCAGGGTTACCACTACATACTCACCATCATCGATGTGCTGAGCAAATATGCATGGGCGGTACCGCTCAAGACTAAAAGTGGTGCTGAGGTGACTAAAGCGTTTGCAAAGATATTTAGAGATCGATATCCAAAAAATTTGCAAACCGATCAAGGAAAAGAATTTTACAACGCCGATGTGCAGAAACTCTTGACGAAGCATGACATTAATCATTATTCGACGTATTCGGTGATGAAGGCCTCCGTCGTAGAACGTTTCAATCGAACTTTGAAGAACAATATGTGGAAACTGTTTACGCTGAATGGAACCTATAGATGGATCGATACGCTACCAAGTCTACTTGCAGAGTATAACGCACGAAAACATAGAACCATCGGAATGCGTCCTTGCGATGTTACCCCTGCGATCGCCGAGAAGCTGCTAGCCACCGTATACAGCAACATAAAGATCGCTGCTCCCGCGAGATTCAAATTAGGCGAGTTTGTGCGCGTGAGCAAATTTAAAACCATCTTCGATAAAGGCTATACACCGAATTGGACAACGGAGGTGTTCAGGATAGCCAAAGTACAGACAACTAATCCCGCGACGTATCTGCTCGTCGATTCCTGTGGAAAACCTGTTGCCGGAGGATTCTACGAACACGAGCTGCAACGCGTCATCGATCCTGATGTATATCTAGTGGAAAAAGTTTTGCGTAGGAATGGGGATAAGGTGTACGTCAAGTGGCTGGGGTTTGATAAATCACACAATTCATGGATAAATAAAAATAATGTATTGTAAATAAATACGCAGTTCAATAAATACAATGATACATATACATATACATGAGTGAACAATTTTATTTTATATAATTCCACCAATTTACAATAATATTTTAATAAATGCATATGCACCGATTTTTACATAATAATAAACCCTGTTTAAATAATTTCTATACATGTGCGAAGAATTATATATTATTATACAATAATTCTACCATTTATAATAAATACAATAATTTCTATTTTACAAGGGTATTTTATAATGTCCCCAGGGCAAAGTGTCGGTCGAATCGGGTACGATATGCCGCTTATCATCGTACGGACTTAGAGCGATTTTGGATTCCGAAATGGTGTACACTTTGTGCAATTTAGACCTTATGCACGATTGTCTGCGAACCATTTCGATCTCCCTATGCAAACACTGCGCGTAGTCGTCGAAAGTTATCGTTCGGGCTATGACGTTGGTCTTGACGCCTTTCGCCTTTTTCGTATCTTTTTTACCATCTACGCGGAGTGCATACATTTTCGCTCTAAGACCTACGAATTCGGTCAGTATCGCACCGTTATTTTCGTCCTTCATCAGCCCCGGAACCTTCTTATTTACATGCGGCATACTCACTTCGAGTTTTCGCAATTCAACAGCTATTAAATTTTCCGAAAAAACACTTCTGCTATGGAAATTCGGTTTCGCGATCATTGCCTCCGCACCATATCGCCCTTCCCAATGTGTCAAAAGTTTTACATCCACGTGATTTCGTACATTTTCCATAGTTTTACCGAATACCGCGTTGTTCATCAATTTGTACAAATTTTTTTTCAAAATCATTTGTCGCGCTTGTTCTAAACCGTGTATTTAGTTCGATGTAATCGCGGAGCCAGGGGGATTGAGCGAATTGAAGCACGCGGTGTATCTTTGTAATATGAAGACCGTGACGCGTGCACTGCTGCAGATTGCGATAATGGATAACGTAACGCTGCTTATCGTATACCGTCGCGAGTAACTTGTCCTGTCTGCTACCAGGTGGTTTGGCACGCGTCGGGCAGAACGGTAGATCAGCTTGAGCGTCGTGCAGACGTTGCGGATATTCCAGATCTACCTCGAGAATGTATCCCGTGGGCGAATCGACACCGATTTTATACACGTCAAAATTTGTGACATCTTCGACCCATTGAAAATCAGCGTATGGAAGGGGCTGACACATTGCCCATCCATACAAATTGTTCACGTCAAAGTACATCAAATACGATGACTCTTTCGATGCGTCGTAAGATGGCATGTACTTGTTATTGGCCTCTGCGTATCTTCCGGAACATTGACTTAAACCCCCACGTATACCGCGTTCGATAAACATAACCATATCGATGTCTGCGAGCAATTCGAATGTAATTTTGGTGTGTTTTAGCATGGCATCCCACGTGAAACCAGGTAAAGTATAATAATGTGCTGAATCTAATCCGTAACTCTTGATACAACTTTCGCGAAAATTTTCAAAAATATCTGCCAATAACAAGACATCTGTTTTCAAATACAAGTCGCTGTATTCGCCCAAGGTTCTAATCCCGAAACGCTGCCAGACGTTAACGAGCTGTAGAATGACTCGCGCGGCGGTAAGCATTGATCCTGCAGCTTATTCGCGCAATCAAGGTATTCATATGGAAAGACACCCTTTCGCGTTAATAAAATGATAGATGTTCAATACACGTTCAAAGTGGTACGTTAGACGTTCAATACACGTTCAAAGTGGTACGATTGATGTTCAATACACGTTCAAAGTGGTACGTTAGACGTTCAATACACGTTCAAAGTGGTACGTTAGACGTTCAATCCATGTTCAAAGTGGTACGTTAGATGTTCAATCCACGTTCAAAGTGGTACGTTAGACGTTCAATCCATGTTCAAAGTGGTACGTTAGATGTTCAATCCACGTTCAAAGTGGTACGATAGATGTTCAATACACGTTCAATGTGGTATGATAGATGTTCAATACTCGTTCAAAGTGGTATGATAGACGTTCAATACATGTTCAAAGTGGTACGATAGATGTTCAATACACGTTCAATGTGGTACGATAGATGTTCAATACACGTTCAAAGTGGTACGATTGATGTTCAATACACGTTCAAAGTGGTACGTTAGACGTTCATTCCACGTTCAAAGTGGTATGTTAGATGTTCAATCCACGTTCAAAGTGGTACGTTAGATGTTCAATACACGTTCAAAGTGGTACGATAGACGTTCAATCCACGTTCAAAGTGGTACGATTGATGTTCAGTACATGTTCAAAGTGGTACGATTGATGTTCGATTTACGTTCAGAGTGGTACGTTAGACCAAGCCGTTCAATACCCGTTCGATACTCGATCAAAGCCGTTCAATACCTGTTCGATTCACATTCAAAGCCGTTCGATACCCGTTCAATACTCGATCAAAGCCGTTGAATACCTGTTCGATTCACATTCAAAGCCGTTTGATACCCGTTCGATTCATGTTCGATTGATGTTGAAAGTGGTGCGCTTGATGTTGAAAGTGGTTCAATACATGTTCGATACACATTCGAGTGGCATGGTGCAGTTGAATGATGTGTCCAAAGAAGAAGGGAAAGAAGTTGCGTGCGAAGAAGGAGAGGCTGGTCAGCGAAAATGAAGGTAGAGAACAACAACATCTCACTTTTGCAAAGCTACGCACTTCTCGATTTCAAGATATGAGAGTTTTACATTCGAGAGCCTGGAGATGCAGCTTGACCAGTTCTCGTCAAATCGTTATAGATAACAGTCGCTTTGACAGGTATATAACGTTTTTAAAGTGAAAAAGAAATGGGGCTGACAAGAATTGCGCCAGAATATCTGCCACCTGTATCGCAAAATAATGATCCTGAGGTATGTATGTCGTCCGATTGGGCTGCCGCACAGCCGTTGCTGTCGTCACCGCCGTCGCCCCCTTCGCCACCTTCGCCACCTTCGCCGCCACGGTGGTCGCCGCCGCCGTCACCACCGTTACCACCGCAGGTATGCAGTAGTTTGCATTGTTTTGTGCGTTTCATGTTTATTATGTTTAATGCGTCAATATTATATCGATGTTTGTGTGTTCTAGGACTTGCTGCACCCTGTGCCGCGGCCAAGATGGCTTGAACATCTTTTCGAGGAGGAGGAGCCCCTCAACCTTGTGATGCGGCGGCGGCAGGAACCGGCATATGGGGTCGCGCGGCTGCGACCATATAGAGTGCAGAGGGCCCTGCGACGACAGCCGATTGTACAAGTACACGTACCACGGGTTGATGAGCCTCCCTCACCACCATCACCACCATCACCACCATCACCACCGTCATCGCCGTTGCAATAGTTTTTTCATTTTATATTATTTTTTATATATTTTTCATTCTTTTTTTCTTTTAATTTATATTTTTTTATTCATTTATTATTAATCGTTTTCAATCATATTTTTTGTAACAATATATTTAAATTTATTAACCATATATTATTTCTACATTTTATTTATCCATCTTCCTCCATCTCTCCTCACCACCTAATTTTAAGATTAAACGTTTCAAATTTATTATTTCTCTGCGTTGGGGAAAAAATTTCTGTTGGCGCCGCATAATTCTTTCTATGATTCGTACGTTCTTCACGCCGCGAAAATGACATCATCCTGCACTGCTGCTACAGAGAATTCGAATTATGTGAGATCGCGCGATACGCTGCGACGCTAAATCGGAAGGCTTTAGAATGCTGCATATTTTGTTTTTGAAAAAAAATATGTCTGTTTTCTACATAATATTCTTTCTATGATTCGTACGTTCTTCGCGCCGCGAAAAATGACATCATCCTGCACGGCTGCTTCAGAGGATTCGAATTACGCGAGATCGCGCGATACGCTGCGACGCTAAAATCGGAACGCTTTAGAATGCTGCATATTTGTTTGAAAAAAATATGTCTGTTTTCTACATAATGGTTCGCTGGATCGCTGATTAAAAAATTATTTCTCTGCGTTGGGGGAAAGTATCTGTTGGTTTGAAAAAAAATATTTGGGGGTCATTCCTTCCCTCGGCCAGGCCTACAAATATTTCGGGGGTGGGCCAAGGTCTGAAAAAGACTTTGGGGGTGGGTCTCTCCCTCTGCGGAAATTTCCAGCGGTGGGTCCGACGTGGAGAGGTCTCCGCGACAGCTCGGCCCGGAGTGATCCCCTCCATCATCGCGGCTTCCCCCACTCCGCGGCTCGTGCGCGCGCAACCGGTTTTCCTCTCCCCGCAGGCCCCGCGCCCATGTTTCCCTCCGCCGCGCTCCCCCGCGCGCTCTCACTTCCCCCCCGCCCCCGCGCTCCCCTCAGAGGACCTGCGTTAGAACCCGCCTAGTCTTACTACTACCCTGGATTTCCGCAGAAAGTGAAATCGTCCGGGTGAACAATTTTGTACGCCCCCTCCCCTCCCATGGAGTGTTGGAAAAGAGCGTCTCCACTTCCACTGTTGGTGCAGTTGTTCCACGCGCGATAGCGAGCATTAAAATCGCTACCTACAACAAACGGCATTCTAACACCAGTGATGACATCTAGATCGGAAATGGATAAGGTGTTCTTAGGGGGGTTGTACATCACTCTGATGTAGAGGGAGGGTTGGACCACCTTGATGAAGACGGCTTCGTAGGGAGTCACCTGAGACTGGCGAACCGGCGCGTACGGGATGGAATCATGTATGATGATCGTAGCGCCGCCGCCAGCGCCCGTGGTTCGGTCGGTACGCACCACACTATATTCTGGAATGGAGAAGTCAACTCGTGAGAAGAGTCAGGTCTCTGTAATAAGAGCAACGTGAAATTCGTTGCCTTGCAGGACCGAACGAAGCTCATTTCTTTTACTGGTTGCCGAGCCAGCGTTCCATAACATGAAGTTAGAGAAACGAGCCATTTAATCGAGTGACTGGGCAACTTCTAGGAATGCAACAAATCGCTGCGTTTTGGAAGTGCAGCTTTTCAGTTTGGAGAGTAGCTGTCTAGCAGTTTTTAGGATTAATCCTGCATCGCAGAATTTCCTGCAGCGCACTTGAAGCATTGCTGGCATCTGTAGCATTGAGTATAGGGTTCCATGGAAAGAAATTTTTCCCAGTATTCTCTCGTGTAGAATATGTGCCCTATTTTGGTAACAGCATTCAAGGAGGTGCCCTGCGGGAAGACCACACTGTTGGTGCAATAGGGCGACTTTCGTTTTACCGCAGGAACCAGAGGAACACATGACACCGGCTGAAGACCCTGTTCCCTGATGTCAGTCACAATGGTCTCGGATGGGAGCCTAGAGAGACCCTTCATTACGACGACCAGCACCTTTTGAGCGTTCATGGTGAAGGTGTGAAAGGCCTTGTTTCCACCAAAGAGTTTTTTCTTAAGATCGAGAAAGTCCTCGACCTTGACCAGCTGGATTCCTGTCACCCAGGAATTTTAGTTTGAAGCTCTCGCTATAGCAGGCCTAGAGCGAAGCCGAGAGCTTCACAAGGTCACCATCGAAGTTCTAAACCTAAATTGGAGGCGGTTTTACAGAAGAGGAGGGGTAAGGTGTGATAGAGGAAGTCGAAATTTCCGGAGTATTATTTAAGATGTACGAAAAGGAGTTCAGAACTTCAAAGCGATTTTTAACGGTTATATTGGGAGAGACCTCCAGGTCCACGTCATTCTCATCAGGACGGGTGGAGCTGTTAAGAATTTTGACAGGAGTGTTTTTTAATACAACAGAAGCTCATTTTGGTTCCAACAGAGGTCCATTCGACCCCGTAGTGCCGGTTTTGACGATCTTTGTGAGGCTCGTGTTGAGCCCCCCCGCAGGCAGATTTGAAGCTCGATCGATCCGAAGACGTTTTGAGTCGGAGCCGAGGCCTTCGGAAGCCACGGCACTGTGAGATCCCGGGTGAGTTTGTTATACTTCTTTTGCCACTTTTGAGGGAGGTTATGGGAGGTATAAGTCCTTGATGCAGGCACAGCGTGGTCAGGCGGACGCCTGGCCCCGATAATATTCTTGGAAGCGGACAGTACAGTAACTTGGTGCTACAGCTGGAGAAAAATATTGCAAGCAGGTAGGTTAACCTCAAAGGTGCACTATGAAGTGCAGCAGCGAACACGTACGACCGCCGCACAGTGGTTCCAAATCGCTAAAAAGCGGCAAACCACTCAAAACGTACTTCAATTTAGTCAGGAACCTGTGCTCGAGGAGTTGTGGTGTCGCTGATTACGAATCTGAACCTCTAATTTGTTAAAATAAAATGGCGAATCCAATATGGCGGATGTGCATATTAAAAAATTGATAGATCTGCACGAAAATTGGTATTCTATTGTTCTCCGGGTCGCTGATTACTTGTCTGCAATGCAAATTTTAATATCGAAGACTTAATACCTCCTAAAATTATATAATCAAAATATCAAATTTCGTATGGCTGTCACGTCTCGAGTGGCGGTGGTTTGGGACAATGACAATGTGGGATTGTACGGGAAATATTAGGCACGAAAGCGTGTTTCGTAGCACTATTTCGTAGAACTTTACTTACAGGTAAGTTCGTTTGATCGTTCAATTATATTTCGCGCCTCGTTCTCAGGATTACCAGTGTAGTTGTTTAGAGACAACATCAATTTTAAGCCGTTGTAAATCAGACACAAGCACACTTCTAAATCTGAATATATGTATATATTATCCATATACATCATCTCCTTATGACTGTAAAATTACGCTCGCAAACTCATGGCTCTCTGACTGTATTGGCCTATTATAGAATGTCGCGAACACTCACGAACCTTCTGTCCAGCCTGCTGTTCTCCGAATCATGTTTAAATCTACACCCCTGACGAAAGCCGCTGACGTTACCGCGTGTCTCGTAGAATGTGCAGAAAACATTGTAACATCTATTCCACTTTTCTTTAGTACTGCTTTAACCCATCTACTGATCGTCTGAGAGCCTACCACTTTGAAGAGTTTTTTTTATTGCGATGAACAGTGTCTCTACCTCACCTCTTATACTCTGTGTTACTTGCAAATATCTAGTCAGGGTTGATACTATGCACAGCTCTGGTTTCTCACTGTATTTCGGTAATGTCAGCAAAGGTTGAAAACAACCCGGGCCTGATGTCTTGATCAATTCTGGGATTCTAATGTCCAAATTTGCTGCTGTTTGTCTTATATTTCTAATATTAGTACTGGCTAAAGTCTGTGCTCTATGAGCCGTACACAATGCTAATAAGACGACTGTCTTTTCTGTTAAATCTTGTAATGATAAGTCACCTAGTGGATATAATTTTTTTTAGATATTCTAACACTATTCCTACATTCCAAGTGAACGCATATTTCGGCCTTGACGGTCTAAGTTTGTACACACCCTTCAAAAAATCGACTAATCACTGCATCTTCACCTATCTTCTTACTTGAGATAAGTGAGATCGCTGACCTATGCGTATTGAGCGTGCCATACGAAGCCCCTGAATCGAATGATTTCGTTAAAAACAAAAGAACACTCTTCTGGTTCGGTTTAAAAAAGTCTACCTGACTCTTCTTACAGAAACACAACCATTGTCTTAAACTCGCTCCATATTGCTTAATTGTGGACTGCGTTAACGATGCTAGTAAGATTCTGACACTTTCATGGGGCACACCCTTTGTTAGAAATGATTCGCTGATACTCTCCCTGCAATCAAGGCCAAGTGTCCCGCTCTCGGATGTCGTTTCGACCTACAGAGAGCCAACAATAAGTTAGGGCTTGATTCCAAAATCAATGGCTCACCCACTAATAATGATTTAAAGAGAGGGTACCAAGGTTGATTAGGCCAGTCTGGCACTACCAGAATACCGGATGCTCCCTCCTGCTTAATTATAGCAAGTACTTTTAACCTAGGAATAAAGGGGGGGGGGGGGGGCATAAAAATTCAATCCTGCCCAACTTATTGTGAACGCGTCTATTTCGAAGGCTCCAGTTTCGGGAAACCATGAGATGAATTTTCTACATTTAGCATTTGATTTTGAAGCAAATAGATGTATTTGAGGGTTACCAAAAAAATGAACAATCTTATTAAAAGCAAACTCTGCTAGTTCCCATTCTGAATCATCATTTCTCAGTCTCGACAGTGCGTCTGCCTCTACATTATCACGAGATGCTATGTAGACCGCGAATAAGAATATGTGTCTCTTTTCGGCCCATTGCCAAATCTCTCTTGCTAGAGAGTTATACTTTGGAAATCTCACCCCGCCCATTTTATTTATATAAGCGATAGCAGTAGTGTTATCTATTCTTAACAAGATTTGGCAATCCCGTACTTCGGGGGCCAGTTCCTCTAATGCCAGTTTAACTACTAAGTGCTCACGATAATTGATATGTAAATTCCTCTGCGTATCATCCCAAAAGCCAAACACTTTTCTTCTGTCTCTTACGGCTCCCCAACCCGTTCGAGGCGTCTGTATAGATCGTTATTCTGAAATTCCTCGTTCTAATCTGGTTTACCGCTGATTTCACTGCTCTTTTCCACCAACGCAAATCTGGCTGAATCACTTTCGAAACTGAGATCTTTCCTTTATAATTATGATCATTAAGAATAAGTGCAATGAGCTTTTCACTTTCTAAAATCTTCGTGTACAACCAACCATACTCTATGGCTGGACAAGCTGCGATCAAGTTTCCTTAATTGAGCAAATTCCTCGATCAAACATGTTTTCATCGTCTGAAAAATTTCTATCAATTCCGATAAGCGCGCTCTTTTATCATCTGTCAACTCAATAATAACCTGAATTGAATCTAAAACGAAACCTAGAAATTTGCATCTTGTTCGCGGAACTAAACAGCTCTTTCGTCTGTTAATGAGAAAACCCAGGAAATTCAATAAATTGACCGTTTCCTCGACATTGGTTTCACATGCTTGGTAAATTTTTCCCAAACACAGAATATCGTCCAGATACACCACCGACGTGAAACCCCTACTTCTTAACATACGTATGGCTGGTTTCATTATTTTTGTATATACCCAGGGGCTCGTGCACAAACCAAACGGTAAACATGTAAATTGGTACAGGGTCCCTAAAAAACGAAATCTAAAAAACTTCCTACTGTGCTTATGTATTGGAACTACATAGTAGGCATCTTTTTATCTGAAATTCAGAAACGACCAATTCTGTGGGATGCTTCAGATTCTGAATATAAAAATAAATTTAAAAAAAACGAAGTGTGGTCCAATGTTGCGGCTACAGTAAATCATAACTTTGAACAGAAAACCGACACGGAGAAAAAGGTTATTATACTCGTTTCATCCTAAGAAAAATCCCGTTCCGCGCAGGGATGATTCTGAGGAGGCGCTGGTTGGTCCGACTCCCCACTTAACCGCCTACGATTGTCTCCGCCTTACCGTCTGTTACCTCTTTGTCAACCGTTCCGCACGCGACGCCTTCATATACACGGTGGCACTATTATTTCCGAATACGCACGGTAACCGCCTACGTTTTATAAAAATTGTTTTGTTGTTGTTTTGATTGAACTTTGGTTTATTTCAGAGACTATAACTGTTATAACTTAAATTTTAAAAGTTATGGCATAAAAGTTAATATTCATTAAATGATTATGGTTATGAATAACCATTATCAATTATGGATATCGTTTTTAGTTGCAAACAAGCATTATTGTCAACGGAAATATTTTTTGGGCACTAGTAACCATTATTGTCAACACAATTTGTTTTTGTTTTTGGTTACGAATAACCATTATCGCTGACCAGATTTTTTTGGTAACGTTATAACCAATATCGATGGGGGTTTTTTTGTGTTAACGGTAAACAAAACCGATGCTGTGAGATTTATTTTTGTTACATTCGACCATTAACCCTTCAGCGACGGCACCGAATTTAACAATTTCTCTTTTGGATCTAATCATTCAAGATCTTTAGTCTGGGATAAGGATTTCGGTAATTTCAAGAAAGAAATGATGATTTTTTTTAACGTGGGGAAATCTTCAATAGACACCCCGTTGCCTTCCAGCGCCGGGGTAGTGTGAGATTTCTACTCACTAAAACCCCACAGCCTCCTTCACGCTTTGGGAGGGGTCTTCCAGAAAGTCTATAACAAAATCATTCATGAAATATTGTATTAAATACCACGAGTAACCGCGGTATGCAATAATAAAATAAGACTCGAAATATATAAATTTATATAAATATAATAGATGACTTAACTATATTTAAATATATTCGGGTCATTCGTCTCCCGAATCCGTTCCAGAGTCTCCCTGAGGATTCATAATATTCGCATCCTGCAGCTCGTCAATTATTTCGTCGAGCTCACCGAATTTTTGTTCCACGCTTTCGGTGTGCCTCACAAAATTCTGCCAATTTTGGGCAGACACACGTTCGACGCCCTCGACGAATAATTCTTTTACACGGTCGAATCTGTACGAAGTATTTTTTACTTTTACGTACCTCTTGACCATTGCCCATGCCAATTCAATAGGGTTTAACTCGCAGTGGTATGGCGTACTCTCAATACTATTCTTCCGTTTGTTTTGGCCAGCTCATCTATCACATATCGGTCGAATTGGGGCTTGATTTGCCTGACCATGTCTATCAGCGTGGCCTTACCAGCAAATGGCGGTATTTCCTGCTGCTTTTGCCTCAGCCAATCTGCAATACGTGCCTTGGTCCAGCCCATTGTTGGGCAACGCTCGACCTTTACCGAGTGATAAGAAGCGTTATCCATCACGATAACGCAGTTCTCTTTTAATAATGGCAGAATACGTTGGAACCATTCCAAGAACGTATCTCCATTCATTTCGTCATGATAGTCTGCTGTGTTCTTTTTTGATTCGAAGCACAGCAGACCACCAGGCACAAACCCGCCCACAGACCCAATGTGGACGACGATAAGGCGTTTTCCTTTGCCGGTGGGTGCAGGTATGCCCGCCGACAAACCGCGTTCCTGTGCGTCCCTGCTTGAACGAATAGATTTGTCCACCCACTGTTTATTTGGACAATCGCCTGCATTGGCCCACGTTTCATCCAGGAAGTATATGTGGCGTCCTTCTGCCCTGTACTGCGCCATTCTTCGCAAATAGGTTTGCCGCCAAAGCACAATGTATTCTTTGTCAATAAGGCCGCTATTTCTCTGTTTTCTGCAGAATGAAAATTCCAAATCCTGGAGGATTTTATAAAGGGTGGTTTATGTGAAGTTGCCCAAGTTTAGGGTCGTCGTTCACCGCTAAAACAATTATTTTCAAAATCGGGATTTCCCGCCTGAACCAAAATTCGTGTACTTTTCCCCGAATCCGATTTTTTTCCTCTTCAGACAGTTTTTGGATGGCTTTTAATTTTTTCCGATACACTGCCGCTATTTCGGTATTCAGCAACGCTTTTTACTACTGTGGACCGGCCTATCCCCGTTGCCTTGGACAGCGTCGCCATAGTCTCCTTATATTTGGAGGAGGGATCCTTCGCCATCAGTTCTTTGTATAGATTTATTATGATAGTTCTCAATTCCACAACGGACATACTATAAAAACCAAATTTACAACGGTGACAAACTGTGATAAATTGAAATTGTAATGTGTACGTAAGATTTTACATTTTCTGGGAAACTAAAATACGGGGCAATACGGGGTAACACTGGCAGTTAATTAATATGTATTAAAGAAGGAAGAGGACAAAAATTTTGCATTTTCATACTTGAAGTGCAATCACAACAGATAAAATATTATAATAAGATACTTGAAGCAAATCTAAAAATGTTTATTTTTACGAGCAAATATTACGGCTTTTAAAAAAATATATAAGAATTTATGTTTTCGGCCTTCAGATAATTTGCGGTGGGTATGTGAGAAATTCAATTTTCTAAGTCACTATTGTTTTTACGATAAATTCACACATATATTTCGAAAGTAGACAAACTAAGCTCTTTAAATAGTTATTGCCCAAACCTTTTTTCACTACGTTGTTGCTAAATTAAAGCTGGGACGTTTGGTACTCCAGAATTTACAATATGCCTCAACAAAGAATTTACAATGCGCCCAACCTCAAAATCATATTTTTCACGAGTAACGTATGTCACGCAAATATACATATAAGGACTACTACATTACGGGCGAAACTAACACCTGTTACGTTCGTTAATCGCTATCTTCACTATGCAGTCTACTCCAAATTTTGACAGCTTACAGTCAGGTTATAACCTGACGAATATTAAATAAGATAAGGTGTCAAAATTTGAGATGCCACGTGTTTTTACAAATATGTATCGTTGTACCATTGAATTTCAACCAAAATGCAGTCTCAAACACGAGGTAAGTTAGCAAATTTTTATTTATTTATGTCGGGGCGTTTGGTCGCATAGGTGGAGCGTTTTACCTGACGACTGTGTTACAATACGCCCAACGTAAGGTTCAGGAAACTGATTATTTACAGTTATTTCCAGTTATGTTTTTTTTCACAGTTTCGGTGTAGTTGTAAAGAGAAATGAACACTTAATGTGTTTAGTCAAAAAATTTAAAGAATTATCAAAAAATATTGGTTTTATAGATGTTTCTTGAAATGTGAGGCGTAATGTATAGTTTTACCCTATATTTTCGTGAAACGATTAAAACAATTAATGAATGAAAATTAAGTTACCTTTCCTGAAGGATTTTTCCTCACTGGCGAAGTGGGAGGGCCAGGCTGTTGCTGGTACTGCTCCATTTTTCGCAGCCACGCACAATACACACAACACTTAGATAAACTGAACACAATCTGTACAATTGCACTGCGAATGCTTGGACAGCTTGACTACACGATCTTGTCGCGTTGCCTGTTCTATTCAAACTAATGATTACCTGCATTTTCACAAATTCGTCGGTCAAGACTTGGAAACGATGTCCTAAAGAGTGCAATTAAATCATAAAATGTTTTGGCCACCCGTCCGTCGCTTACTCGCCTGCGATCGGGAAGTACAATAAGAATAAAGTCATAAAGCTGATATTTCTGCAAACCATAGTGTGGGTAAATCCCGGTGACACGACTCGGCAGGATACCTGGCGCAGTTGCTATGTATTTCAAATGAAGCACATTAAAATATTGAAAAATTCAATATTCAAGATATTGTATGGACCCCGATTTCTGCATATACCGCTGACTTCCATACGTCGTATGGACCCTAATTCTTCATAGGGTAAAACTATACATTACGCCCCACATTTCAAGAAACATCTATAAAACCAATATTTTTTGATAATTCTTTAAATTTTTTGTCTAAAAAATTTACATTAAGTGTTCATTTCTCTTTACAACTACACCAAAACTGTGAAAAAATAACATAACTGTAAATAACTGTAAATAATCAGTTTCCTGAACCTTACGTTGGGCGTATTGTAACACAGTCGTAAGGTAAAACGCTCCACCTATGCGACCAAACGCCCCGACATAAATAAATAAAAATTTGCTAACTTACCTCGTGTTTGAGACTGCATTTTGGTTGAAATTCAATGGTACAACGATACATATTTGTAAAAACACGTGGCATCTCAAATTTTGACACCTTATCTTATTTAATACGCGTCAGGTTATAACCTGACTGTAAGCTGTCAAAATTTGGAGTAGACCAGCGTGCGGACCAATTATGCTCAACAATGAAGGGGGAAAAACACCGACAGGGGGTTGTTGTAATGGTGCGTGAACTGAAGCCAGCGTATTTGATACATTTTGACACTTGTAGTGCATTTACAAAAGATGCAATGTTATGATAGGATACTTAACCCTTAACTGTGTGACGTAGCGTCCCAGCTGCGAGAGATCGAGCGCGCAGCGGCGCGACCGGGAGTGAGCGAGAGGCCAAGCGCCCGGGCGACCGCGACCGATCCGCACCGAGCGGAGCCGAACTACGCCGGCCTCACGTCTCGACGCGTCAGAGCGGTGACGCTCACTCCCCACTGCGCCGCTAGATCGCGTCGATTTCTCGCAGCTACGGATTTCCAAGTATCGGGACATAAGCCCTCGCGCCGCGAAGGCAAGACAGTCAAGTGGGGGTTACGGAACCCCACTACCAGTACGCCGTCTGGATGCTGCCCGGGGCAATCACTGGAGATCTCCGTAAATCCGCGCCGATCAGCGATCGCCGCTAGTCCTCTCTTTCCTTCTACCGACTCCGACAAGAGACGCCTGGAAGTTGCCCGGTCTCTTTCCCTCTACCGACCCCGATAGAGACGCAGGAAGTTGCCCGGTCTCTTTCCCTCTACCGACTCCGACAGAGACGCCTGGAGGTTGCCCGGTCTCTTTCCCTCTACCGACTCCGATAGAGACGCAGGAAGTTGCCCGGTCTCTTTTCCTCTATCGACGAAGACCAGAGCCGCAAGAGCCGCCTGGCCGTCTTCCGATCTCCAGCCCGTTCTGATAGCGAAACGCGCCGCGTACCGCCAAACCAAAACGAACGACACGAGCACCCGTCGCGACGAGAGTACCGAGGAAATGTAAATAGTGTACATACGACAAGAGAATAAAGATATATAATAAGGATTGCATCAATCCCTGGCGTACCAACTGAGCCTATTCGCAACCATCCTTATCCCCGGAGGAACGACCGTCACAACTGGTATCCTGGGGTCAGTCATGACCCCAAGCACGCAAGGTTCGCTGCAAAATATTTGGTTGTCTAAGTTTGTAAACTGAATTTCTAATTAATTTGATCATAATAGTTTAACTTTCTACGTTTCTATTATTTTATACATTACCTAAGAATGTAAAAATGTTCATTTTTATATTACATAGCAAAATGTTACAAAAACATGCCAATGTTCGCCCAGGTTACGGTGATAGTCATAAAATTAGTTATTTCATAATTAATTGAAAATTTTAACAGTTTTATTCGATCTCTGTCAGTAGGACACTTCTTTCTTTAAACGGAATCCATAAAATCAAATACAACTCATGTAATTTTGATTATTTTTACTTAAAAAAAATAATTTACATACTTTAAATATCAATAAATATGTGTGCAAAAAACTTGTACAAAAATCTTATCGTTCCTTTGAATATAAATCCTAAAAAAGACATAATAAATGGCATTCTAAATAGACTATTTAGAACACCTCCTAAACTGATGTTATATTTGTTCGGAACCAAAGAATTACCGGGTAGATACACTGCACTCCCGCAGTATTGACATTGACATCGGTCACGTCACGCCCTCGGAGGGGCAGGGAAGTCGGCAGGTAAAGTGCTGCGAGCAATAGCCTGCGTCGGGCCCGTAGGCGGTAGTGGGGGCTGCGCAGAACGGCCACAAAACGGTCGGGGCATAGGATTTTTCTTAGGATGAAACGAGTATAGTAAGTAACAAATAACGAGTTATATGCTTTATAAAATTTTTCACTTGTTTTATAAATATACAATTAATACAAAGTGGTTAAATTTTTTCATTTTGTCATGATAATTGTCCAATATCGCTCACAAAATATTTAGTTAATGCATCTCTATATGTGGCATTAGATCTACAGGGTGTTCCTCCCGCTACTGGACTCAAAGAGATGCCGCCTGGCACCCCGTGGCGAGGTCAAACCCCGTGGTGCCTCTCCTAATTTTATGGATTTCGACCCTCGAAGGGGTTGGGTACTTATTAAGAAGTGCGAAATGTCCCGATTCCGCATTTCTTATCAGATCTCTGCGAAAACGGTGCCAATCGATTCCTTATGTTTCGCCGATGAATCTAACACCAAGAACGACGCAATTCGGAGCATAATGAAGGAAATTACATGAAAAATTGTTTTGCATAATTTCAAGCTAACTTCGTTGAAAATAGTCCGATTTACATGACATTTGGTATGGTTTTCATCGTAAAAACACAAGGAATCCATCGGTGTCGCTTCCATATCGATACGATAAAGAATAAAGAATTATTTTATTTCTGACACAGGTATGAATCCTCGGCCGAACGCAGCAAATTGAGGTCGGCGCTCCGCAGTCCAGGGTAAAAATGTGAAATATTCATTTCAGCGTATTAAGAAATTCTTTATTCTTTATCGTATCGATATGGAAGTGACACTAATGGCTTCCTGGCGTTCTCCCGATTAAAATCATACCAAATGTCATGCAAATCGGACTATTTTTACTAAAAGTTTTCTGAAGACGTGAGTTGATAGTGCGTTCCAAGACAAATTGAACAAGCATTAATGTATACACTTGATTTCCACTGATTTTTTAGATATTGCGCTTGCAAATTTTCACTGCAGAAAACCCACTGAAATAGCAAGGACCGGGGTCGGTCTTGCTGGCGCTACGGAGGGGCCACGGAGGGCCTTGCCTGTTGAAACAGATACCTACCTGCCAAAGGTCGGCGCCAGACCCAAAGGCTGGACAATTCTTTTCCGCCAGAAATGCTACTTAGGTAGGTACATCTGCGGTGTTAAGAAGCCCACCGTTACTTTTATTTCGCACTTGGTTCTACGCTCGGATGGCCGGTTCTTGTGAGAGGGATGCAAGCTCGATTGGTTAGGTTAGGAGGTGTTTCAACCATAAGGAGCAGATTGTATTAGAACCAATCGAATTTGCATCCCTCACAAACGGCTGCTCTCTTGAAGAGGCCCTCTTCACAGCAATACCTCCTCCTCAATGCCCACCTTCTCTCGTGTAACGTTCTCCAACGTGGCGTTGCCGTTTAGTTACAGGTGTCTTCACAAGTAGAGCGGTTTACCTGCGAATTGTGGGATTGGTTCGTTTGGCATGCGATTAAGAAATAAATTTCTAGAAACCAGAGTCCTTCTTTAACAATAATAACAATAGTTTATTCAAAAATATGTTTTGACACTAGGTGGTAATGGAATATAAGATGACACTGAGTCATGTGAACTAATAGAACTAAAGTTAATATCGTAACGACGTATCGGTCGATAAATGAATAACGCTTTGCTTATAACTATGCTGAGTCGGTAACTAAGAATATGGTTTGTTCGTCGGTAATTTATACTAAGGGTACGATACTTAATCGTTAATTAATCATAGAGTCTCGACACTAAGTCGTAATTAATAATATACTGAAAAACGCTTGGTCGGTTTTTGAATGTCTTAGTTTTGAGTCGAAAAGGGGTTTCTTCTCTCGGACTGTTATTAGCTTCCAGATGCCTATCAGCTGGCCTACGCTTTCTAGGATTGTTGCTAGGTAACCAATTAAGGTGTCCCCAGATGGAAGTTGAGTTTGACGATTCCTTCCTTTGAATTGTAATATCTTCTTGGTGCCTATCAGCTGGCCCAACGCTTTTGTTATAGGAACTTTGGGGCTAGTAAAAGCGACCTCGGATTTGGAAATAGCGGGGCTAGTTAAAGCGACCAAGGATTTGGTAGTAACGGGGCTAGTTAAAGCGACCAAGGATTTGGTAGTAACGGGGCTAGTTAAAGCGACCAAGGATTTGGTAGTAACGGGGCTAGTTAAAGCGACCAAGGATTTGGAAATTGAGTTGGAAATCAGGACGTCGATTAAAGATATACTATAGGTTCGGTATCAGAACCAAGTCTCCGTCTGATGTTCTGCTGCTGGTGTCCTCTATTTATAATGGCTCCCGGGACTCGGCCAGCCAATCAGTAGTTGCGTTGTTCTCGCGCACCAATCGAAATTCACATCCGGTTCGCGCCACTCGCGCACTGCACTAGGTTTAATCGGCGTCCGGTTATTGTGACGTCTGCGCTTGCGCGCTTGAATCGTTCGCGGCGCTGAGTCCACTGTTTGAATATGCGGTAATGCGCCTGCGCTGCGCGTGATTTAGTTCGCTGTTTTCCCGCTACGTGGCGTGTCACTTACATGAGTTTGTACGTCTTAATACTAATGTTTATAACTAATTATAATAGAACGGAATAATGAATAATATAATAGAACGTAACGATTAATATATAAAGGAACTGGAAATTAATGCTTAATGTTTATATAAAGAAAGGAAAAAATTTATGGCGGTGGGCAGTGGCACGTTACACTCGAGAGGACCACGCGTCGACAGCGGGCTACCACTTTTCTTCCTGTGTCTCTCCGCGAAGAGTATTGAGGGTGGATTGTAGGAGCGTAGATGTCGGGATGCCAGTTATTGAATTCAGGAGACGATAGAAACACTTTATTAGAAAACACACATGTACTATATTTAAAGTAAATCGTATTGCTCTCAGGCAGGAGTACTGATAACGATCGAACTTGAGCCCCACTTCGCGCAGGCCGATTACACGGAGGGTAGTCGAGTCACACACTGCACAAATGATACAGGGTAATTGTTAGCAGATTTCGGACAGCGCTCGTGATCGGGAAATCGGAGGTCGCGGGAATACTGTACTCGAACACTAAGGGCGAACTTTTACGTATTATATACTTTAATCTTAAACTCTATGTCTTATTCACAGTTTATACAATGAATTATAATTTATGTAACGCAATTTGGTGATTTACAGGTGTACTTTATTACCCACGCGGTGGGAATAGTAAGCGGGTTAATCAGCGTGAAGCACGCGAATTCGGCTCGAATCCGTTACAATGCAAGCAAGCAATTTAAGCGACAGCCAAAGCGAAAGCGTATCTATTGAGTGTTACCTCCAAAGCGGTTGCGAGACAAGTAGATCGAGGAAACCGGCAGCGGTTTCCTCGAATCCGCGAGAGCTCCCCCTTCCATTGATCGCCGATCGATGGAAGGGAGATCAGATCGATGCTCCGCGCGAGTCAGAGCGCAGGCGCCGCGGCCTAATTAGCTAAGGGGCTGGGAGATGGCGTTGAGATGCTGAATTCTGCTAACAGTAATTCTGGAGCAACGCCCGTCAAGAAGATGCGGCCTGGTACCCCGTGGCGAGAACAGACCTTCGCAGTGCCTCACCCGATTTTTATGGCTTTTCCCGGAAAAAGGTATGAATCCTGGGTCGAACGTAGCGAAGTGAGGTCGAGCCCCCGCAGTCCCGGGTGCAATATCCATTACAGCGTATTAAGAAATTCTTTTCTTCATCGTATCGAAGGGGAAGTGACGCCAATGGATTCCTTATGTTTTTCCGATGAAAATCATGCCAAATGTCGTGTAAATCGGATAACTTTTACATAGGGAGTACAAATAGCTTGTGTCAAAGTAGTCCGATTTGCGTGATATTTGGTATGATTTTCATCAGAAAAACATAAGGAATCCATTGGCGTCACTTCCCTTTCGATAGTATGAAGAAAAGAATTTCTTAATACGCTGTAATGGATATTTCACCCTCGACTGCGGGGGCTCGACCCCAATTCGTTACGTTCGGCCCAGGATTCGTACCTTTTTCCGGAAATAATCCCGTTTGTGAGGGATGCAATTCCGATTGGTTCTAATACAATCTGCTCCTTTTGGTTGAAATTTAGTCTAGCAACTTTCGCACCTCCTAACATAACCAATCGAGCTTGCATCCCTCCCAAAAGAACCGGCCATCCGAGCGTAGAAGCAAGTGCGAAATAAAAGTAACGGTGCGCAGAAGCCGCTTGACACCGCAGATGTACCTACCTAAGTAGCATTTCTGACGGAAAAGAATTGTCCAGCCTTTGGGTCTAGCGCCGACCTTTGGCAGGTACGTATCTGTTTCAACAGGCAAGGCCCACCGTGGCCCCTCCGTAGTGCCAGCAAGACCAACCCCGGTCCTTGCTATTTCAGTGGGTATTCTTCAGTGAAAATCACTAAATTTGCAAGCGCAATATCTCAAAAACCAGTGGAAATCAAGTGTATACATTAATGCTTATTGAATTTGTCTTGGAACACACTATCAACTCAGGTGTTCAAAAAAATTAGTTCCATTTGAAAAACCGGACTTGACTATCGTATCTTTTAAAATAATAATCGAAAAAAAAAATTCGTTCGGGCTAAAAACATTGGCCCTCTCGAACCATGCAATTCCCTATTTTTTAAATATTTTTATCTCCAATAGTTTAGGAGATATCAAGCTGTCCAGGTTTAGCTGGGACACCCTGTATATTGATTATTGAATGAGTCGAGTACAATTATGTGGGTGTTTATAACTAATAACGCGTATGTGTTATCGCTTATACAGGGTGTCCCAAAAATGTCGGAGTTCCTTGAAAGGGGTGACTCAGGGGGTGATTTGAAACAACTTTTTCCTTAGCGAAAATATTGTCCGAAGTTTCGTTTAGGAGATATTAACAAAAACCCCCGACCAATCAGAGCGCGCGCCTTCCGCCCGAGCTCCCGCGGTAGCGTTGGCTACGCGGTAGGCGGCTGCGCTTGTACTACGAACGTACGAACAAGCAAGTCGGCATGCATCGAAGTAAACCGCGTTACACAGACTTTTTTTAAACAGAATCTTAAATAATAATTGTTTGAGGTGAGAGGACAAGAAATACATCAATTTCATTTTCAAATAAGGCATAAACTAAATGGTAATGTAACAGAAAATGTACGACAAGTGATCGTAATTCGTTATTGAGGTAAAAATCCGTAGATTAATAACGGCCAACATAACTAAAGTTAAAAAATAATATCAGGTGTATGAATAAATTGTTTCCGACTGGATTTACATAATCAGTACAAAGCTACCGAATTTCTATCGCGGTGATGTTCGTAAGCTGCCAGAAAAATGGCGAAAGGTAATTAACAGTAATGGAAATTGTTTCGATGACTGAAATGTTTTCATATTTTTTAAATCAAACTGTTATTGTACCTACCCTAAAATCGAACAGAATTTATTTCTACACCTAATAATCACCAATAAATTAAATAAAACTCACCCTTTCGGACATTCCTTTCCTTTCTTTTCGGAAAGCTGTGTCACGAAGTAGGTCACTGTACCGATCCTGGTCATCGGTGGACGAAAAGTTTTATGGCAGGGTAGCGCCCGGTGCTCAGCTGATCGCAGGTATACGACACCACCCGAAGGTAAGGGTCGTAACGTCAAGTGCGTCCGGGTTAATGTACCGAATATTCACTTCACTGCACGGCCACTAACACTGATCACTTAATTTATTTTTCATGGAACGTGTTGTTCCTGCGTTATAAAAATTGTCTATGCACACCTCAGTACGTACGATCAGCTGTCTTTGGACGGCCTGCAAAGTTTGTGGTATTATGTTCGCCACCGCAGCGTGAATTCGCACAACGATGTTCAGAATAATTTTGACGCCAAACGCCGAATTATACCCTAGCTTGGGGTTTGGATATGCGGGTATTCCCGTGAAAACGCTCGCACAGTAGCAGTTGCGTCCCCGTTGTTCCGGGCGTACACCCAGAACATCGCGTAATAGGTATTATTGGGCCGTGAACATTTCTGCGACGAGATTGCTAGCTGACTGACAGGATTTTTCCCAAGCAACTTCCTCTACCCCCAAGTAGCTTCTCTCGTTCCATTATGAGTTAACTCCCACCAGGACAAGAGGCTTTAGGTAAAAAGAAGCCAGCACATTTTCGAAACACACGTGCTTCCCAGAAGTGCAACGAACGAACCGTCGTACACTTTCACAAAAGCCCGCGCTCCGTCCTTTTACTGCCATTGTACCCAATGCTTCGAGGTAGGCAGCAGACACCACGTGTTTCGGTTCGAAAGGGTCCGAAGAGAAGAGAAACAGAAAGTCTTCGAGTTGTTATAAAGAAGAAAATGCATACCATTCCTGTTTCCCCTTTCCGATATCCTGATTTCACGTCTGCTACGAGGCGGAACCAATTAAGTCATAAATTATCCAAAACTGTAGGCAACCGTTCTCTACCGCCGACTAGCGGGACAATACGGTCATAAACCGCGACCCTGGCGAAATGCTCTGGCCGATCAGCCTGATTAATTTTGGGGAAGCAGAATTTAAAAAGTATTATCCAACATCAATACGCCTCGCGGAGACACACAGGAAGAAAAGGGGTAGTCCGCTGACAGCGCGTGGTCCCGCTTGCGTCGTCCTGTCCGCTGACAGCGCGTGATCCCGCCTGCGTCGTGCTTCCTTCAAATTAAAGTCAGATCCCTTATCTCTCGAGTATAAACACGCGCTCGATTTTCAAAACAAAAGCACGCGTTGACGTATTCCGTGCGAGAGAAGGTGGACTTTAAGTCCGATTGGTCCTAATCTAACCAATCTGCCCTGCATCCCTCCCGAACGGCCACTGTCTTGAAGAGGCCCACTTCACAGCAATATCTCTTGCCCGAGACCCACCTTCTCTCGCACGGAATACGTCGACGCGTGCTTTTGTTTTGAAATTCGAGCGCGTGTTTATACACGAGAGATAAGCAGGCCCGATTGGTTCGTTTAGGACCAATCGAACTTCAAGCCCACCTTCTCTCGCAAGGAATACGTCGTCGCGTGCTTTTGTTTTGAAAATCGAGCGCGTGTTTATACTGGTCGGCCTCGGGGAGGAGATATTGCTGTGAAGAGGGCCTCTTCAAGACAGTGGCCGTTTGGGCGGGATGCAGGGCAGATTGGTTCGGTTACGACCAATCGGTCTTCAAGCCCACCTTTTCTCGCACGGAATACGTCGAGGCGTGCTTTTGTTTTGAAATTCGAGCGCGTGTTTATACTCGGGAGATAAGGGATTCGTCTTTAATTTGAAGGTAGGACGTAGCAGGCGGAACTACGCGCAGTTTTGGGTAATTTATGGCTTAGTTGGTTCCGCCTCGTAGCAGACGTGAAATCAGGATATCGGAAAGGGGAAACAGGAATGGTATGCATTTTCTTCTTTATAGCAACTCGAAGACTTTCTGTTTCTCTTCTCTTCGGACCCTTTCGAACCGAAACACGTGGTGTCTGGTGCCTACCTCGAAGCATTGGGTACAATGGCAGTAAAAGGACGGAGCGCGGGCTTTTGTGAAAGTGTACGACGGTTCGTTCGTTGCACTTCTGGGAAGCACGTGTGTTTCGAAAATGTGCTGGCTTCTTTTTACCTAAAGCCTCTTGTCCTGGTGGGAGTTAACTCATAATGGAATGAGAGAAGCTACTTGGGGGTAGAGGAAGTTGCTTGGGAAAAATCCTGTCAGTCAGCTAGCAATCTCGTCGCAGAAATGTTCACGGCCCAATAATACCTATTACGCGATGTTCTGGGTGTACGCCCGGAACAACGGGGACGCAAGTGCTACTGTGCGAGCGTTTTCACGGGAGTACCCGCATATCCAAACCCCAAGCTAGGGTACGATTCGGCGTTTGGCGTCAAAATTATTCTGAACATCGTTGTGCGAATTCACGCTGCGGTGACGAACATAATACCACAAACTTTGCAGGCCGTCCAAAGACAGCTGATCGTACGTGCGGAGGTGTGGATAGACAATTTTTATAACGCAGGAACAACACGTTCCATGAAAAATAAATTAAGTGATCAGTGTTAGTGGCCGTGCAGTGAAGTGAATATTCGGTACATTAACCCGGACGCACTTGACGTTACGACCCTTACCTTCGGGTGGTGTCGTATACCTGCGATCAGCTGAGCACCGGGCGCTACCCTGCCATAAAACTTTTCGTCCACCGATGACCAGGATCGGTACAGTGACCTACTTAGTGACACAGCTTTCCGAAAAGAAAGGAAAGGAATGTCCGAAAGGGTGAGTTTTATTTAATTTATTGGTGATTATTAGGTGTAGAAATAAATTCTGTTCGATTTTAGGGTAGGTACAATAACAGTTTGATTTAAAAAATATGAAAACATTTCAGTCATCGAAACAATTTCCATTACTGTTAATTACCTTTCGCCATTTTTCTGGCAGCTTACGAACATCACCGCGATAGAAATTCGGTAGCTTTGTACTGATTATGTAAATCCAGTCGGAAACAATTTATTCATACACCTGATATTATTTTTTAACTTTAGTTATGTTGGCCGTTATTAATCTACGGATTTTTACCTCAATAACGAATTACGATCACTTGTCGTACATTTTCTGTTACATTACCATTTAGTTTATGCCTTATTTGAAAATGAAATTGATGTATTTCTTGTCCTCTCACCTCAAACAATTATTATTTAAGATTCTGTTTAAAAAAGTCTGTGTAACGCGGTTTACTTCGATGCATGCCGACTTGCTTGTTCGTATGTTCGTAGTACAAGCGCAGCCGCCTACCGCGTAGCCAACGCTACCGCGGGAGCTCGGGCGGAAGGCGCGCGCTCTGATTGGTCGGGGGTTTTTGTTAATATCTCCTAAACGAAACTTCGGACAATATTTTCGCTAAGGAAAATGTTGTTTCAAATCACCCCCTGAGTCGCCCCTTTCAAGGAACTCCGACATTTTTGGGACACCCTGTATGCATCGGGATTGTGTTTGCCTCGATGACTTTGAAGGTTTGTGTATTTATTAATGGGACGGTTATTACAACTACTAGTGTATTTTTGTCGAAGTCCGCTGCTGTCGTAGACAGTTTTTCGATTATATTTACATTTGCTACGCTTGGCGCTATTGGGAAAGCTAGACCGCTGAGTAGGTGCTGCACGGCGGTTTGCAGCAGGTTAATTATCTGCGCGCTTGACAATACGTTTGTACCTATTATGCCTGTTCTTATGCTGGTGATAAATTGTAGTATATCGTCAACGTCCTGTGTCAGGTCTGTCAGTAGGGCTTGTAATTTGTTGAAATGATCGAGTAGGTCTGCTCTTTGAACTTGGTAAACAAATGCTGATTCTATTGGGAAATACTGTGAGAGCGCCATCTAGTTCAGGAAGCTCTGTAATCGGGTCAATCGGGTTACAGGACTGGTGTCAGAAATAGTGCAATAATGTTTCTATCATTGAACAGTTTGTTAAATTTTACAAATTCGACATCAAACAGTCGAAATTTTATAGAAGGTGAAAAATTAATTAATGCAGGCCATATAATTTGTTGTGGAATAGCTGCAGAAAGTGATAGGCAGTATGAATTAACAGCATATTGTCTGCAAACATCCAACTTAATGAAAGGAAGTCCTCATGAGATATCCATAAGTATTGAGAAAAATAATACAGTAAAATTGGCAAAATGCAGCTGTAAAGCAGAACTTAGTGAAAAGTGCAAACATATTGTTGCATCATTGATATTTTGTACCAGGTAGTTTAGAATAATGATTGATTCAATTTAATATTAACTACAGGTATAGATATAATTCTTTTTTGTATTATAGAAATGATATATCTACACTAAATATTCTTTCATCCACTGACAAAAAGTGTATATGGAGTACTCCGAGAAATAAATCTTTGCAGAAATATAAGCCTGGTCCTCTACGAGACCATGAATGTTTTGAAATTTCTAATTCTATAACATCTGCAATTTCAGAGGATGTAAAACTAATCATAAGAGAAAAGTTATATTCTGTAAATTTTGCGTTATCAGCACATATGTATGGGAGCAATTGAATTATTTTTTAATCTATTTAATTTAGTTTTTTTAAACTTTTATTCTATGCTGTTTACATAAAAATAAATATAGAATTCTGATTAATAGTATCAAAATCAGTTTTCATATTAATGACAATAATTAAATAGATCATATGTGTATTTTCTATTTCCTTCTATTAGAGTTGGACGGCATGCTCCTATGGTGGTGGAAATACAATTACCTTCCCCGGAATATTTATCTAAAATCCAACACATATTTACACAAAAATCTGACTCAATATTTCTCACTACACTTTCATACATACCCTACAAACCATTACGTGAATGTTGTGAATGCATGATGCAAAAATTCGAAAATACAGCTATTAATATATGTATTGAATGTAAAGATTCTTTTGCAGTTTGGAAGAATGAACGACAATTTCGTATTACTGGTAGTAGATGCTATTCGTTATATACATACAAGAATAATGCAAAAGCTGATTGGGAAAAAAGTCCTCAAATTACTTTTATGCAAAAGATATCGTAAATAAATATGTAAAGCATGGTGTACAATATGAACCCATTGCGAAGAAACTGTACGAAGATATTTATTCAGTTCCAATTTTTGAATGTGGATTAATTATATCCATTTTAATCCCTTGGCTTGGGTACTCACCCGATGGAATTGTGTTTCAAGCAAATACACCTTCCAAACTCATAGAGATAAAATGTCCATATGCAGGAATAACTAAGAATATTGAAGATGTAGTGAAAGATTTAGTTTATTTGAATACAGATAATGAGAATAATTTATATCTTAAAAAAAACACCTGTACTACGCGCAAATACAGTTTGGAATGACAGTTTTAAATATAAAAGAGGCTGAATTAATTCTGTATGCACCGTACGATAAATCTATAAAAATTATTCCTATTCATTATGATGAACAGTTTGATGAGGATTTATTTATATCTTTGAAACAGATTTATTTTAATAATATGCTTCATTTTGTGTGCCTAAAAACACCTAGTTAAAAACTTGTCGTTTTTGTAGCATATACATTAATTTTTTCTAAAAAATGTTGCATTTAATAAAGAACATTTTCTTTTTTTATTAACATGTGTATTTATTATATTAAAATGATATTGTTTTATTAATAAAAGTGATTATTTTAATTAATTGAATTTATCATTTTTCAAAATTGGTGCTCAAATTTACAATCCCACATATAATTGTGAATATTTGTTCACCCTTTTTAACTAATCCTATGGGCATTCGACAATTCAAAACTTTAAATGTTTAGAGTCTCTGGTTGGATCGTTCAATATGCACCCGAGCTTTGGCAATCTCAGCACCAATAAGTGCTTCTTCCTTAGAAAACTGTGACTGTGACTTTTTCCATAGTAATGAAAACGGACTGTAGTGTCGATACTGGCTTTGCTATTACAGCCATATACGGAGCAGTACATTTTGCTTTTAGTTTCCACAGATGGAAACCTAACTCCCGATGAATCTTCCATTGTTTGTGTAATGTAAAATATCCACCAATTATTTCAAATTCAAGTGCTGTTAACCGATACTGACAATGTCTATTCCCCTATTACATGAGACCTCTAACCCGATTTGACTGCTTTTAATTTTCGCCACCAGATTGCGTAGCGGAAATAAGAAATTGCCAATACGTTCCCGTAATAGTCTTGTAACGTTCCGTTGTCGGAAAACAACTGAGCGTCGCAGGCCTCGAAGGGAGAGCGGCGCACAGTGGTTCGAAATCGCCATATTTAGGAAAAAATATGATAACATCAATGTGAAACCTTGAATTTACACAAAACTTGGTATCATGGGGTTTTTGAGGTCGCTGATTACAAATCTGAAGTCAAAATTACTAAAAACAAAATGGCTACTCCAAGGTGTAACAATAATCCGCGTTAATGGTGTTTTGAGAGGTATAGGTACGGAAAGTTGAGGAAGTTAAAGTTGGGGACGATTCATAATAAAAATAAAACTGATAGTTTTGTGATTTGTAAAAAAATACATTTGAAATTTAAATAAAATACGAAAAAGGAATATAATTATGCATACCTATGTAATTATAGTTTTGGAATGAATCAAACTAAACACAAACTAATTACATTAAATTATGACCTCCTAGGAACCATTCAACTTTTATTTCAAACATTTTTTGATATTATGAAAAACGAAAGCAAGATACTCCAAGTACTGATAAGAGTTATAGAAAAAATGCTCCCGACACCAAAGCCGCAGGTTTACGCAGCTGAAACCTGTTTGGTTATGTACTCAAAGGTATAATGCACCACTAGTATTAAGTCTTACCTTGACGCTAGCTGTCGCAAAAAAGTTATGTCTAATTAAACTTCGATTCTATCGTTAAAAGTACCTCTTTGTTCAACTTGTGTCCTACCGAAATCAACGATGGTGTCATTGACTTAATTTATGTAATGTATTTGTTCAGTATTGTTCAGTATGAGCATAATCAAGTTACAAAATTGCGATTTGTTTTTTAATTTGCAAATACTTTAAATTGTACTTGTAAGATAGTGCATTTGTAACTCGAAATTGCAGGTGTTCTGTTCCTCAACTTTCATGTTTTAATTTTCTTACAAATTAATGGTATTTACAGAAAATTCTTGTTGGCTCTGGTGCTTCAACTGTCCTACTATGGAATTGTATTGAAAAAATTATGTTTACTTAAGGGGGGAGACAACTGTAAAAAATCTGAAAAATCGATTTTTCTTTTTTACATTTTCTGAAAGACGCACATTTCAAGAATGCTGTCTCCAAATTTTATGAAGAAATCCGCAAAATTGACGGAGATATAGTATTTTCTGTGAAGCGGGGTCAAACGCGCGACTGAGCCGCGCGGAACATTGAACGCGTTTTCCTCAGAATTACATTTTTCAACCGCGTTGACAGTCTACAGAGAAAACTATACGTCCAATTAACATGATCAAGGACATTTATTGTACGGAAAAGCCGTCTCTGTTACTTGACGATCAGTTTTTTTTAATTAACGACATCCTTATATTTTTTTATCAACATTTCCCTAACTTTGTACCCCGAAAACATGATTTTATTTTCAGTGGTCCGCCATTTTGTAATTTTTTACAATTTTGACTTTTTTTGATCGTCACGTAATAGAGGCAGGCTTCTAGTTTCTAAATATTATTGTGTTTTTGAATTCGGATTAACCATATGGCCTGGGCACTGTCAACGCGACTAGCATGTTTTTGCCGCAAGCCCAAATTTTGACGAAGAGTATACAGGAAACGAATTTATGAATTTGATTGAAAAAAAAATTTTCTTACCCTTCGATATGTACACTATTAACTATACTGAGCAATATATTGATTTACTTGCGTTGTTTGGTTGAAATAAATTCCCGAAAACACCCTTACATTTCGGACCGTTACAGTGGTCTCCCCCCTTAACATTAAAAAAATGACTCTTTTCCTCTATCAAACCACTGTGCAGCGTCCCCTCGAGTGTAGGAAAGGTGGGGATTCGTTGGTAATGAGTAAAGAATTAGGATTCAAACTTAAACTCAACAATGACTATTTATTAGATAACACTTAACTTTTAATAACATGAATAACAATAACAATATTAATATTAATTACGACTACGATTATATTTGTTTTCTTTTTGGGTTTTCTATGTTTTTTATGTTTTATATCTTAAACGATTCTAAGCTATGGAATATGTAGGTATACAGGGTGTCCCAGCTAACACTGGACAGCGCGATTTCTCCTAAACTATTGGAGATAAAAATATAAAAAAAATAGTGCATTGCATGGTTCGATGGGGCCAATTTATTAGCCTAGACGAATTTTTTTTTTCGATTATTATTTTAAAAGATACGATGGACAAGTTCGGTTCTGTAAATGGCACTACGTTTTTTGAACACCTGAGTTGATAGTGCGTCCCAAGACAAATTCAATAAGCATTAATGTATACACTTGATTTCCACTGGTTTTTGAGATATTGCGCTTACAAATTTAGTGATTTTCACTGAAGAAAACCCACTGAAATAGCAAGGACCGGAGTCGGTCTTGCTGGCGTCACGGGGGGCCTTGCCTGTTGAAATAGATACCTACCTGCCAAAGGTCTGCGCCAGACCCAAAGGCTGGACAATTCTTTTCCGTCAGAAATGCTACTTAGGTAGGTACATCTGCGGTGTCAAGAAGCGCACCGTTACTTTTATTTCGCACTTGGTTCTACGCTCGGATGGCCGGTTCTCGTGGGCGGGATGCAAGCTCGATTGGTTAGGCTAGGAGCTGTGAAAGTTGCTAGACTAAATTTCAACCATAAGGAGCAGATTGTATTAGAACCAATCGAATTTGCATCCCTCACAAACGGCTGCTCTCTTGAAGAGGCCCTCTTCACAGCAATACCTCCTCCCCAATGCCCACCTTCTCTCGCACGGAATACGTCAACGCATGCTTTTGTTTTGATATTGAAGCTCGTGTTTATACTCGAGAGGACCACGCGTCGACAGCGGGCTACCCCTTTTCTTCCTGTGTCTCTCCGCGAGGAGTATTGACGGTGGATTATAGGAGCGTAGATGTCGGGATGACAGTTATTGAATTCAGGAGACGATAGAAACACTTTATTAGAAAACACACATGAACTATAATTAAAGTAAATCGTATTCCTCTCGGGCAGGAGTACTGATAACGATCGAACTTGAGCCCCACTTCGCGCAGACCGATTACACGGAGGGTAGTCAAGTCACACACTGCACAAATGATACAGGGTAATTCTGGAGCAACGCCCGTCAAGAAGATGCGGCCTGGTACCCCGTGGCGAGGACAGACCTTCGCAGTGCCTCGCCCGATTTTTATGGCTTTTTCCGGAAAAAGGTACGAATCCTGGGCCGAACGTAGCGAAGTGAGGTCGAGCCCCCGCAGTCCCGGGTGCAATATCCATTACAGCGTATTAAGAAATTCTTTTAATTCTGTTATGTTTTTCTGATGAAAATCATACCAAATATCATGCAAATCGGACTACTTTGACACAAGCTATTTGTAGTCCTTATGTAAAAGTTGTCCGATTTACACGACATTTGTAATGATTTTCATCGGAAAAACATAAGGAATCCATCGGCGACACTTCCATATCCATACGATAAAGAATAAAGAATTATTTTATTTCCTAAATAGATACAGGGTAATTCTGGAGCTGTGCCCGTCACCCCGTGGCGAGGGCTGCCCTTCGCAGTGCCGCACTCGAATTTTATGGCTTTTGCCGGAAAAAGGTACGAATCTTGGGCCGAACGTAGCGAATTGGGGTCAGGCCCCCGCAGTGGAGGGTGAAATATCCATTACAACGTATTAAGAAATTATTTTCTTCATCGTATCGAAGGGGAAGTGACGTCAATGGATTCCTTATGTTTTTCTGATGAAAATCATACCAAATATCATGCAAATCGGACTACTTTGACACAAGCCATTTGTATTCCTTATGTAAAAGTTGTCCGATTTGCATGATGTTTGGTATGATTTTAATCGGGAGAACGCCCGGAATCCATTGGCGTCCCTTCCCCTTCGATACGACGAAGAAAATAATTTCTTAATACGCTGTAATGGATATGTCACCCTCCACTGCGGGGGCCTGACCCCAATTCGCTACGTTCGGCCCAAGATTCGTACCTTTTTCCGGAAAAAGCCATAAAATTCGAGTGAGGCACTGCGAAGGGCAGCCCTCGCCACAGGGTGACGGGCACAGCTCCAGAATTACCCTGTATCTGATTAGGAAATAAAATAATTCTTAATTCTTTATCGTATGGACATGGAAGTGTCGCCGATGGATTCCTTGTGGTTTTCCGATGAAAATCATGCCAAACATCATGCAAATCGGACAACTTTTACACAAGGAATACAAACAGCTTGTGTCAAATTAATCCGATTTGCATGATGTTTGATATGATTTTCATCGGAAAAACATAAGGAATCCATTGGCGTCACTTCCCCTTCGATACGATGAAGAAAAGAATTTCTTAATACGCTGTAATGGATATTGCACCCGAGACTGCGGGGGCTCGACCTCACTTCGCTACGTTCGGCCCAAGATTCGTACCTTTTTCCGGAAAGAGCCATAAAATTCGAGTGAGGCACTGCGAAGGACTGTCCTCGCCACGGGGTACCAGGCCGCATCTCCTTGACGGGCCTTGCTCCAGAATTACCCTTTATCTGTTTAAGAAATAAACTAATTCTTGATTCTTTGTCGTATGGATATGGAAGTGTCGCCGATGGATTCCTTGGGGTTTTCCGATGAAAATCTTTACAAATGGCGTGTAAATCGGACAACTTTTACACAAGGAATACAAACAGCTTGTGTCAAATTAATCCGATTTGCATGATGTTTGATATGATTTTCATCGGAAAAACATAAGGAATCCATTGGCGTCACTTCCCTCTCGATACGATCAAGAACAGAATTTCTTAATACGCTGTACTGGATATTGCACCCTCGACTGCGGGGGCCTGACCCCAATTCGCTACGTTGGGCCCAAGATTCGTACCTTTTTCCGGAAAAAGCCATAAAATTCGAGTGAGGCACTGCGAAGGGCAGCCCTCGCCACGGGGTGACGGGCACAGCTCCAGAATTATTACCCTGTATCTGTTTAGGAAATTAAATAATTCTTTATTCTTTATCGTATGGATATGGAAGTATCGCCGATGGATTCTTTATGTTTTCCGATGAAAATCATTACAAATGTCGTGTAAATCGGACAACTTTTACATAAGGACTACAAATAGCGTGTGTCAAAGTAGTCCGATTTGCATGATATTTGGTATGATTTTCATCAGAAAAACATAAGGAATCCATTGGCGTCACTTCCCTTTCGATGCGATGAAGAAAAGAATTTCTTAATACGCTGTACTGGATATTGCACCCTCGACTGCGGGGGCTCGACCTCACTTCGCTACGTTCGGCCCAGGATTCATACCTTTTTCCGGAAAAAGCCATAAAAATCGGGTGAGGCACTGCGAAGGTCTGTCCTCGCCACGGGGTACCAGGCCGCATCTTCTTGACGGGCGTTGCTCCAGAATTACCCTGTATCATTTGTGCAGTGTGTGACTCGACTACCCTCCGTATAATCGGCCTGCGCGAAGTGGGGCTCAAGTTCGATCGTTATCAGTACTCCTGCCCGAGAGGAATACGATTTACTTTAATTATAGTACATGTGTGTTTCCTAATAAAGTGTTTCTATCGTCTCCTGAATTCAATAACTGGAATCCCGACATCTACGCTCCTACAATCCACCCTCAATACTCCTCGCGGAGAGACACAGGAAGAAACGGGGTAGCCCGCTGTCGACGCGTGGTCCTCTCGAGTATAAACACGAGCTTCAATATCAAAACAAAAGCATGCGTTGACGTATTCCGTGCGAGAGAAGGTGTGCATTGGGGAGGAGGTATTGCTGTGAAGAGGGCCTCTTCAAGAGAGCAGCCGTTTGTGAAGGATGCAAATCCGATTGGTTCTAATACAATCTGCTCCTTTTGGTTGAAATTTAGTCTAGCAACTTTCACACCTCCTAACATAACCAATCGAGCTTGCATCCCTCCCAAAAGAACCGGCCATCCGAGCGTAGAAGCAAGTGCGAAATAAAAGTAACGGTGCGGAGAAGCCGCTTGACACCGCAGATGTACCTACCTAAGAAGCATTTCTGACGGAAAAGAATTGTCCAGCCTTTGGGTCTGGCGCCGACCTTTGGCAGGTAGGTATCGGTTTCAACAGGCAAGGCCCTCCGTGGCCCCTCCGTAGTGCCAGCAAGACCAACCCCGGTCCTTGCTATTTCAGTGGGATTTCTTCAGTGAAAATCACTAAATTTGCAAGCGCAATATCTCAAAAACCAGTGGAAATCAAGTGTATACATTAATGCTTATTGAATTTGTCTTGGAATGCACTATCAACTCAGGTGTTCAAAAAACGTAGTGCCATTTACAGATCCGAACTTGACCATCGTATCTTTTAAAATAATAATCGAAAAAAAAATTCGTTCGGGCTAATAAATTGGCCCTCTCGAACCATGCAATGCACTATTTTTTTTATATTTTTATCTCCAATAGTTTAGGAGAAATCGCGCTGTCCAGTGTTAGCTTTGTCTAACCGTTGTCCGGCCGCTGCTGTTTCCGGAGCGAGCTCGTAGACTCTTGGCAATTTCTGTAGTAAGAACAGCCGCTGCCGTCTCCGGAGCGAGCATGTTGCTTTTCACAGAGTTTTTGTTCTATGCTCTATCTTGCTTCTACCAAGAACCCCAGCCGCTGCCGTTTCCGGAGCGAGTTTGTTGTTTTTGTAGGAGCGAAATTATGGTTCTAAAATGAATAGTCCAAAGAGGAGCACCAGTATCTTTTTTACACTGGAGGTCCGCTGCTGCCGTCTCCGGAGCGAGCTAGATCTCACTGGTTGAAACTTAAGCTACCTCTAGGGCTGAACATTCGTCGACTAAGAGCGTGGTTTCCAATATAGATTTGAATGCGCGCTGTGCTGCGTGCGCCTCCTTTTATACCAGAAAATTGGCGGGCTAGCGCATGCGCAGTAAGTCATTTCTTAATATTTCGCTTATTACATGTTATTTTGTTTTGCGCTTTTATCAGTATATATAATTAATTATTTCTAATGTTTCTACAATGTTTGTTTCTTTAATATTTGCTTATTTTATAAGTTACATATAAAAGTATTCAGAATGCTTATGAGCGGTAATGTAGTACGGTTCTGTTATACCGACGGTCGGTAATACCGGGTTCAAGTCCCAGTCGGACGTTACAGTCTCGTTTGTTCGTCTAGTAGTCTTTCGTTGTTATCTATTGTCTCTTCTACCCTATGTAAGTGGTGTAGTGTGTTGTTTGTGATTTGAATGTGTTTTTTCATTGCTGTCATTAATGCGGTTTGTGTCCCGTCTAGCTGTGCCAGATGATAGTTAATCTGCTCGGCGTCGTCAGCGTTCATTGTTCCGAATAGAGTTTTCGCTAAGGACTCTAACCCATTGATTAACCCTCTGCGCTTGTCGGGTACGCCGCTTGGTATTGCCGATACCTATTTTAAACGCGTCGCGCGTTTTCCTGCTCTTCTAACTACTATGTCTAGATAGTTAGTACATGACTTCCTAATTTCCGCGTTCAAGCTGGTTTGTTTACATACAGTTTTGATGTTGTCTACGTATGGCAGTAGTTGCTGCGCTCGTCCGAAGAGTGTGTCCATTCTTAAATGGGTCACAACCTTCCACGAATCGGTAATCATGTGCAGTTTGCCCAGGTGCGTAAAGTGGATTCTGGCTTTATGCTTAATTGGTGTTATCGCGTAGGGGGCCTGGCCGCTAGTTGGCACCGCTTCGATTAGGCCCCGCGTCAGTGTGATCATCCTGAAACAGTGCAGTCGGATCTATCCCTTCCACTTCCTAATTAATTAGCGCGTGTATACATATATATAGCGTCGATTCGCGATTTTTCTCATTTGTTATCTCAACGTGCTAACTACCTAATCTAATACACTATGTATCCTGAAGCTCTGCAGAGGGTAAGTACCTTCTTCTCTTTTTTTTCTTTTTCTGTTCTGTATGCTCTTTGTGTGTTATTATTTAAAATATTATTTATTTATTAATTTTTCGTTTCCTTTTCTTCTTCCTTCTCTTACTGGTGGGCGAAACGCCGCATTATAGGCTATGTCCAAATTCGGGAGATGGCCTGCATTCGTTTAACGCGGTCACTGGACCGTCGTCACTTGGCGATGCTGTGGGAGGAAGGATACCCGGACTGGGCGCAATTCAGTGATGTTTTCGGGTTGCGGCGTCTTTTTAGCGAGCCCCCGGTGAGGGTGTAAATAGCTGTTCTTTATTGTAGCGATTCTCTACTGCCGCCTTTTTTACTCTTTGGTTTCTAATCGGTTCCTTTTTTTCCTTTTGTTTTAGCTGGAAGACGAGGACTGGGGGTGTTGTGAAATAACCACCGATGGATTCCTCTGCAAAGGAATCCGCAAACGATGCACGCTCATCGAACGCAGTACAGCCACGGGTCATCGGACGGAGACCATTAGGCCCCCACCGCGACCCAAAAGACAATATATAAACCGACGCCCAACACGGGGCAGCGCTCTTAGCTCTCATTTTTCGAATAGATTAGCGATCACTACCGTGATCGCCGCGCCAGTGTCAGTTCAAGGCTCAATAAATCCTAGTTCACTCTACGGTGAGTTCCAACTCTTAACCCGGCCAAAGACCCACTACCTTCGGCTCAGCCCGAATCCCCGTTCCCGGCACCTTCACCCGAATTATCGGAGCCCGGAGGATGACCCTACCGAGGACCAGCCACGGCAACGGACGAAACTCTCAGAGAGAATCTCAGCCCCGGCAACCTCACAACAGGGGCAGTTTGATGTATCTTATAACGATGTTTGTATGAGTTGAAAATATCCACCTTTAATTTAAGAATATACTTATTTTACCTATTTTTCGTGTATTCCCTTTTTATTATCCTTTCTATCCAGTTCCTTGGTCCCGCATATAGTTTTTAAGATACGTATTTCATTTTTTCTTCTTTTTTTGTATATATATATATATATGCTGATTTTGTTATACTTCGCGATCTTCTTATTCAATGAAATGTTTTAGTCTATTCGCGTGTGTGCGCAGCGTTTTTCTCCCCTTTTTAATAGTTATATTTACTTTCGAATTTTTTTCTGTAATTGTATATAGGTCTACCTATTTATTATCTAGTTTCTTTGACCTACCGCGGCGTACGGATTCGTCGTACCTATAACCAGACCTTATCTCCTATTTTAAATTCTATTTCGCGTGAATTCTTATCATAATTTTTCTTTGATTTTTCTTTTGCGTGTTGAAGACGCTCTCTGGCTATCTCGTTTACCGTTCATATACGTTCTCGTGTCTGTTGCGCGTAGTCATCATAGTTGTACGTTTGCTTGGGTGGGCTTTTTAACGCGGTCGGTAGCGATGCTGTTTTCCCAAAGACTAGTTCGTACGGTGTAAAACCTGTCGCGGTATGAGGGGTTGTATTATACGTAAACATGGCATAGGGTAGCCATCTGTCCCAGTCTGTTTGATCATTATCTATGTAATGCCGTAAATATTCTACCAGGGTTTGGTGTGATCTTTCTATCGCCCCATTTGATTCTGGGTGGTACGCGGTTGTTTGTAGTTTCGTAATACGGAGTAATTTGCATATGTTTTTGAACATTTCACTTAGAAAATTTATTCCTTGATTCGTTAGTATTTTTTCTGGTATTCTGTATTCGCAGATTATTTTCTCGACGACTGCCTCGGCTACCGTCGTCGCTTCTTGATTGGGTAGAGCGATCGCCTTGCTAAATTTCGTGAGGAGATCTTGAAACGTTAATATGTATATGTTCCCTTGTTCGCTTTCTGGAAGGGGTCCTACTATATTTAATGCTATCTTTTCAAATGGTTCCTGTGGTGTATCGGTGATTTCCATGGGTACCTTGGTTTTTCGACCTAATTTATTATTTTGGCAGAGGCTACATTTTTGTATGTACTCTTTAATGTCCTTGTTCATACCTGGCCATTTGTATTTTTGTTTAATTCGTTTCGTTGTTCGTTGAATACCTTGGTGACCTCCAGTAGGCGTGCCGTGGTATTCGTAGAGAATTTCTTGTCTCTCTTTTTCATCATGAATCTCGGTTGGCTTTGCTTCCTTCCCGCTGTTGTGCAACGTGTGCACATTCCTGCTTAGCGCGTCTGCGTTGGTGTCATTCTTTCCTGATTTGTGAATGAGTTCGTAGTCGTGTTCGGCTAGCAAAATTGTCCATCTTATTAATCTGGATTCGGGGTCCTGTACTCTAAATAACCATACTAATGCTTTGTGGTCGGTAACAACTTTGAACGAAATTCCATAAACATACGGTCGGAAGTGTTTGACTGCCCAGACTATGGGTAACAGTTCCTTTTCCGTTGTACTGTAATTTCGTTCTGCTTTGTTTAGTATCCGACCTGCGTAAGCTATTGGTTTATCTTCTCTTATTTTCCCTTGTTACAAAATTGCACCTATTGCTACATCGGATGTGTCGGTCGTTACTATAAATTCCTTTGTGAAGTCTGGATAGATTAATAGGGGTGCCGTAGTCAATGCCTCTTTTAATGTGTCAAAGGCGTTTTGTTGCTCGGCTGTCCAAACGAATTCGACTTTGTTGCTGGTGATGCTAGTTAGGGGTTTAGCTATTTTTCAGTACTCTGGAATGAATCTACGGTAGTATCCTGCTAGTCCTAGAAATGCTTGTAATTCCTTTAATTTAGTTGGAACAGGAAATTCTTTTACAGCCTTCGTTTTTTCGGGGTTCGGTTTGATTCCGTCGGAGGTAATTATGTGTCTCAAAAAACCTACTTCCTTTCGCAAAAACGCGCATTTTTCAGGTTGTAGTTTTAAGTTATATTTGCGAAGTGTGTCTAAAACTTTCTGTAGTCGTATATTATGTTCTTTTAGGCTTGCTCCGTGGACGACAATGTCGTCGAGGTAGACGAAACAGTCTATTCCTTGTAATCCGATGAGTGCGGCGTTCATGGCTCGTTGGAATGTTGCCGGTGCGTTTTTCAGTCCGAAAGGCATGCGATTGAATTCGTAGTGGCCTTGTGGAGTTGAAAATGCTGTCTTGCATTTGTCGCGTTCGTCCATCGGAATCTGGTGGTATCCGGACGCTAAATCCAGGGTGTTAAAATACTGCGCTTTTCCTAATTGATCTAGTATGTCTGCGATATTAGGCAGTGGGAATGAGTCGCCTATAGTAACTTCTATGAGCTTCCTATAGTCGACTACTACGCGATATTTAATTTTTCCCTCTGGGTCGGGTTTTTTAGTTACTACCAGTAAGGGTGCGTTCCACGGACTAGAGCTATGTCGGATGATGCCGTCTTGCAGCATCTGCTCCACTTGTTTCTGTACTTCTCGTTTGTGAATGTCGGGTAATCTGTATGGTTTGACATTACAGGGTGCTGTGTCGCGCTTTATGGGGACCCGGTGGCCGGTTACGGTGGCCGTGGTCAGTCGCTCTCCCGGTAAATGGAACGTATCATGATATTCTTTACATATTTCCTTCATAGCTTTTTTCTCTTCTTCGTTCATGTGTTCACGGTCTACCTGGTCTACGACTCGAGCAATGCGCGTGGTCAGCGATTCGTTCGCGATCAAGGCGCGAACAGCTGCGGCGCTATCGCTGCAGTGGATTATTTTGTTGTCCATCATTTCGCTTAACTAAACTTGTGGCACGATTATCGCCTTCATGGTTGTATTCATAATGCACGCTACGCATTTACCATTTTCGGGTCTTGTTAGCCCGTCTCCTAAATAGATGCCTTCAGCTAGCTGCTGTTTTTTAACCGACTTCAAAAAGGAGGAGGTTATAGATTCGACCCGTGTTACGTCCCTACTTCTTATTCGCGGCCGCGGTTTTTAGGGAGTTTATATTTTCGAACCGCTTTCGGGCTAGTCCAGGGACTTTGCGCTCCGGGATAGTTGAGAACGATTTTTGCGGTTATTAATGTAATATATTAAACATGCCTACCTTTTATGATTCAAACGGAATGAATCGCCAGGAGTGTTTGAAATTCCGTTAACCTCTGGAACGGGGCTGATTTTGGGGGTTTTCCACGCTCCCGCTACCACTACCCTTCCGACGCCAGGAGGATGCTCCGGGTTTGATGGAGTTCTCGGGTACGCAGGGGCTTCCAATAACGACGTAAACTTAGCTGGCGCGTTTTTATAAGCTAAGGCCAACTTTCGGAGTTGGTACTTCCTTCCGGCTCTGTGGCCTCGAGGCATTGACTCCTTCTAGAATTGGATTGATTTGATTTTTCATTTCTTTTTCGGGATCAAGGTTCGTGTCTAATCCTTGGCAACACCGTGGGCGGTTGTCCTGCTTATAAGTGTCACTTCGGATTGACGCAAAACTTGATCACTTATAAAACGCACGAAATGCTTTTTGCAACCACCGTCTGATGACACCATGGGCGGCTGTCCTGCTTATAAGTGTCACCTTCGATGGGCGCAAATCATGATTAATTTTAATCATATTTCCTCGATTAAACATATCTATGAATAAGAAGGGTGTCAATGCCTAAGTTATGGAATAGGTAATACGGGACTAAACTTCACTCACTTTTCGGATTATAAACAACACTTTATTCTCACTTAGAGTTTTACAACACTTTTCTGCACCACGATATAATGAATGTGAATTGTGTAATTTTGTACTGAGCACAGTGATCGTCACGAAAATAATAATTAGTCAAAACTGCAATTAATAATGAGCTCCGCGAGTGTTTAGTCCGTTTTTATAGGGCAGTCGGTCACTCCTTCTCTAGGATTTGTCACAGAGACAAAGCCTAGGTGGGAGACCTCATCCTACAGCCTCAGCCTGGGATCTTCCAGGAAGAATCTTCCCATCGCGCTATCTGAGAATTTGTTTACTATTTAGTCACGTTCCTCCGTAGCACCTTTTACGTGTCTTTCTTGGCGACTAATACACATTACATATTCTATTCAATTCCCAGTGGCGACGATAGCAAGATTCTTATATTAATTCATATTTTACATTTCTACGCTACTGTTTACAATATGCTCTGTACGATCGGTTTCGCACAGTTTACTTACTAAGGGTTGGAGTTAAATATGTTGTATTGGTATCGGCGATCGATTTGCGGGAAATAATGGTTCGGTTAAATCTTCGAGGTATTCATTTAACCCGTTGTGTACTGCGGAAATATGCGAGTGCATTCCGCAATAATAAATGGTTCTTGAAATTATCAGCTTGCATTGGATGACTTCCACGTAGTTGAAGTCCGAGAGTTGCAGAAGTTGAATGTAGATTTCCTTCGTAGCTGTGGAGATTGGGTTAATTTCGCAATCTCCTACTGAATTTAATGAGACGGTTGTCACGTTTAAATGTTGCCCATTGCAATCGTATCCAATGAGGGCCCAGACGAGATTTAAGTTGATTAGAATTATCCATGGTAAAATCATGGTAATTCCCCTTTTAACAAAAAAAAACACAAAAAAATAGAATTTGTTTTGATCTATCGTTATTTTTACAACGATTCATAATATTCCCTTTAGTATTTCGTACTCTTGTTACATGGGCCCTTCAGGTCCATCCCGTACTCGCTATCCACACGTCGCTTTCTTTCGACATTGGCGATTCAGCGGAATCGCCTCGCGCGCGGCAGGCAGGTCGCCGAACCGCGGAATCTATGGTCGTCTGCATAACGTGACCATCGCCGGCCGGGCCTCGAGATTTCGAAAGAAGGAGCGATCGACAGGTGCCGACGGGGCGATTTCCCCCTACGGACTTCGAAAACGCGAGGCAAGAACGGTAGCAGGCGACTTGGAACCGGGCATTCGATTTTGGGTTTTGGAGTCGGTCTGATCGACACGCGTACGCGCGGTAGGAACTCCACCCATCGATAGAACATTCTCATTCTTGAACTCGAGATAGGAAGTGACGACGGACCAGAGGACCGTCTAGATACCGCGACCACGTCTCCGCGTAGAGTCCGCGAAGTACGCTCGGCCGATAGAATTCGTGAGAAGGGTAACTCCGTCCGATATACTGGAAACGGCCTCGCCGGGAGAGCCCCTCGCGAAAATCGAAATCCAACGTTAGAGACAGTGCGCTACGACGGGCCCCAGGGCCACCGACTTCCGAGAGCACAGCGAGCGACCACGACCTACCCTTGGGTCAGCGACTCTGCGAGCGATTGAAACGCTAGACGGCAAGCGTGCCACGCGCGATACCCTAGCGCCAGCAGAGACGGAGCGCCGTCTCTGAGGTATGTAATTTATATTATCTTTACTCAGAATATATATACTGAATTTTATCGTTGTTCCTTAAATCCCATTGAAAACATTCATTTCAACCCCTTCCCCTTCCTGGTAAGTATAGTCAAGGTGGGCATAAGCCCTTTAAAAGAGCAAGAACCCGGTAGATCATTCCAGCCGCTTGGGGTGATTTACAGACAGTCCCTTCAGGACGTAACAAACTGGTGTCAGAAGTGGGATCTTGATTTTCTAATCACTCCCTATTAGGTGAAGAGCGCGCGGTCGCTACATATTGCGACACGTCGCGATTTTATCTGCTCGTAACTTGACTACGCTTCCTACTATTCAACGCCTTTTGCTGGGCAGTGCATAACAATGGTGGGTGGAATCACAAGATCCCCCGTATCACAACCGTTTAGCACTTCTCAAACCTCTGCTACCAATCCTCCCGAGGTCCCTCCTCCCGCACCGCCAGCCTCGGGCAGTAGACCATCTTTTGGTTCTCGGACGAACGACCTAGAAATGTCTGCAATAGACGTATGGCGTTCCCGCGAGGACGAGGAGAGGGTGTATCGGGCGCCAGACAATGTTCCCCGTTTCGACCCTGATTTTGTATCCTTAGAGGACTTCGCTGCCTCGATACAGCGCGCTACGAAGCGTGTACCGCCCGGCCAGGAAGAAAGATTTCTGACCGAGCTAATATACAAATTAAAAGATCCTATTAGATTCTATGTCGAAGGGAAAGGTTGTCAAAGCGTAGCCGACCTACTATCCTTGCTAAAGATCCGATACTCCCCATGCCGTGGCTATGAGGAGTTACGTTTAGAACTAGAACGTATAAGCATGTTTCCCCGAGAACGAATTATAGATTTTATTCATCGCGTAAGCCGCCTGTACCGACAGGTGACCTTAAGAGCTAAAGAATTAATCGGGGAAAATAATGAGAAAACCATGAGAGAACTGGAACGATTGGCTCGTTCCTCGTTTATCACGGGATTACCCCAAAGATTTGCGACTAGAATAACTATATCGAATCCAGAATCATTAGACGACGCGTTCGATTTAGCCCTACACGCGGAAAGGCGACAACAGGAAATGTCCGGCTTGTCGCGTGACGATACATTCGGACGCACCCGAAGTGCGCGGCCCCCGTCCCCATACGATCCTCAACGAAATTGGACAGAATGGAGACAACCGGAGGAGGATGACTCTTACGAAGAGCCCAGGTCCTCGTACTCCGCCTATTCATATCCTCGCAACCGAGATTCAAATTATCGCGAATCGCGCTATCGCGACCAGTCCCCTCGCGAACCAGATTATCGCGAGCCGACACCGCCGCGTCGTCCAACGGCCCTGCTGACGAGGCAAGGTGAGCGTTCGTTGGACTACGAACGTAAACCGTCCGCTCCACGGGGAAGATCTGAACGCGAGAGACCCCGAAATGATAGACGGTCACGACCTCGCGATGCTAAAACATATGAACCTCGCGAGTCACGGACCTATGAACCTCGCGATCCGCGGTTATATGAACCCCGCGAGTCAAGAAGATATGAAAATCGCGAACCACCAAGACGGATGGAACGCGAAACTTCCTTTGAAAATCGCAATCATTTAAACTACCAGCGCGCCCGCCCGTTCAACCGGAACGAGGCGGGCGGGTCCTATTCACCGGCCCCAAGATCACCGCGAAACCAGAACCAGCGACAATTCTCGGACGCGCAGACTCCCCCCGCATCCGGGTCAAGGCCAAACAGCTGGAGAACGGCGAGGGAGAATTCATCGTAGACACGGGTTCCGCGTTGAATTTATTGGATATACGGTACGCGAGTTATGAGGCCCCAGTCTTAAGTATGGACCCCATCGAAGTCGGGGGCTTGAACGGAAAAGTCATGACTCTGGGTACCACTCGCTTGAAAATTAACGGCAGTTGGGCGCTATTCCACGTAATAAATATGCCTCACCTACCTGAAGGAGTTGCGGGCCTGATTGGGAGCCCGTACCTGCTTCAGGAAGAAGCCATTGTATCTTACCACCAACGTACGATGGTAACGGCGAACCGCCCGATCACGCCCATACACTTCTCCAACTCCAGAGAATTAGAAAGTACGTTAGAAGCATGCCAAAGAAGTCACGAGGACTTCCTGTCATACCTAAAGGAATATCCAGAACTGGAGCCCAGCGGGAGTGAAGTAAATGTATGTCTCCCCGAAAACCGCGATGATCCCAATGACGACGGGTGGGTTTGCCCTTCTCCTCCCTTCGGAGAGGAGTTCTATGCCAATGAAGATCAGGATCTGGGAAATTATCGCGTCGAACGTAAACCCCCTGAAGAACGATTACAACACATCGTAACGACCCTGAAACTGGAAAAACTAGACCCGGAACCGCGTCGGTCGATTGAAGATTTAGTCATCAGACACTCGGACAGGTTTTTTGTACCTGGAGATCCGCTGGAGGCAACAACGACCATAGAACACACCATCCCGGTGACTGACCCCACGCCTGTATTCACAAGACAATATCCGCACTCCCCGTTGTTGGACGAGGAGATCGCCAAGCAGGTGCACAACCTAGAAGAGCTGGGTATAATCACCGCGTCTTCGTCACCAAATAACTCACCCCTGCACGTGGTCCCGAAAGGAGAGGACGCAGAAGGAAAGAAACGATGGAGGGTAGTGGCAGATTTCAGATTTCTAAACGCTATAACGATTGACGACCGTTTTCCCCTTCCGCGTATTTCAGACATACTCGATCGCTTGGGTGGAGCCAGATATTTTTCAATTTTCGATTTAGCGAACGGGTTCCACCAAATTCCTATGGCCCCTGAAGATCGCGCAAAAACCGCGTTTACCACCCCGGACGGACATTACGAATATCTCCGCATGCCCTTCGGATTAAAAAACGCACCGGCCACCTTTCAACGATTAATGAATCGGGTGCTAAAAGGGCTTATCGGCAAAGAATTATTCGTGTATCTAGACGACGTGGTAGTATATTCGCGTACTCTCGAGGAGCATGAACACCGACTCGAGAGATTCTTTGAACGCTTACGCGAGCATAACCTGACGCTACAGACGGAAAAGGCCAAGTTCCTAAAGGACAAGGTCATCTATTTAGGCCATATCATAGCAGCTGATGGGGTAAGACCCAATCCCGAGAAGATCAAGGCTGTCGCTGCCTTCCCCGTACCTAAAACCCGAAAAAACCTAAAACAGTTCCTTGGCCTCGTAAATTACTATCGTCGCTTTATACCGGAAATGGCTAAACGCGCTAGACCACTCACAAATTTGACAAGTACGAAAATTCCATTCCTTTGGACCGACAAACAACAGGAATGTTTCGAAGACCTGCGCCAAGCACTCTGCAAGGAACCGGTCTTACGTTATCCAAATTTTGACGAACCATTTATAATTACAACCGACGCGTCTGACGTAGCCGTCGGCGCGATTTTGAGTCAAGGAAAAATAGGCGAAGACCCGCCAATAGCGTACGCCTCGCAAGTGCTAACCCCTTGCCAAGAAAATTATTCAACCACAGAAAGGGAATGTCTCGCGATAATTTACGCTGTGAAACAATTTCGAACGTACATTTATGGACGAAAATTTTTCTTAGTAACCGACCACCGGCCACTACAATGGCTATCCTCGATAAAGGATCCGTTGTCGCGACTCGCCCGATGGAAAATTACGCTCGCCGATTATCAATACGAAATTGTCTATAAGCCGGGACGCGTTAATGCAAACGCGGACGCACTCTCACGAAACCCGGTATCGCACGCGTTTCCGACTACCACCGAAGAAACCCCGCCGGAGAGCAAAGAGGAAGGTATAGGAATTCGCGTAGGCGCACGTCGTCAAGGCATGCCCAGACCAAATTACGCTGAACCTCCATCGTTCGATTCTACGCTAGAAGGATACGATCTCGAACAGGGGACGCAACCAACAGAAACTGACAACACCGCCGATATAGAGAGCAGGGCGAACTCCACCGTTTTAGATACAACAGAAGGGCAGACAGGAATGCCCGAGTTCCTGGACACTGAAAACGACGATCCAGACGAAAGTAAAGAGAGCTCAGCCATATTAAGCGATGACTCGTACATAGGCCCAATTACCCAAGAAGAAATCACCATCTTGAAGAGTATGGACGAAGAATACCCCACCCAGGAAAAAGGGGAAACATCGGACCCCCACGGAAACGTCAGCCCTCTGAAAACGGACCCAACATCAGGCCCAAAGAAGCGAGTGTCATGGGGAATACCTCTGCATGCAGAAGCCTTAGACATCCCGCAGTCGACCATGATTTGCCCGAAGGGTGAGAGCCTGGAGGAGCAGGAAGACCAATCGCCTCCCAAGGAAAATTCGAGTATGAGCCTCAAGCCTGATATAATCGAGGTGCCCGACTTAACGGAGTTCCAAGAAGTGAACTACGGGCCATTCATCGACCCATCAAATTTTCCATCAACCATACGGGAATTACCCGGAGACAAGACAGACGTCCTGGATACTGCGGAACGCGAAGCACAGCCAACGTTATGCGAAATAAGAATCGTAAAGACCACGCTGGCATCCGCCCCAGACAACTACGCTCATTTTATATCATCTGACAGAATATTCACGAGCCTAAATTGTAAAACCTTAAAAGCTATCGGACTCCTCGACGAAACAAAATTATTATCCGAGGAATTAACCAAGAACAGCATAATTATCACCCGCAATGAAGAAGGGACAATTTTCAGTGTCGTCGGAGCAAGCAGTTTCTACCACGAAATGGGAGAAGGTGAGCTAACGTCAGCTTTGACAGCGCTCAGGAACGCGGCAGAGAAGGAACGCGTCCGCTCGTTTCGGGTAGCAGCGCACGGCGAAACCCTACACCAATTTGACGCCGAAACGCTCCAAAGGCAATTCAAACGCATTTTCGAACAAATACCCATTACAATTACAATTTGCACGGGCGAAATTCAATTACCTCCAGAAAACGAACGGGAAGATATCATCCGATACTATCACGAGAGCTTGATAGGAGGACATAAGGGCGTGACAAAGACGTATCGACGCATACGCAGCCTATTCGACTGGCCGCGCTTACGCCGCGACGTAGAAGATTACATACGAAGTTGTCAGAGCTGTCAAGAACAAAAGCTTGTACGCATCAAAACTCGAGAACCAATGTTAATCACCGATACACCCGCAAGGCCCTTCGATAAAGTAGCTTTGGACACAGTAGGACCGCTTCCCCCTACCCCGAGCGGAAACCGTCACGTTCTCACCATGCAATGTCAATTATCAAAATTCTGCATGGCCGTTCCTTTACCGGACATACGAGCCGTTACTGTGGCTGATGCGCTATCGCGTTACTTTATCGCGATCTTCGGCGCACCGCGAGCAATACTAACGGACCGCGGGACGAGTTTCATCAATAATATAATCCAGGGAATAGCTCAAACTTTCAAAATCAAACATGTTACCACCTCGGGATATCGTCCGCAGACTAACGGTTCCCTCGAAAGAAGTCACATCGTCTTAACCGAATACCTCAAACACTATTTGGAAAGATATGAGGACTGGGACCTGCTACTCCCATTCGCTATGTACTCGTACAATACCTCGGTACACGAAGCGACAAAATTCACCCCATACGAGGTAGTTTTCGGACAACTAGCTCGAGATCCATTTACGCCTATGTCCCGCGAAGAGTTACTAACGTACCCGACATACGTACAGAATTTGGTAGAGCGATTAGACGAAATCCGAAAGACCACGCGATCAAATTTAGACACTAGCAAATCGCGTTCAAAAGACATATATGACCGGAAAAGTAACCAGGTTACATTCAAAATTGACGACCTTGTTTACGTACAGAAAGAGCCTCGGCTCCATAAATTCGATCCACATTACATTGGCCCTTACAAGATCAAAGCAATTACCGATCAAAATAACGCAATACTAATTTCGGACGAGGGCCACCAAATCATCAAACATTTCGATAAACTGAAACATGCTTATATTAAAGATAAACCATCTTGACGCCAATGGAGCGTATTCAATGGTTTAAGCTTACAACGGACCGGCGACAGAGCTAAAAAATGCTGACTCTCATAGCCAAGGTCCCACACTCCATGTAAATTCTTTCCTTTTTCACCACCCTTTCCTTTATCTCACTTGTTTTTCGTATTTGCAGTAGACATCTACTAAAAACAATAGAATTCCCACCCTTTCCTTTATCTCACTTGTTTTTCGTATTTGCAGTAGACATCTACTAAAAACAATAGAATTCCCACCCTTTCCTTTATCTCACTTGTTTTTCGTATTTGCAATAGTCAGCTACTAAAAACAATAGAACCCCTCGCGAAAATTCATTTCGGAAAATCCTCGATACGAACACCATGGATGGACGTGGCCTAATTTTGCTCACGTTCCTTTGGACGACCGCCACCGCGAACGCCATCGACGGGGATTACCGAATATGGCAGTTCAAAAACAACCCGGGCTTGTACTATGAAAAGATTCGACCTCTTCGAGTTTTCCATACTCAGTGGAGACTGGTCACGGGTATAGGAGTCGCGGAAGTATTGTCCTCGCGACCAGAAACCCAACCCCAGATCAACCGGATGAAGACCATGTGTACGGCGTACAATTGGACGTCTTGCCCAGCCAACGCCCTTAACTCGGCCTTACAACGAAAACTTCTCGACGCAAACCGCTACGAAGAATTATTACTAGGCATATTGGGAAAGCCTCAGTTTCACCGTACCAAGCGATCGGTGCCCTTGGGATTCATCGGATCGCTGAGTAAGGCCCTTTTCGGAACACTGGACAGCGACGACGCGCAATATTATAATCAGGAAATAGATAAACTCTACAAAGATCAGAACCACCTCGCCGAATTGCTAGGAAACCAAACTCATATTATAAAATCCGAATTTCAAGACATACACGAAGCACTAAAATCTGTATCTGGTTCCGTACAAACCATGAGCGATAGAATTAAGGAAATAGGATTGGGTATCCGTCAATTGGACGAACGCGAAACGAAAATAGAATTAGAATTAGCCTTTTCGTCATGGACATTTTTAATGACCAGACACGTGGACGAATATGTAGCCGCGTTGATCATAATCACGGACGCGCTAACGTTCGCGAAACTCGGTATATTACATCCGGCCGTATTGTCCCCAAGTCAGCTTGCGCGGACTTGCGAACGAATTCGCGAAACCACGCCATACGAATTTCCGCTGACACCAGAAGAATTAAATTCTGAACAATTACAAGGGGTGACCAAATTGAACGTAGCTTATTCACAAGGGCGAATTCTCTTGTCTCTAGACATTCCTCTATTGGACCAAATTCCCTTCGATCTTTATTACATTCACCCGTGCCCTTCGTTCCAAGCTATATCGACCAATGTCTCTACCCCTATATTCATAAAACCAAGAACACCTTACCTAGCCGTCAGTCAAATCAACTTTCAATACTTCATGCCGGACGAGAACTACATCACAGGATGCAGAAAACATCATCGCATGTACATGTGCGAACTCAGCCTACCACTACAGGATTTGGAAAAGACACCAAGCTGCGAAACGGATGCCCTACTAAGACCACAAAACACCAAATGGCCTAGTTGCAACATCCAAGCTCTCACCGGAAGTCGAACTTTCCTCAAGAAGATGGTCGCGCCCAACACCTGGTTGTATTCCATCAAGGGCACCTTGGCACTACAGGTGCAATGCAATAAGCATGCGGCCGGATACGAAGTGCTCCAGGGTGCAGGAATATTGCAACTGAGGAAGGATTGTCAAGCCAAAATCGGGACCGACCAGATCTGGGCATCCGGAGTCGACACCGAAGAATTAACAACCATCTACAAACCATCTATTGGCATCAATATTTCGGAAATCCTGCCAACACTCACAGAACATCACGTAAAAATCCTAGCCGACCATCAAGAAAATGAACCTCAAGGGACCCTTCAGGATACCCATGCGAAAACAAACGCAATCGCATTAGAGGACATAGAGAGGCAGGCAAGGGAGCTGGCCACTCATCACCGAACCGAAAATCTGTCAAATTACGTCACCTACGGAATGCCAGGACTGGGAGGACTTTTCGTCATCCTCCTGATTGTCTGGATTGGATACCGTTTTTGGAGGGCACGTCGGACACAACATCGAGAGCCCTCAAGGAAAGAAACAAAGGTCAACATAGAAATGATATCACCCCGCCCTCCTCCTCAAATAATGTCACGACCCCGTCCTCTTGCTATTACCTCTTTTCCTTCTGACCTACCTGTTATACCGTCCACGGGGACAAGAGAAGGAGCCCACGTGGAACGAGCGAGAAGTTTCGCGGGTACCGAGCCATACTTCGAAATATTCTAGGGCGTGGTTTTGCTGATCACAGCGGAAAACCCCGCGCGTTAGTCTTAAGACCGACCCCCGCGATGCGCTCTGCTGCGATAATTAGGGAGTAGGGATAATTGTATATAAGCCGTCAATCAAGCGAGCGCGACACAGTCTCTTATAAAGAAAATAATGGACACCACGAAAAGATTCAACGATACAAAGTACACCAGAACTTCCCTAGCGGAAGTGGTGATACCGAGGTGGCTCCAAGCACCCTTTTGGAGAAGGGTCTGCGTCCGCCCGCCGAACAGTATGGACGGCGGGAACTGCCAAGTTTGGATGCACGAGGCGGACAAGTACCATACATTGTGCGACGCGTGTGCGTGGCTTCGCCCCCCCCGGGGCTTCCCCCGTTTCTACCGGCGAGTACCAGTCCACTGGCTGGTGGTGGAGGAGAGGATGTTGGACCTCACCCGCTGCCGGGAGTGCCGGAGTCGGCACCTAACATGGACAACCCCGGGGAATTGCACGGGATGCATCCGCGCCCTTCTGGAGGTAGAGCCGAGGTACCTGCCGGCGTTCCCGATCTTGGACGCACCAAGGCCCTTGGAGCCACCAAAGCCCAGGGATGTGCCGTGGATAGTGCCCGCTGGGGCAGAGTAAGAAGTGGCTATCTGCCAGGTAAACCATACACAAATTGTAATCACTTAAAAGTGACGCGACTAGGTTGTAATGTTTTTCGCTTTCCTTAAATTTGCAGCAGAGCGTCAAAGCAGGAGTTGCCGCTAGGAGCCTTCCC